>OU898282.1:25545182-26024626 GCA_918026665.1 Diabrotica balteata
TTCTGCACTATAAGTCAATACTTCTTATTCTTATATTTTTATCTAGCGTATTGCCTGTTTTTCTTCTACATCGCCTACTAATGTGAAAGATAAGGAAAGAATAACCAACCTACTTTAAGTTTGTAGTCCAAATACATATTTATAAAATACTATACTAATACCCGACATACGTTGTCCTGTCTTAGCTATAGGATTCAAAAAATGGTCCTTTTCCATAAACCAATACATGGCATCAATTTGACTTTGCCGCTGGTGCAACACAAGTGAGCAGTTTCAACTTTAAACTTTTTTTTTTCGAGGATTAGGAAATCTTCAAAAGACGGTCAGGGCAGATTGCAGCACGCCAAGAAACCTGGGTATTACGCTCACCTCTGGTGAGCAGATATAGATATAGATATAGATGTAAAAAACACGTTCAAAACAAAATAACTGATGATGGAAAGAAGGGCGCACAAGAATAAGAACGAACAACAGTACAAAAAAATTAATAAAATAATCAAACAGAAAATCACAGAAGCTAAGGAACTGTGGCTATCAGAAAAGTGTGAAGAAATAGAAGGGTTAGATAAACAACATGACAGTTTTAAAATACACCGGAAAATGAGAAGGCCATGGGACCAGATGAAGTACCTATAGAAATCTTAAGAATATTAACAAAGAATCATATGGGCACACTAATTTTATTTACAAGAATTATTTAATGACATTTATTATACATGAGCGATTCCGAAAGAATGGTTAATTTCAATATTCATTCCAATACCCAAAAAATTAAACGCAATGAAGTGTGAAGAGCACAGGACAATTAGCTTGATGGACCTAAAATTGTTCTAGAATTGTTCTTACGAGTGATATACGAACGTATCTATAAAAAGCTAGATGATAGAATAGCTGAAAACCAATTGGGATTCAAAAAAGGCTTTGGCACCAGAGAATCATTATTTACTGTACAAACACTAATCGAACGATGTCGAGATGTCAATTGCCACGTATTCATATATCTAGTCGACTTCGAAAAAGCTTTCGACAAAGTACAACACCGAAGAATGGCAAAAATACTGCAAAACACAGAATTAGATGACGAAGACGTGAGAATCATTGCCGATATCAGAAAGCCAAAATACGAATAGACCAACAAAACTCTAAAGAAATACTTAAATCGTGGAGTAAGACAAGAATGTATGCTTTCCCCTTTACTTTTTAATATGTATTCAAAAGAATTGTTTAAAGAGGCATTAGAAGACGTAAATAAAGGCATATTTATTAACGGAGCACTTCCGAATAATCTTAGATACGCAGATGACACAATACTTCTTGCGGACAGCAGAGAAGGAATACAGATCTTGGTTGATCTCATTATCCAATATATCGGAAGGTATGGAATGGCACTGAATACAAATAAAACAAAAATCATGGTGGTAAGCAAGAACAAGATTGTGGAAGACAGTGTTTATACTAAAGAAAAACTTTTAGGCAGGGTGCACAGAGCGATAGTGCTTTTAATAAGATGAAAGCAATATTATGAAATGGAAAACTTAACATTGAAATTAGAACTAGAGTATTGAGATGCTACGTGTTCTCTGTCCTGTTGTATCGAGTTGAGACGTGGACAATTACAGAGGCGACAGAGAAAAGACTCATTAGCTTTGAAATGTGGTGTTAGAGGTGTTACAGCTTTTGTAGTTATCTCATGTATCGTTAAAATCCATTAGATTTTACATAAATTTCCATACCCCTTTAAAGAACAATTACCAATTGTATCGCTGAATAGTTTCGATGTCGATTGACAGTAGGTACGACAATACTGACAAATGTTACAAATTCTGGTGCCATCCTATCTCTCCAAAATGGTACCCAGAAGAGAGGAGTTGGATTTTTAGAGTCCTTTTTAACAATTATATCCTGTGGCGCTGATTAGCGTCCTATCCTAGCCTATTTATTTTAATTATAGTAGGTAAGTAGCAATGTCCACTAAGTTCATTCTCAAATTTGTGCATTTCAGATTTACCTACCTTCTCCTAAATTTATAGCTGAGAATTGCAGAGATGTCGAAACGCATCCGATATTTTAAATAATAAAGATTTTTTACAATTTTGTGGTTTTTCTTCGAGTTAGTAGTTTTATTATTTGACAAACCAGATTACAGAGATACTTTTCATTATGAATAAATTTTTAATACCATTACGCCTATATATTTTAAAATATGAAGCCTGCAGTGTATAGAAATCAAAACCAGTGGCAACCCATCTACAATACGGTAATGTTCGTTTCAAATAACACTTTTATCCGCCACAAACGAATATCTAAAACCGTTTCTATTCTTTTCTAACATTTCTCTCTACTTACGATCCGAAGAGAAAGAGTCATTGTATGCGTTGCGTTGTATGCATCGAAAACATCTCGAGATATTGTGCATTTTATATTTGTCGAAAGGTACCTACTTAGAAAGTGAGAAAATAATTAGTTGTAAACACGAAGAAAAATCAAAACGGAAGTTTGCTCACTCTAAATGATTTGGAATGAAGCTTCTGCTTAATTAGCCGTCACGGTTAAACGATTCGTTGTCAATTATTGAAACATTCAATTAAATAACTTTAGTTTATTACTCTTTTTATTAATAAAGTGTATACCGAGTGCATGTTCTGATTTATTAATTAATCTTTATAATTTATATTTTAAGCAACTCGTTTTTGACTGACTGTGTAGTGAATATATATGTATATATTATTTCCGTTAAAGTTAATTGCGCGTCATTAGTGACGTTACTACGTCATCACAAGAGAACCAACTGCTAGAAATTCTTCCGTTAACTCCCTATAGTTTATTTTTATGAACGAGAGAGTAATTAGCATAATTTTAACTGGTACCTGCGACCACTCCATGGGCGTGCTCAAGATTAATTGAAAAATTACTTTGAATAATTGTAAAAAATAAATGAATTATTTCAGTGTTATAAAGTGTTATGTGTATGTAAACAAAAGTGACCTCTTTTATCACACACTATATTAGAACTGACTGGCCTATATTAAAAAGAGTTTTAAAAAATTCACATTTTTTTTTAATTTTTAAAAATTACAAAAAAAAAGAGTTTTTAAAACCGTCTAAGGTATGTTAAATAGATGAATAAAAATATTAATATAAAACTTACAGCTACTTGTTACAAATCCAAATCAGATTCAGAAGATGAACTTTCAGAACCAATATTTATAATAACTGGCTCGATCATTTTATCAGTAATATTGTCCAGTTTCCACATTTTTTTCTCTTCTTTAATAGTGTGATTTACTGCCTTTTCCCAGTTTTCAGGTTTTACATTATTTACGGCCTCCAAAAACAATTCTGTAAGTCTTTTTTTAACCACTTGGTTGTGGGCAGTCCTTCTATAAGTCTGGAGTGATAACTTGCATTATCCATTACTATTACACAGTTCTTAGGAAGAAGATCTATCATTTGTTCGAACCATTCTTGAAAGACATCAGCGTTCATGTCTTCATGGTAGTCACCGGTACGAGTTGATTCAAAAGTTAATAAACCACCTTCAACAAAACCGTCTGAACTGCCAATGTGTACTATTATCAGCCTGCGTCCCTTTCCTGATGGTGGGTTTAAACCAGTAGATAAGTTATTTACAAAAGCGTGCCTTTGACTTGTAACAGTTTCATCCTGCCAAAATTTATTTGGTGTATGACCCTCGTTGATCCATGTTTCATCAAGATAAAATATTTTTCTTTTTTGGTTTCTCATTTCCTATATGGTTCTTAGAAAATGTCTTCTCCATATGATAATACCGCTTCTTTCTAATAAAATAGACTTTCTGGGATTCTTTTTCCAGCGGAAGCCTATTTCTTTTAAAAGTTTCCATAACGTACTTCGACTCATTTCTGGGTAATCCTTATCATCTCGAACTGAGATAAGAACTTTATCCAATGTTGGAAATTCTTGTCTAAAGAAGAATTCATGCACTTTCCGTCGAAGTCCTTCTTTAAAATGATATTCTATTTGAAATTTTGGTTTCCCTGGAGCATTACGTGGCATTTGAAAACTACCACATTTCTCTTCTTTAATAACTCGGTAAATCGTAGATTTCCCAACACCAAGTGTACTGCTAACTAACTCAACGGTCTCATCAACACTTTCACATAAACGTTTGTCTGTAAATGATTTAAAACAATTAAATATTAATGTTTTTTCATTAACTGTTAAAGGACCAATTTTTCGGCGTTTACACGGCACTTCCAAATTTTCCATAACACTAGTATACACAATAAACTGCACCTTGCAACTGAAGTACCTACTTTTAGTGAACTGTTAAGAATTTTGAATACGCCACTTGGACCTTCCTACAAAATGGAAAAACCCACTATCACATTTTCTGTGGAATAAGTTTAGAAGGTAATTATCTAGTCAATTACTGTCGTAGATTCCTGGAATTAAAGAATTAAATGTTTGATTGTTGAAACCCTTACTTGGTGGAATGCACTCATTTCAGATAAAATAAAACGTTTTATTTTATCTAAAGAATTAAACTTTATTTTGCAAATAGGTAGGTACTTATTAAACTTTTATTGGTTATATATAACCAATAAAATAAACATCTTACATTTCTTGCAAATTCATTAGTACCTGTTAACCTCCATCACTCCGACACTGGCAACCTTATTTAGGGATTAGTAACCCTCACAACTATTGTATTCTATTCTGCTCCAACCTTTATACCTGGTGGTCATACTCAATTTAAAATTGTTTTCCTATATACTTCTGTAAACTTGTTGACAAATATCTGTTTTTCATTGAGTCACCCGTATCAACAGTTTAGGGATTTGCATACATAATTTATTGTTTTATTACTCTCTCATACATAAAAATACACTATAGATGGGGTCCAAACATAACTTACATTACGGAAAACCCAGAAGGATTATCAGAAATGAGATAATACAACTCGTAACTAAATTGTACGACGAGCTATACAAAGCCCTTGAAACACTTAAAGAATCAACGAGTAACCAAGAAAATGTACCAGAAGTCCTTCCGGAAGAAGTAGAATCGACGATCAAAAAAATAAAAAATGGTAAAGCAGCTGGAAGAGATGGCAGACCAGTAAAACTATTTAAACACTCTGGCAATTTGGTTTAGTTTTTACGGAATTAAAAAACAAACAATGTTTTAGAAACTAAAGCACATTTGATAAAAACCCTGAGCAATGTAGATTAACCTAAAGATGTAGAACAACTGTTAGCACTAGGCCTTAAATTTTGTGTAGAACCCAGAGTAGGATATGACATTTCTATCAGGAGTCTTTTGACTGATATAGAATTACCAGTTTCATAAATTACTAATTTTTCCGAAAGGAACATAGCTCGAGCTAGGATAACCAATGTTTTGACTAACTATATTTCACATAATAAAAAATCTTTTAACTATTTTCATCACTTATTAAAGTGCTTTTGAACATACTTTAAGGTAAAGTGCATGGGAAAAGAGGTCCAGAACGGAGAAGAATATCCTGGCTACATAACCTGCGAAAGTGGTTTAACTTAACCACTACCGGGCTTTTCAGGGCAGCAGTCAACAAAGTCAGAATAGCCTTGTTAGTGTCCAACATCCGTAATGGATAGGCACCATAAGAAGAAGAATCACTTATTAACTAAAACAAAAATAATTTTTTAAATCACCCAGAACTTAGTCACAAAGTCAGGCAAAGGTACTGTTACACTAGTTATGTACAGAACTGAGTTTCTAGAACTCTCTAAAGAACTCATAAATAATAGTAATTCTTATCCAACGTTAATGTCAGACCCTACTCAATCTATACAAAGACAAAGTAATAAGTTGGTAAAGATATTCTTTGACAATAAACAGATTGATGACACTGCTAAGAAAAAACATACTTCATACAATAGTATTTCACCAAAGTATTCCTCATTACCAAAAATACATAAACCAACATTAACTGTTAGACCCATAGTATCATCAATAGGAGCACCTACTGAAAATATTGCTGGTTTTTTTACAGAAATTTTGACTTCTGCCTATATGATAATGAATACTTTACAAAAGATTCTTTTGATATAAACAATAAGTTCAACAGAATGCAACTACCTCAAGGTTCTTGTGAGTTTTATTATTCAATAACGTTTATCTTGAAGCTTGTATCTTCTCTTCTTCTTAGCCTTATGTCGTCCATGTTTGGACATAGGCCTCCCCCAACTCCTTTCATCGGTCTTTATCCTGAGCAACATATTTCCAATTTGTTGTTGAAGCTTGTATAAGATCAGTAAACGTTGGTCTGAAATCAGTAGACAATGTACAATAAATAAAGGTGCTTTTATAAATTACTTTCCTATTCAATAACACATATTGTTCTTTTGATAATACATACTACAAACAAACTTTTGGAATAACAATGGGAGCAAAAATTAGCCCCATTCTGACTGCATATGAAATGGATGACCTTTTAAACACTATCATCCCAAATAGGTAAAGAAATAACTACCATCCCAGTTTTGCCTTTCGACCTTTTTTTCTTAAAAAAATATGTACCTAGACGATATCATCTTAGCTATTCATAATGATATATTAGACGACTTACTTTTTATATTTAACAGCTATGATCCATACATACAATTCACCATCGAAGTAGAAGATGAAAAACAATCTATTCCTTTCTTAGATACTAGATTATTTCATTCAAATGATAAAATCATTACAGTAGATTAGTATATAAAATCAATGAGCTCTGGTACATACATCAACTACATGTCCTGTCACAAACATTCTACTAAAGTTAATTTGGTAAAACAAATGAAAAATAGGGTTCTAAAAATTTCAGATGTCATCTCACAGGAAAAATCTCAAAATACTTTTTGATTTATTTATGAATAATTCCTATCCACCACTTCTCTTAAAGGGACTTTGTATAATACATCATTAGAAACATTAAGCACTCCAATAAATTCAATACCTACTAACATAATCTTCAATACTGATACAAATAGCACTGTGACTACCAAATTCCTCCAAAATATTGTGTGTTGCCTTTCATACAGAATCTAACACCTAAGGTGACAAGAATTTTCAAATCCTATGATAACATTAAAATAGCCAATAAAACAGTTTTAACAGTCAATTCTAATTTTTCAGTACTTAAATATCAAACCCCTAAAGAACAGATATCAGATCTAGTTTACAACATTCCTTTTAATGATTGTAACAGTAAATATATTGGTCAAACTTCTAGACGTCTCAAAGAGCGCATCACTACTCATAAAAGTGACTGTAGGCTTTATTATGATAGGTGTTCTTTAGCTAACCACGTTTACACCCAGAATTACATAATTAATGTTGCAAGTGTCAAAAACCTTGAACAAGAATCATCCTATAATAGAAGACTTGAAAAGAACTCACATTGCAATAACTGTTAATGTTATTAATACAATATCTCTAAGTGAAATTTATTCCTTTCTGCTAATGCTAGAAACAAAAAATAATTAAGTTAGTATATTAGACTCTCCTTAATAATATCATCTTGTCTTATTGCTTTTTGCTAAACCCTAAATAATTTAAAAAAACAATAAAAACTATCAATAATAGTTTATTTTCTGTACAAAAAAAACAAATAACATAATAATAATTTGTCTAAAATTGATCTTAATATATAGTCCGTCTAGAAAGTATCCGGAATTTTATATTTTTCCTAATTTTAATAGATTTCCTTTTTGTAACATTATAAGACAAAAGTAAGGCATTAAGTAGGTTGTGCCGATAGCAGGTTATGGACAAAATCGCATGACAACACCATCTGTCAAATATTGTTATTTGTAAATAGACTTAAGATTTGTGAAATATTGTCGCAATTAGAAAAAAGAAAAGTGGTGGAATATTTGTACAGAAAGGATGTCCGAAACGTTAAAAAATGAGTGCAATTGACTGAACTCGGAAAAAGTGTAGTGTATGAGACAATAAAGAGGATAAAAAATGGCATAGATATGAGACATAGACCAGTTTCGGGTAGACCGCGTAAGATTCGCGGAAACAATTTAAATGTATTAGTGGCTTTAGGACAACAAAATCCGCGCCTAGGGTTTCGGGAATTAGCGAACAGATTTGTAAATCAACGAAGAATAAAAGTGTGTGCAGAAACTGTCCGCATGTCACTGAAAAGCAAGGATACATATCAAGGAATCCAAAAAAAATCCCTACAATGACACCTCTGTTCAAATTTCCAAATTTCCTATTAAAATAATGGTTTGGGGAGCAACATCTCAGCGTGGTGCTACACCTCTCTGTAAAGTTAATGGTACTGTTGATAGTGCGAAATATTGTGACATCCTAAATGGTTTTTTTTTTTCTTGAAACAGCTCATGTTTTATATCCAGAAGAGTGGCGTTTTCAGCAAGATATTGCAAGGTGACATAATTCTGCTTATACTCAAGCTTGGATGCAAGAACATGAATTGGCAACAATTTCGTGGCCAGCAGCATCTCCGGATCTTAGCCACATTGAAAACATATGGGAACTTATGAAGATTGAAGTGGAACGAGCAGCGTCACGAGATAAAAGTTTGATTCGGTCAGTTTTACAGGCCTGGAACATCATTACCGAAAATTATGGCCTTTACCTAGTTTCGGGTGTACCTGGACGTTTAGTTAAGTGTTTAGATTTAAATGGAGGTTGTATAAATAAAAGAGATGAATTATTTGTTGAAATTTTATCTTTCAAATGATAGAAATAAATACCGTAAAATTATAATTCAGCTTTCTTTTTTCCGGATACTTTCTAGACGGACTATAAATTTCATATTTTAAATATAACTTTTCTCCTGAAACCGAAAACTGTCATACTGTATAATATGTTCGTCCTTATATGTATATTTTAATAATTGTTAATTAAATAGGTAATTTTGAAATGCCACATTAGATATATACACTTAAATTGTCTGGGTGGTGTATAATTTTGACAAAAGTTCTACACAGGATTTTTGTCCATTCCCCGAGCCTTTTTTTCACGTATATATGTATGTATATATACAGATATATACATATTATTGGGGTATTAGGGGAAACACTCTTAATCTATTTAGATCATACCTAACTAATAGAAAATAGGCAGTTTTTCTTAATAACAACTATTTTGGGTTTAACACTGTCGAATATGGTGTACCTCAAGGTTCGATATTACCTACTTTGTTTTTTATTTATCTGAACGATTTATTTCACTACACTTTTCCTGTAAAATGTGTTTGCTTCGCAGATGATACCACTTTCATAAATACTGATATTAATCAAAATAATTTAAAACTGTCAAACAAAGATGACAAACCTATGATAAACATCGAAGGGGCAGAGATAGAACACGTAGATGAATATACATATCTGGATCAAAATGTAAAAGTAAGCAAAGAAAATCATCAGACTACCGAAATAAGTAGACGTGTAAACATGGAATGGGCAGCATTCGGAAGACTCTCATACGTACTTAAAAATAAAAATATACCTCAAAGACTGCGAACTAAAGTGTTTAATTCCTGTATCCTACCTGTACTTACATATGGAGCTCAAACCTGGACATTCACTAAAATAAACATGGAGAAGATCAGAAAAACTCAGAGAGCTATGGAACGACAGATGCTGGGTATCTCACTCAAAGACCATAAAACCAATGAAGACATTCGTAACAGAACAAAAGTAAAAGATGCTGTCGAATAGGCAGCTAAACTGAAATGGAAATGGGCTGGACATGACGAACGTCTTACGGATGGCCGATAGAAAAATGGTAATCGGAAATTGGCGGCCATATGACGCCAAAAGACCACGAGGAAGACCGCAAATGCGATGGAGCGACGATATTAAAAGAAATGCAGGGCCAATGTGGAAACGTCTTATAAACAACAGATATGAATAGCGAGAATTATGAGAGACCTATATTCGGCAATCCGAATATAGAAACGGAAAAAAAAATTAAAATTAAAATAGATACTGATACCCAGAAAGCAAAAAACTGGTTAGCATATAATGGGCTAAGGCTAAATGAAGAGAAAAATCAGCATTTAATTTTTAGTTCCGATTGGAAATATATCTCAAGAAATAGTGTTAAACTATTAGGAACCTTTCTAGATGATAATTTGGATTTGAGTGCTCATATAGATTATTTAAGTTCTATACTTGCTACAAGTATATTTTTAATACGCAAATATCCGCATTTACAGTACGGAATAACTGTTTGGGTTAATTCTTCTCACGCAGATCGAATTTTTAAACTACAAAAAAGAATAGTGAGGATACTTGCAAGAACAGAGTATAGGGAACACTGTAAACCTTTATTTCTGGATTTAGGTATTATGCCACTACCGTCACTCTACATATATGAGACGCTGATTGAATTTCATGCCAACAAAGGTAAGTTTAACATAAACTCCAACGTCCTTGATCACGATACAAGATCTAGAGATGCTATTAGAGCACAATGTTTTAGGTTGACAAAGAGCATAAACAATTCGACTGATGTTAGTTTGTATAACTTTTTGCTAGATGAAGTAAAAAGTCTTCACTTGTTATCGTTTAAGTATAAAATCAAATCGCACTTCTTGAAACATTGTTTCTATTCAAAAACGGAGTACCTAAGTACAGCTTTGACACAATAGTACTAGTTTGGTCAGGGTATTTGCCTAATATAATTATATTTCATGTTTTTTATAATTCCATTAAGTGTATTTGTCGTTTTTCTTTTAATTGTTAATATTAAATATCTATTTGTAATGTTTGAATTCGCCAAAAATTTTATATGTATTATCACTATTCCTTTAACTTGCCAATTGAATTTGTTCGTTCATCCTGAAAATATATCGTACAAATATAATATTTATTGCTTAATTGTAAACAAGTTATTATTTCAAGTATTAAATTATTTTACACGGTAGAAAAAACTTTGTCTTAGAGGTAAACATCGTACAATGGTACATACAATGGAATTTTTTAAGTACTTCAAAGTAATTCAAATGACAAATTACATTTTAATATACAGATATCAAAACTTGATCAAGCTCATGGCTTTTTTCAATATCTTAATTGAAGTATCGGAAAATTTAAAAGACCCTATGGACATTGCCTTCTGATTTTACCTTGAAACTAAAACACGACGAGTTTGTAATCTAATACACATTTGTTTGATATATTTGTAATAGTTTTCGCGTAATATGAGGAAATTTTCTACTTTTATAAACACGAGATAGGGATCTTCAAAAACAAGTCACTTATTTAAAAAAAATAGGACACGTGTCGACAGATTAATTTATTTACACTAGTTGTAGTTTTATTTGAATAAACAATTGTTTAATTACTCAAGAGTTTTACCTGTTTTGTAAAGGTTTTTGACGTTCCTGTTAACTTATTATAATCATTTCTCAAATACGGATATTTTGATAACATTGTTTCTTCTCTTCCATTTTTGATTAATTTTATATACAGATTTTCCTAAATCCGGTATCACCTTTTTTATGGTTATCATAAATCTGTGTTTTCATTGAAAACAGCAAAAACAAAACTCTATAAAATGGCACAAAAAACTTAGGATCGACATCTTGCTAACCTAACCTAACCTAACCTAACCTAACCTAACCTAACCTAACCAATAAAATCAATAAACTAACAACTTTATCAGACGAACAACAGGGATTCAGATCCGGAAGATCCTGCGTAGACGCCGTATTTGTACTAATATAAATCATAGAAAAGGCCATCGAGTATAATAAACCAGCATATCTATGTTTTATAGACCTGACAAAGGCTTTCGATCGCATCCAAGTCGAAGACGTCTTACACCTACTGTATAAAAGAAACACCAATTAATATTATACAAACCATCGAAAACATCTACCTCCAAAATCGAATACAGCCAAAGATAAATAGAAAACCAGTACAAAGCGGAGTCAGACAGGGTGACTCGTTGAGCCCACTTCTCTTTAATATAATAATGAACGAAATAATACAAGCAGTACGTAAAGGTCATGGCTACAGAATGGAGAACAAAGAAATCCAAATATTATGTTATACAGACGACGCCGCATTAGTCGCCGAGACAGAAGACGAGCTCCAAAGATTAACACATATCTTCAATACAACAGCTAAGAAATACAATATGATAATATCATCAGACAAAACCAAATGTATGACAACATCTAAATACCCACTACGGTGTAAAATCGAAATTGATGGGAAAATAATAAAGCAGGAAGCAAGGTTTAGATATTTGGGAGTAGATATAACTAGTTACGGAGATGTTAAAGAAGAAGTAGGACAATAAAGCTTAAAAGCAAGTAAAGCGGCGGGTTTTCTTAATGACACAATCTGGAAGAACAAACCTAAGACAAGACACAAAAACAAGAATATATAAAGCAGCAATTTGACCTATATTAACATACACGGCGGAGACAAGACCTGACACATCTAAAACGAGACGACTGCTAGAAACAACAGAGATGAAAATACTCCGACGAATATCAGGGAAAAGTCTATTGGATAGGGAGAGAAGCGAAAATATAAGAAGAGCATGCAATATAGAAGACATAAATGGATAGGTGATAAAACGAAAACAGGAGTGGAACGAACATATCAGTAGAATGGCAGAGGATAGAATAGTACGAATAGCACAAGATAAGTCACCAAATGGACGAAGAAGTATTGGCAGACCAAGAAAAAGATGGTGCGACAATTTAGGAGGCTAATATCGAAGAAGAAACAGGCTTTAAAGCCTACATACTAGAAGGAAGAAGAAGAAGAAGAAAATATAAACCTCATAACTAACATCGAAGCAGTCGTAACAGTACTGGCCCCACTAAAGTTCAATATTTGTAGTATTTATGTTTTACCAGACACTCGAATTACTAAATCTTCTTCATCAACAAATTAATCAATAAATTCTCTCACCTCGAATAATTACGGGAGATTTTAATGGCCATAACATTACATGGTGATCAAATAAAACAACACGGGGGGAAATATGTTAGAAAACGTTTTAGCACCATGAACCTATGTCTACCCAACGATAAATCTCCAACAACATTCAATATGGCTACGGGAACATCTTCTTTCATTGATCTCTCCATATGCGAACCGTCATTGCTCACCCAACTCGATTGGACAGCACTAAAAGATGTATATAAGAGTGATCACTTCCCAATCTTAATAAAACATTCAGTTAATTTAAATACAAATATCCAACTCAAAAATGGAAACTAAAAAAGGCAAATTGGATTGAATTTGAAAAAAATCTATCAGAGAGAATAATCTATCAGAGAGAATATCAGATCAAAATTTCAGAGTCGATTGTCGACACACTCACGAGCATTAATCAGCTCGTATTTGATGCTGCTAGTATAGCCATAGAAAAATTTTAACTTTTAAAGAAACACAAACCAATTCCCTTGTGGAATACACAATGTGAGGCTGCTATTCAATTAAGTAAAACAATTTGAAACCAATACAAAAAGTACAAAAATATAAATCTATTAACAGACTACAAAAAATATAGAGCTGAAGCAAGAAGAATCATAAAAAAGCAAACAAGAATCCTGACAGAAATACATATATAGCATTAACAGCAACATAAATATATCATCTATTTGAGCCAGTTGACTCCTATAAATACTTAAGCCATAAGATCAGAATAAGTCGAGACAACCAAACAATCGAGCTGAAAAGAAGAATAAACCTCGCTTGGGCTGCATTTGGAAAGATGAAGGATATTTTTGGGTCTAAGATTCCAATGTGTCTGAAAAGAAAAGTATTTAATCTGTGTATTTTGCCAGTGATGACCTACTGCGCAGAATGCCTAACACTCACAAGAACAACAGTAAGTAAACTACAAGTTGCGGAAAGGGCAATGGAGAGAATAATGTTAGGGATTTCTCTACGTGATAGAATACCCAATGCTACTATACACAAAAGATCAGGAGTAGCAGACGTTATTGAAAGGATAAGAACACTAAAGTGGAACTGGGCAGGTCATGTAGCAAGATCAGTTGATGACCCGTGGACAAAAAGAATTTTGGAATGGAGACCCCGAATACAAGCTAACAGAAATAGAGGTCGACCCCCAACGAGATGGACAGATGACATGAATAGAGTGACTACAAATTGGATTCAGATGGCGCAAAATCGGACTAAGTGGAAAAGTATGCGAGAGGCCTATGTATAGCAGTGGACGTTAGAGGCTAGTTGATGATGATGAAATATAGGTATCATTGGGTTATCATCACAAATCTTGAGTATTGAAAAATAAGGTACATTACTAACTGATCCACGGGATATAGTAAATGAACTTGCTGATACCTATCAAAAATTCTCATTCAGATAAAATTACAGTAACGATTTCTTAACTTACAAACAACAGAAGGATGCAGCACTTATTACAATTCCAACATGTTCTTCATGTAAACTTATGGAATACATAATCAATAAAGGATTAATGTGGAACCTAGAACATAATGATCAACTTACCATCGAACAAGCTGGCTTAAGACCAGGCAGATCTACAAACGACAACATTACTAGGTTCTCAGGAAGAACGCTATTCACGAAGCTTTTAAAAATTATCAAAAATGTTTGGCAATTTACTTTGTCATAACTAAAGCATATGATACAGTATTGAAACACCATATCCCAAAAAATTGGGATATCAAGGATATATTTTAACCTACATAAACAATTTTTTAACTCAATGAACATTTCATCAAAGTCCGAGAGAATGGTGCTATATCCTATCTTAGAGAACAACAAAACGGAATCCCACAAGGATCGATTATCAGTCCTACTCTATTTTTATTAGCAATAAACGATATAAAAATCATTGCGAAACCTGTTTAGGAAAGACTATATGCTGATAACCTAACTACTTACATTAAAGGCAAGAACGTTAATCGTATGGTGTCAATATTACAAGAACACTTAAATAAACTAGTAAAGTGGTCCCTAAGTAGTAAGTACCCGTTTCAGGTTTTGCTCTAATAAAACAAAATGTATAATATTTTCAAAAAGACATATCGAGGATAAACTGAACCTAATACTTGAAAACCAAAATCTTTTCCATACAAACGAAATTAAAATTCTAGGAGTGATATTTGATCAACAGTTAAATTGGAAAAGTCATATCTAGCAGTTAGTTCGATCATATCGAAATGGTCTTAACTTAAATAAGTACCTAGCTCACAAAACTTGGGGTGCCGATGTTAAAACATGTTATACAGATCCTTAATTCGTCCCAAACACCTCCCTAAGGATTATACTTGGAGCGTACATAACAACTCCGATAAGTAGCATAAAAGCTGAAATAAGTGAACCCACGCTAGAGCTTCGTAGGAAATTATTAACCCTTAATTACACTTCTAGCATAACTATAAATAAAATAATTCCAATAAATAACATTTTAGACGTGTCCATGGCTAATGACTTTTCAAAGTTCAATCTCCCATATTCTCGCAGAACTTATCATGCAATGAACCTACTTAACCGGAAGCAATTTCCACACCTTAAATCAATACAAAAATATCTTCATCTTCCCCTTGGATTATAAAAATTCCAACAGTCGATTGCAGTCTATTACAATTCCAAAAAAAATAGCACCAACCCTAATCTTATTATACAACTTTTCAGAGTTCTGATTAACTCCAATTCCGATTAGACAGTATACTATACAGACGCACCTAAAACTGAAAATGGAGTCGGAATGGCAATAATTAACAGCACAGATATTCTCAAACATAATTCGAGATACTACAACTATATTAACAGAACTCTATGCAATTTACTAGCGAGCGATACTACACGCAAATGCAAATAAGATGAACAAAATATTAATCAGAATTTAAAAATTTAAACACTAGTGTCTAGTGAATTTCAAGGGCTTTAACACGGTATCTTAGTGCACTCCCTGGCCTAAGTGAAATAATAAAAAAATACTAAAAAAAGTGTCTTCCTTTAATAATAAATGTCGAAGTTCCTGATAATGACTGTGTTTCATTTTCGACCAGCCATCCTATATACAAGTTTAGATACCAATTAAACAAAATGTCTAGCGTTTACTATCCTTAAGAATCGTGTAATTAATTAGTTATCTAAAACTTTTAAATTTAGCTTTATTTAATATCTCTTACTTGTAAATATTTATTTAATTTTTTATATACTAATTATTTGGACTTTCTGTAGGTTAAAATGGTTATGTAATGCGAACATGTACATTTTGCCTTAGATACCAACTAATTATAACGCATAATTAAATTAAATTAACTAAACAGACATCTCGTCGAATCACTGTATTTGTGACTGCATCCTAACGAAATATCAATTTGAAATTTCGTAATTGGTTATCTTTAGATAAATGTACTAAAATTTTGGGTTAATTTTTTAATACACATCCTTGGTCCCACCGAGAAAAATCACGTATTCATTTATTGGACGTTTAATATAAACTTACGGGAAAAACGGATTCCGCTAACTCTTTTTTGTATTTTTAAACTTTTTCTTTGGTATTTACACTGTTGGACAAAGATTTTCTCAAACTTTTCTTTTGATGAATGTTAGGGAAATAAGTCTACTCACAATCCGTAATAGGTTTTATTGCGGATTGTGAGTAGAAGACTTATTTCCCTAACATTCATGAATATGTGCTCACACCAGCAATCCTTTTATCATTCTATTTTGACCTATACCGGGTGAAAAACGAATTGTTTTCTTATGTTAAGTTTTTGACACCCTGTAGGGAGGAAAAGGGTGAATTTACATTAAAACCCTGTTGTAGTCTCATATTTTGTGAACATTTTATTTTTTTCCTTATCCGTTCACGAGAAAATCAACTATCAAAATGATTATAATTTTTGGTGGTGCCAAATTTTTGCTCAAGTTTATTTAAAACAGAGTTCCAAATGTAGGGTATAGACGGTATAATTAAAGATATAAATAATACAGTTTCTTACCACTTTTCTGTATTTTATTTGATCTATAATTTTTTAAACAGCCGAAATATCGAGACGAGTAAGAATGGGATGGGCAGCGTTCGGCAAACTTTCTTACGTTCTAAAAAATCAAACAATCCCTCTATACTTACGAAGCAAGGTATATAACTCCTGTATCATACCGGTGCTCACCTACGAAGCACAGACATGGACATTTACACAATCTAATTTGGATAGGATAAGGAATGCACAAAGAGCAATTTAGAGACAAATGTTGAGTGTATCACTTAGAGATAGAAAACGTAACCAGTGGATCAGAACCAGAACAAAGACAGTAGACGCGATAGCACAAGCAGCAAAACTGAAATGGAAATGGACTGGACACAATGAATGTCTCCAAGACGGACGATAGAACAATGCCATCGGAAAGTGGCGTCCATACAATGCAAAGAGATCAAGAGGCAGACCACAGATGAGGTGGAAAGATGACATCAGGAAACAAGGAGGTCCCACATCGCAGAGAACAGCTCAAGATAGGGAAAGATGGAGAGAACTGGGGGGAGACCTATATCCAACAATGGAAGGATAGAGAATAGGTTCAAAAAAAAATAATAATTTCTTTAATTTTATGTGGTGTAAGATCTCCTTATATGTCTATGTTTTATATGGTGGTTCATTAGGTTAGCAGCTTAATATTAAAAACCAAAGTATATTCTTATCAACAATTTCGTTATATTTCGTTATATTTCTCTCTAACATCCTCAGACGAATGCTACAATAGTGTTAAAAATGGTAAAATCGTATAATTTACAAAATAAGACAAAAAACTTCGTTGTGTGAGATTACAGCAAAAAGTTGCAAAAAAAGTCTCGAGATGTTCATTGTAGTGAATAGAAAAAAATGGACAAGAATCCTGTGTAAAACTTTTTTCATAATTATACACCACTCAGACAATCTAATGTGGCAATTTAAAATTATTTATTTAATTAATATACATTTATGGACAAACAATTATTAAAATGCAGATATTAGGATGAACACATTATGCAGTTTTCGATGATAGTTTTCTGTTTTAGGAGAAAAGTTATATTTAAAATATGAAATTTATATTAAGATCAATCTTAGACAAATTATTATTATTTATTTGTTAAAAATGTCAATTAAGTAAACGTTCAAAATGGGGTCCGTTGTTTTGTAAGCGATAATACAGCCAGTCAAATTCTGCACGAACTTGGGCAAATGTTGTTCTAGTAATAGCGCGACATGCTTGCGTAATTCTTTCTCGCAAGTCCCAAGTGACGCAGGTTGAGTTTTATAATCAACTGACCATAGAAAAAATTCAGGTGGCGGTAAGTCTGGTGACCTTGGTGGCCACTTAATAGGACCTCTCCTTCCAATCCGTTTGTTTGGATAATTAGTATCCAACCAGTGCTTAACTGGAGCGGCATAGTGGGAAGGTGCTCCATCTTGTTGGAAGTGCAGCAAATCTTCGTCTAGAGCTAGATTGACTTGATGCTGAACTCCGATAAGTTCTCTTGAGTTTTCATCTTACAGGAGTTGCTGATGACTTGATGGTTTAGTTTTCGAAGGCTGCTTAAGTGATTATAGAAATATAAACACATACTGGTCATTTTCACATAACTGAACTTATTCCATAAAATAAAGCCTTCTTTAGTTTTAAAATTTTAAATTTAAGTTTTTTGTATATTTTTACGTTTCATGTAGAAAATTACTTTATTGAATTATAAAAAATGATCCATTTGTGGTTAAGTCAAAAAAATATTTTGATTTAACCAGTTGGTTAAAAAAATGCTGGTAAAAAAATGTGGTAAAAAAATCTTCAGCTGGTATTGAAAAACTTATTATAAGAGTACAATTGCAATTCTACACAGAAATTAGTTATTTATACTAAATGATTTTACAATCCTGGCACTTTGAATTTTTATCAAACATATTTAGTAAGAGAAATGTAGAGTATTTCTTTACAAACTTTGAGGCTGTTTTAGTAGTTAAAGCACACTGCGATTTGAAATGGACGTATCACTTACTTTTCTACACTGCTTACGCCAGACCATCTTTACTCAATGGCGCCGGCCGACGTCTAGTTTAATGACAACAAATGCATTATTCTCCATTCAAAAATTTTTCAACAGAAGTTTCAAAAAAAAATAAAAAAAGTAAAACCATCATTTTAAAGACAACATAATTTCGAATAACGCATCCAAATTTCGAGACATTTTGTCGGTAAATAATAGAGAAAACACTGTCCCTAGGTTTTGCTGCACCGATAAAACAGCCTTAAAGAACAATATTGACATACATTTACAAAATAGCGAAGTTCTCTAGAATTAAGTGGTCTATCGCCAAAAATTATTTTCGGGTATATAAGATGTTGTATGTGGCATGATTTAGGTTGTTTTTAATAGACCACCATCTCTAATATTACACCGATTCGCACTTATTATTACCGTATTTTTCTCAAATGGATAATGCATAAGTAACAAACATATTTTATATAGAGGTAATGGATTTTGGGAACAGCTAATACCTTGAAAATGTCACAAAGAATATAACAAAATATCTCTTTTCTTACTCAGACTCTTTAAAGTCTTTTACAATATTTTAGAATCGAAGATATGTAATTATATTATTAATATATTGGATTTTGACAAGAGGTATACATTATGCCTATTTAGTACACAAGTTTATGTGAAATGTTCAAGGTCATAGCTGTTCCCAAAATCCATTACCTCTACATACTTTGGTTTGTATCTAACAGTTTTGAAAATATTAATTTTCCTATTCTTATTCCAATTGCAATCTAGAAAATTTAACAAACATTCAAACTTAATTAATTAAATCGTGTCTGATACTTAACTGTCATAACAAAAAAATCTTTTACGTCACATCCAAAGGTGAAAAGTCAACGTAATATCTGGCATACTTTTTGAGATATTTAATGTTTTATAATGATCTACCTAAAATCTAAAACTGCAACAATGTGACTTTAGCACTTTAATTAAAAATCTAAAAATGTAATATCAGAAACTGGTAATCTAGTTAAAGAAACAAAGTGATATTATGCCTTGTCTAAAAGAAATATGTTGTACAGTTGACTTAAGAACTTAATTGAGCTGATTTTTTTCTATTTGATCAGAATGATCCGCCATCAGTGCGAAACAACTAAAAAACGGTATTAAACTGAATTACGATAAACTGAATCTCTCGTTGGCCTGAACAGTGACTCTTGGAATATAAGTAGAAAAATATGACTTACAATATTTTGCTGCTTCAGCTTCTGTCAGGATACACTAACTCCACAAAAACTCACTAACATTCAACACTACTGCTTGCTACCTCTCGGGAACCACCAGAGAACAATGACTGTTCGTCTTGCACACTTGGAAAACCAACTGACTATCTTTCTTCTTTTAAAAACTAACTAAAGTCTTATTCTTAAACCAATCATCCCACCTCTTTTCAATCTCATCCAATCAAAACGCTTCATACATCTCCCATTTCTTCATTTCGATAACACACAAAGTTTTACCTACAATTATAAAATTTACTAAACCTATTTTACAAAATAATCTTTTCCTACCAATTCCTAAGAACTAACAAAAACATATCTTTCTAAATTCTATTCTATTGTCCTAATTACTGCACAACATTTATTTGGAAAAACCGTTTCCATTGTCTAGTGTTTCACTTAAGCTTATGCAGGTCACTCAAATATATTTTAACAAAGAAAATAATTTATGCATATCTTACGTTTTGTTCAATACAGGTAATCTTAAATTTAAAGACTTTCCTTCTTCGAAATGTTTGTTGTTTATTTCCTACTCTTATCTGAATTATTTTAATTTTTTTTTTTTTTTGGAACTTTGAAATATTTTAAGCAAACCAATATTTTTCTCGATTTTACATATCATAACAATATAATATATATATATATATATATATATATATATATATATATATATATATATATATATATATATATATATATATACAAAGTAATAAAGCAATAAAATTATAAGACAGTACATACCTATAATAAATATTATTAGTTAGCTTCTGTATTTAATGTAGTGCACTAAAGATTCTCACTGATAAGAATAAACCTGTTACTACCTGGACCGAACTTAGTTTTGGGATATAAAATATATATAAAATTTTGGCAAGATTGTTTATTACACAAACCGCCTACTCGCAAGCGGAGGGTGCCACGAGAGGACTTTCATACGTTATTATCTAATAATATATTACTTATAGCTTATAGCAAACTTTTTTGAGCATAGTAAGCTAGGTTTTACTGTAGATCAAATCTTGAGATTGAGTCATTCGATAAATGTTATTTCTATGATTAATACTTCGAGCACAGTATAGACAATAAATATACAGTGTGTTAACACGGAAAATACGATAAAAAATACGGAATATTAAGGAAGTTTCGACACTTAGTGCGTTTACTGATGATAATAAGTATTTTTTGCGATCGGGTGTAGGAGCTTAGAAGTAATAGTAATTAGTCATATCAAATTGATTGACCATTGATTTTTTTATTTGTCCGTTCCACTGCAATTTTGGACGTTCCTCCTTTTGCTTTGTTTCCATTTCTATGTTCTTAGCTGTATTCTTGTCTCGTATATTCTTCGCATATGTCCATACCAGAGTAATTTTCGTGTTTCTCTTTCGTCATGTAGTCTCTCCTTCACATTCTGCTGCTCTTTTATAATATAAAAAATTAAAACAATTCGTATTTGCATTGTTTTCCTGGTTTTAAATATTGGTTATTGGAAGGCAACAACGTCAAAAATCTATTGGCGTTGTCCGAAGAACTGCAGACTGTGTAGAACTCTTTTTAAGAGTAAAGACTTTTAGACGCCGATCGGTGGCACAGGAATGGTTGGTTGCTACAGGATCATAACTCTCTTATCAGTTTGGGCTTGTATCTTGTCATTGATCCAAAGAAATACGGAAGATATTACTCTAAAACGTGAACCGTGTATCTGTTTTAGTTGTTAAGTTATTTTGAAAAATAGAGATTTTTTTAAGAAATTCAGAAAATAGTGTCTTTATTTTAAAGTCAGATTTTTTCAAAACTGAACCTTCTAAACCTGTTATACTTCCAGAATGTAATGTTTATATATAAATAAAGTATATTGTGAATGAAAAACGAACACAGTACTGTGTCACAGTACTTTCTGCGTCACACAAAATATATGCAGACTTTATTTTAGATATAACTTACCTTAATTTCCATGCAAATCACTTTTACTAGTGGTCATTTGAAATGTGTTTTTAAGATCTTCCCGGTAAGAACGGTAAGTTTCCATTAAAAACGTACCGTTTTCCAATTTACTCAACATTATATGTTTAATAAAAGTCTACTTTCGAATAGCCATAACTTTGTTAATAATTTTTACGGTAATAATAAAAACGAGCTTTTTTGTTTTAGAAGTTTCGTTTTACATCTAAAGAGTGTTCCCGATAAAATCTAAATTTTTGGAGTTATTCGCGAAAAACTCTTTAAAAACATGCCTTCTTTATGTGTAATTTGTGAACTTTCAGTCACGAATAACTCAAAAAATATTGACTTTTCGAAAAAAAAAAGCTCTTGGTATATAGTAGATTTTGATCTTTGAGCAGTTTTCCACCTATTGTCAAAATTTCAAACAAATCCATGTATAAAAAAAATTCAGTTGTTTTTTACTATTTTTACTGTCATACCATGGACTAATATCAAAATTATTGTACCACTATCTGATGGATTTAATCGGAAGTAAAATTTCAGTGAGAAAATATTTAAAATAATAATACTTAGTTTTAATAAGTGAATTTGATAACAATTTGTACATTTTTAAGTATAAATCTGTAAGCAGTAATGTGTGAATCCCAGATATACGTGTAGTACGTGTGAATTCCAAATTAGTTCTAATTATTATGTGATTGCAGTCTTTATTTATGATATACGATATCTTTAAGTATTTCATTGTAATTCTTTTTATTGTTTCTTTAGTGACATTGAGGCTTGAATTTCCCAAAACCATAGGCAAAAAATCTCCTTTTGTTTTGAGCTGCAACGATACTCTTGTTCGATAAAATATCGTCTTCTTTCCAAACTATATGTAAAAGATGTTGTAGTTTCCTGTTTATAACGAGATCCACTCATGATATTTTCATAACACTGCTGTTCCTCCAGATCTCAAAAGACTTAAATCTTGATTTAGGGCCCACGAATACGATTCAACTCCAAAGTATACGACTCTGTATGCGTAACATTTAGACAATCATATTAAAAAGGATACATATCAGAAAGGATTATAACAGCAAAGATTAGAATGGAGAAGGAAGACCTGAACAGCATAGAAGTATACGGCCCAGAAAATAACAAGCCTCAAACAAGGGAAACGTTTTATGGCGAATTACAACAAATAGTAGCATTCAATAACACCCGTGGACAAAGATCTATTATAGATTATATTATAACCAACAGAGATATACATCCATCGAAAATAATCGACGTAAGATGCCTAAACTCAGCAGATGTAGGTAGCGGTCATAGCCTAGTATTATGTAAAATAAGAATCACCCTGAAATACTTTACACCCAAGAGAGCGGCGCCAACATAAACAAAAATCAGAGTCGAAGGACTAAATACGGAATACACAAAAAGGAATATCAGAGAATATTTCTGGGAATGACATATTAGAAAACGAAACATCGAGGAAACTGAGAAAACTCAAAAATAACATAATTATCGCCCTAACAGAATCATTTGTTGAGAGAAAGTAACGAACACGAACATATCAAAAAAGAAAATACTTTAGTCAGATAAATAAAAAGGGAACACTGGCAGAGCTTCTAAAAACAGATGGACCACGGCTTCTACGGAACCCAAAAATGAATATGGAGAATGGTCAGAGGACAAAGAAAAGAGATCAAGGAACTAATAAAAACCAAAACCCATTCACAAGAAAATATGGCAGAGTACTTTCGATCCTTATTTGGTAAAGGTGACGATAATGAACCACTAACACTAGAAGTGACGACAACCGAAGAAATAAATATTCAGGAGGCAGAGGTAAAGGAAGCATCAAGGAAATTAAACGTAGAAAACCGCCAGGAAAGGACATAATAAGAAATGAACTTCTAAAGTACGGAGAACCAAACAAGAACAGATCGAATACCACAAGAATGGAGGTCAAGCATCCTAATACCTTCGTTCAAACTGGCAGATAAACCGGACCTGAAAAACTACAGAAGAAACTTAATGATAATACCCTATGGGATACAGCTAAAAGTACAGATGTAGATGCAAGGTGGAGAACATCAAAACTGGGTACGAAATGGAACAGTAGAATGGAACGATAATTTAAGACGAATTACAACAAATAAAGTAGTAAAGACGGCGGAGTGAGTTCCCCAAAAGAAAGAGGATCAGTGGGAAGATCAGGAAAACGATGGAACACCAACTTACTGGAGGCACATTGAAAAACAGACAGTCATGTCTGCATAAAAAGAAAAAATCTGTTACAAACTTTTCATTTTTATAAAATTGTCACGTGCTTTTTCAATTTCAACTTTTATTTCAAGCTACGTGTATTTTTTTACCCTTTCGATTTGGTATCCTTCTACCAAAAGAAATTCGTTATTTATAGCTAATTACCAAAAAAGCTTAGCTATCTATCACCAAAAGTTTATTTCAAACTCAATAAAGCTAGACGATTGAGACCATATGCGGAACAAATAGTTGGGGGATATCAATGTGGTTTCCGCAGGCAGAGTCCAATAGATCAGATCTTCGTCTTGAGGCAAATCTTGGAAAAGACTAGTGAATTTAATATAGACACACATCATCTTTTCATTGACTTTGAGAGTGCCTATGATAGCATCCATCGAGAATTTCTGGTCCATGCACTGAAAGAGTTTAATATTCCAACTCAACTCATTGATATAGTAAAAGAAACACTTAAAGTACAAGGGACCTTAGACACATATATAAGGGGGTAAAGGAAAATGACATATGGCGCAGAATATATAACTTTGAACTATACACAGCATACAATGAACCCAAGATCATAACATCCATAAAGATCGGACGTCTGCACTGGATGGGCCATGTTGAACGGATGTTGGAGACTGAAACACCAAAACATATAATGAGGCAAATACCAGTAGGGAGAAGGTCAAAGGAAGACCCAAACTTAGATACAGGGAACAAGTGGAACAAGATCTGAAAACACTTAAGATTACCAACTGGAAAAACAAAGCAAGAAACAGAACAAAATGGCGGAAAATCCTAGAATAAGCCAGGACCCAGAAGGGGTAGTTAATAATGATTTTTAGTTCATTAGTTCTTTTTTGATGTGCTAATTTTGTTACTTTTCCATATTTTTTACGTTCAAAACAATGTTTGATAATGTTTCTTTTATAAACTGTTTAACATTGCGGCCCCAAGTTCCCCTTGGCCTTGCTGATTGTACCCCCACTGGGGGCACAATCAGCCAGAGTGTAATATATATTTTATTTATTTATTAACAAAAAACTAAAATATATTCAACAAAATTGTTTTATTTTATGGACAAAAGTATAAATTTTACTTTTTTGTTTGGAAATTAAATATCATGAAACATTTTTTTGTATTTTTTTACCTAAAAACAATTATGGAGCCGAATGTGCCCACTCTCCCCTACATAAATTTTATGCCATAAAAACCAGATACTTCTTTTAAATTATTTTTACCCAACAGTTTATTTTTTTATAAATTATAGAATTGTCAGTAATTTTTATACTTAATAATAATATACTCGTACATTTACATTCATAACAAAGTCAGCGTACGAGCTGAGATAAAAATCACATCCTAAAAAGAGTCAGAGATGGTTTAAATATACCACCCACCCGGAAACTTAAATCTAACAGTTCTAGTCTCGTCGACTTTTGTTTATACAACAATTTTCTAACATTGTATGCGACACCGCAATAAGATTCTCTATCAATCTAGCTACCGCCTATGCTCTAGCTGAAATACATAACCTAACCCAACTTTTCTAACTCTGCGCATCATCCACGAATATCATTTCACTTTCAACCCGTAGCCGGCACGAGTCTAACCGAGATCCGCGGTTCGTATATTCGTCAGTCTCGTCGGACTTGCCTTGTTATATGAGTCAGTGGGCCAGTATTCACTGCGCTACGTGAAGGTTTAGTACAGTGCGGCATATCAGCCACTTTCAGAATACGCGCGGAGTTCAAATAGTGAATTGTCGGAACTCTTAAAGTGTCAAATGCTTTTGTAATGACAATGATACTTGTTAAACAACCCAAAATGCCTCTGCTCGGTGAACTGCCCTTGTTAAAATCGCTGGTGCACGTTAAAGAAGAAATTGTCAAAGAAGAGTGCGAGGACTATGTATGCAGCAGTAGTTCTAGTGTTGAGGACGAAGGCCCACTGGACTTAAGGGTGCATTGTGGCAGGGTTAGTCCTGCGAGAGACTCAGGAACTGAGAGTGATGATACTGAGGATAAGATGATTGTGGAGGATGGGGGAGATTATAAGCCGTTTAAGAAGAGTTTAATTAAACGATGTAAGTGACACAATTTAAATATCTAATTGTTTCATATATGCCATTATATCATACATTATTTAATTAATTATATTAACTAAAATATTTCCAATTTTTGCATATTTCATTATTTCAAATGATCAATTCCTGAAACATATAGAAAAAATATACTTATTAATTAATTTAAATTATAGTTATGTGTAAAACATTAGTTAATTAGAGGTTACCCCTCAAATTAAATAGTAAGTGATAC
This sequence comes from Diabrotica balteata, assembly GCA_918026665.1. Lineage (NCBI taxonomy): Eukaryota > Metazoa > Arthropoda > Insecta > Coleoptera > Chrysomelidae > Diabrotica > Diabrotica balteata. Next base: position 25,571,953 of record OU898282.1, read on the forward strand.
TTAAATATACTCAAATTATAGAATTAATTTTTATTTAAATGTTATGGAAAATTCTACCAAATTCATAAAAAATTAAGTAATCAAAAATTCTTTATTATTATTCGATATATTATATATATATATATATATATATATATATATATATATATATATATATATATATATATATATATATATTGAGTAAAAGCTTAATTATGTATTCAGTTAATTTTATTCATATTGCTAATTTGAAATTCTGAATTTTGCAAATACGGAATCAGTTATATAATTCCAAAAATATCAAAAATATAAAATAGTATGGAAATACATTGGAAATAGATAATAATAATAAATTTAATAGTGTTGTAATTTAAAATATAATTTTTTAAAAATATAAATTTCATCCTCTTTAAAGATATGACGAATCGCCGATTTAGAATACACTTTTTCAATTTTTGTGCTAATTTATCCAAATTTAAAAAAAAACTTTATATCTAAAATAAAATGTCTAGTTCTACTAACTCTAGTAAACATTGCAGATATTGTAGCTGGTGAAATGTCATATTGTGACCAATTATTGTATTTAATATTGTTGACAATAATTATTTCTTTTATTAAAAAAATTAAACTAAAAATTTTGTTTGATCGATCGATAGAATAACAAATTATTTTTTTATTGCTATTCTTGTTAGATTTAATGTAACGAAATAAAATGAGGATGGTAATTAATAGCTATTTACTAATAATCACTGAAGAAGAAGTAGTAAGAAGTCTTAGAAGAAATATAGTGTGCAATACGTAAATATTTTTAATATTAATTTAGGCTATTTACAATATGGTTGTACAATAAATGGTACACAAGTTATATTTTTATTTAAGTTCTTCATAATTTTGTATCAAGCTGAAATAAAATCCAATATTGGTCTTGACAAATATATATTGATGCACTTTTCGTAAAAAATGCAAATTTTAATAAAATATATCAATTTTCTATATTGTCCCACCTTTGAGACCTGTCAATTCTCATCATTATTAGCGCCATTAGACAAAACATACCCGATAACCTTGATTTCTTTATAATCAGTAAACAATCACAAAAATCCCATGCAAATTATTTGCAGGCCCCTTTCCATTAGATAAAACTTGATCTCATACCACCTATTTCAAATTTGGTTATTTCGAGATATGCCATGACCTTTACTGTATTGTGTAAGGTCATAAAAATGATAAAAAAATATATTGCAAAATTATCTAATATAAATACGGGGAGATTAAATTCTTATTTTTTTTATCACAAAGCATTTAATGTTTACCGAGTTTTGTGCCAACGAATGAAGCTGCTATTATTAGCTACAATGTAGCGAATATTTTCAACATATGCGAGGATCTCTTGGCACCGGATCCAACACGAATGTTATCACGATACGATAATAAAAATAAAATTATTAATGTTTATAACCAGAGCTTCTTGGGAGGTTAAATTACAACGTCCAGAAAATTAGGGCGGACCACAGGGTTCTCATTTGTATCCGCTCGATTTTTTGACATTCATTAATCAGATATCTTGTTGTATACCTACATTATTAATAATTCATGTTATAGTATAATGTCTGTTCATATTTTCCAACATTGTTGTGGGTCGTTTAAAATCTATTGATTAATTTTACCAGGTAAATATTTTTAGATATCGAGAAATATCACTGCCCAAAAGTGCTGATATTGAAATTACGTGATTAATTTTGGTAAAAATTTAAGTACCTAAGACCTATAAGTGAAAAACTACAGTAATTTAGCAAAAACATATCGACAACTGACTCCATCTTTATAATTTGACAAATAGTGGAACATGTCGTTTAGTACAACAGCCCAGATTTTATATACGTAGTAGATTTGACAAAATAAGTCTTGGTATCAGTTGAGAAGAAGAAAAATAGGTCCTAAGAACAGGCAAAATTAATACATTAATGTCCATAGTAGCGAAGCCTAGACGTGAGCGAGTAAGAATAAAAGATGATAAAGTAATCAATATTGTACAAATAAAAAACAGAAGGTCACTGGAAGAATCCACCAGGAATATCACCAAAGAGATAACGAAACAGCTGGTCAAAGGAATCGTCAATAATATTAAGTATAATCCACTAAACACACTCAAGTCATGAGCCTAACGTAAGAGAAGAACCAAGAGATATTTTAACTGTTGATATAGATTTAAGTATTGATTTCATCAATTTAACTATTGAATAAGGTTTACAGAGACGAAATCCGTAATCCTGTTTACAGTTTCATGGTACAACTAAAATAAAATGAATACTTTTCTTTCCAATTTTATGCCTTTTTGTGTCTCTTTCGTTGTCGGAAGTAGCACTTGAGAGCTCTGATGTAAACTTTTGCATTATGGTTACTATTATGCGCCCGTTTTGTAAATAACCATATTTGCTCAAAACTAGTGCGCAAACAAATGCATAATATTCATGTTTACACAACATTGAAAATACCTAAAAACTTGAATAAAGGACAAAACAAAATAGCCGCTTCCACAGAAAGTAAACAACAAAATCCCTGTAAAATTACAGCACAAATTTAGTAGGACATGCAATATTTGTTTACAATCAATATAGCATTGAATAATATTGTTTATTATGACACAGAACCGATTTGCAATCGCCTGGAAGCACGCTTGATTAAGTATATATAAAAACAATTTTAAAAAAGTGTTGTCCTTACTCAAACTTATAACAACTTCAATGTCAGCATGATCTTGAGTATCACATGAAGACCGATGGGTTGTTTTATTTTAGAAAGAAATTACTCGTGTAGATTTAAAAACAATGGTTCTACCTTTAAAAATCTTTCAACAAAAATGTATTTGGAGTTTTTCCAAACACATAGTATTTGTTTTCTTTTTTCTTGACAATTCCTTAATGTTTATTGAGCATTCAAGCTAAATTTTGTGTTGTTTTCTATTTACTTTTGAATTTCCTTCTAGTTTTCAGCTCATTCTTTGTAGTTTCTTCTAATCAATGTAGTCTTTGTCATTATAATTTAAAACTGAATCTTTTAGGTATATAATTTTTGATTTAGTTAATTCCTCTTTTAGTACATGATATTTTGTTTAGCTATATTTTGGTTAGTTTATGTTTTGTTCTTTTTGTCTTAAAACCTATCCATGCAATTCCTGTCATTAATTTGGGTCTCGGTTTCTTGTCAGTCACGACATCCTTTATAGGTCTTGGCATCTTCTAAGATCTTCTACCATTCCGATATATTATGGGACTTACGCTTTCAGTTAGAGATTTTTAAGGTTTTAGGTCCTGTTATACCTGCTCCATATATCTAAGCCTGTGTCTTGCTTTTGGTCTTCTTCCCATTGGTACCTGCCTTATGATTTTCTTGGGGTCTAGATTTTCCTGGATCTGTTCTACATAACTTATCCAGCGTAGTATTCCAATTTTTATAAACATTTGTATGAGTTATATAACCAAAACATTTATTATTTAGTCCGCATCTAAACTTAATTTTACTAATACTTGTATGCTAAAACATACCATTTTTTATTAGGTAAATAACAGCGTGTAGCTGTAGAAGCAACATTTCAATCAAATCTACTCAATATACTGATTATTTATGGAAACCGATTTATTCTAACTCACATTTTTTCTATCGACCGATATGCCGGTATTCAGGGCTGAAATTTCGTTTTACCGGCTTTTCCTTACATAACCCCCAGTTCTTTGGGAAGGACGAAAAAGGGCAGGAACTTGAAAAGCGGCGTTTCCAGCCCTTCGGAAACCTTCGCTCTAGGTCACGGTCAATCCTAAATCGATATGGAAAGGGAAACGGAGCGTTTCCTGGCTTCCAGTTTGCTTCCTCCTCGTTTTCCCCCAGAAAAAGTAATAGATGTACGCCGGAAAGTTGATCAATTGATATCGTCAACGTTGTTTTCGGTACCTACCTTAATACAATTTGGAAATTAATTCAGTTCGAAGAAATTGAGATATTTAATTAATCCCTTCATGTACAGGAACGGCTTTATCGCAGTTTATATTGATTTTTGTATATCCAGGCTTGAAAACATTTAATTTCCAAGTCATTTTATTAAATTCTATATTAATTACATCACTCCATACATATGTACATATAATCCGTGTCACTTTGAGATTCCTTTTACAATGTCTGGCATGATTTCGTGTTCTTGGCTATTTTTCTACATTTTTGATCTATTTTTCTCTGTTTGTCACGAGTATTATCTTCATAGGTATTATATTTGCTTATATCTCTTTCCTCTATCGTATTATCGTCTACTACTGGATCTTTTACCTACGATTACTCATATGCTTTCGCTCACCTTTCAGTCTACCTCAAGAACCCTCCTAGAAGAATCCTTATGTCACAACCTGTGGGAAGTAGAAGTAGGGGTAGACCAAAACTCAGATGGAGAGATGGTGTAGATGAGGATGGTAGAAAAATAGGCGCAGCAAACTGGCAACAGTTGGCAATGGATAGAACTGACTGGCGTAATAGACTTGGGAAAGTCGAGGCTCTTTTATAGGTCTGTAGCACCAATGATGATGGTTATCCTCTTATTATATGTCAGTCCATCACCCTTTTCCATTTTGATTTGACATATTTGCTCTTATTCCTTTTATTTTTCTCTATTTCTATGAATTTTTAGATTTTTAGTTATCCTTCAGCTCTCTCGCTGTGAGCTAATTGTGAATGAAAAATCTCATAATACTTTCTCATAAATATAATTAAAAACGTGAATGTTTTGAAATCGTCTATTTTTATTTCCTCTTCCTCTTCTACTTCATCATCTGCTTTAAAACCATATAGCAGAGATCCAAAAACAGTACACGGAATGAGACATGGCGGGTGGGAGATTGGTATACTGCTCAACAAAGATCTGTGTTACAGAAAGAAAGTAGGTATTCGGAAAAAAGAAATGCAAAGTTTTTATGCGACTCTTGCTTTGTCTAAAAACTACTAAAAAGATCCCATATATAGCAAATTAAATCAGGTACTTCATTACATTAATGTCATCAACCAGGAAGTATTTTTGTATTTTTTTTATTTAAAAAACGGCTTGAAAAAATGTATCTACTGTTTTTACATATAATTGCGAATAAATAACAATAAATTAAAGACAACTTTTAATATCTGTATACGACGACAATGTACTAAATCATGCTCCATTATTTAGGTGAAGGCTATACTTGTAGTGGAAAAATATTATTTATCTTTATAATAAATTGTTTATAATTGTGCTAATTTCCTTTACAAGGAGCGATCAAATAGTAAATTATAGTTTTTGGTTTTATTTAAAATAGATAACGAGTTTATCGCTATATCTAGTGCCCATTTTGTTTTAAAAATAAGTTTAATATATATTTTGCAATCAATATCCGAGGTCTATAACAGAGACATGTCTTTCTATAATCAATATTTTTATGTCTTTCTGTCTTTTACTACATTTTTCTTTCTTTCTTTCTATCCCCGCCATTTTTTACTCATTTCATGAATATAATTTTTTTATTTAAAAAATCTTTTATAAAAAGGTATCTTAAAGGTATCTATTTAAAAAAGAACTCTTTAGGACTACATCACAGAAGGTTTTCGTACTAACAAGTCCATCATCAATGCTGTTACCAGGTATAAATGAGTGAAGCCACCAAATCTGTGGCTAACCCCTTTAAATGTTATTAAATTTGTTATATATTACATCGTTGCTGATAAATTTAAATGATGTTAAAGTTTTAACCAGATTTACTTCATGGCAATGCATGGCAAGTATTTCGATTCTTTACTTTTGTGTGATCCGCTTATCTGTCTGCTTTTCCAGAGAATACTGCTACCAAACCTACAAGACATATCGAAAAACTGCACTGATATTTGAAATATCATATAGAAGGGAAATATGGAAGGTATATTGTACTCTACCTATTTACTAATAAGCTATATTATATTATATTATAGTAGTAGTGAAGCGGTATAAAATAAAAATTTCTATTTAAACTAAATAGCTTTTCATGCATGTAAATTAAAATTAAGTATAAAACATTTTCCCTAGACACAGTCTTCAATAAAAGATAGCAGAGGTACTACCATCCTAAAGACCAATTTAAAACTCCATTACTATTAAAATTAGAAATCTCAGACGAAGAACCAGACACATTTTTATCTAATAGTACCGTAAGATCGACGATAAAACAGGTAGGAACATAGACTAACCCTTTTCGAGACATTTGACCTACAAAAAAATCCCTTAACCCTTTCTTGTTGTGGTCGAGGCCATTTATATTAAAATACCTACTTTCTAACAGGGTGCTTTCTGAAACTTTAATATTTTGGTGATAAATCACACCCTTTAGGTCCCGTTGTTTGACGAAATGTGTTGAAGCCGATGTGCAACCTAATCCGTTTTTTTTAAAGGGTACAAAATATGAATGCTAGAATATTAAAAAAATATAAATTAGAATATTTTTTAGAATGTTAAGTTAATGCAGGTAACAAGAAATTCAGCAAGTGGTCTGGTTGGTGTGTTTTAAATTGCCTCTAATATCTTCAATATGTTTTTTTTTAATTTTGTATTCCTATATGGGTTTGGCAGTTATGGAATCACAATAAAATGCTCTTCCATATTCGGCAGTTCTTGTGTCTTATTTTTATTTTGTTATCTCTTCGTTTTTGAGAGGACACTGTTTTGACAATTTTTTTTATTATATTTCAGTACTTTTGGTTAACTTCTGAAATTATCTCTTTATTTCGTATGTTGTCAAACCTCATTTTGACTAACATTCGTTTAAACTTCTTTCATGGTGTTTAATACATTCAAACTACCTATTTTATTTAAAGTAATTCTTAGTTGCGAATTATTTAAGTAGGTGTACATTATTTGTCTCGGAAGTTGATTCACTGAACACGTTTTCTTTATTGCACAATGTGTAAAATTACGATTTCATACTATTCGATTTGCCATTATGCTGTATTTCACCGAAACAGAAACTAGCTTACACACTTGTATATTATTATTGGAGTAAGAAATTATGCCAAAATCTATAATACCACGTTCTTTCAAATGCTCTAGCAAGCAGAGCGTCATCAGTACAATTTGTTAGGTGGTACAATTCCCTATATATATATATATATATATATATATATATATATATATATATATATATATATATATATATATATACTCTAATCTGTAGTGGGTGCCTGACCTTATCCATTTTGTATCAGTAGTCATATCCGCTATAAAGTTTTTTTATAATCGTTTTATGACCAGATATTTCCTTTACTTGAATCATTAAATATTCCTTAACTATACTCGATGTAAGAAAAAACCACAAAACGTCTGACAAATACGTTCGAGATAAAGTGTTAACGCGAATAAAAATGTTAATATAGACAAATGATTATGAGTTACGCCAATTATAGCCAGTTCTAGTTGTTGGTTTTTAATCTTGTTTCGCGTACATTCTAAACAAATTGGTACTAATTACATGTTTGTAATTCGGTTGTTGTTTGTGATATATTATGTATAATATATATTTTGTTGGTGCTTTATAGCTGAAGAATTGAACTCCAGGAACAATGGGAACAAGCTGAATTTTGCCGAGAATATCAATTTTGGGACCCCAAAAAAGATCAGCTCCTACCCCGGGCTTCCCAAAAAAAAGATTATTTAAAATAGGAATGTTTATTAGAACTTTTTATGCCGATGAACCTAACGCTTGAAGTGACCGGCGAGTTTGAATATCAGCTACGTTCCCGAAATCAATTTTTGATCAGAGTGTGCTATGAACAAAAATCAAAATGCGTTTTAAAGGTCAAGATTGCAGCTTTCGTACGCAGTTTTTGCATTTTGCCGCAAAATAAGTCAGTTTTTATAAAGCTGTTAAATAAACTTTGCGCGATTTTTGCCATTTTTATGATTCCCTTTGTTACGGTATGGAATTTCCATTCTTAGAACCTAATCTTCTTCGATTTTTGTTTTTGACAACAAATTATGAGGCATTGGAGATATGCCTAAAAACGCTGAATTTAAACTTTCCCATTAAGGTAAAAAGGAACCTTTAACGCACTATAATAATTGATAAATTTTCAAATTGAGTGCAAAATAAAAATAGCAATTTCTCGCGAGTTGTGAAGTAAGAACAAGAAAGTGTTTCGATATATTTCCCGCCAACTATATGATTTCACAAACAAGTTCGGTTATTATGTCTATATACATTCGTGTTTCATGCTAGGCAGCTAGGCGTTGGTTATAAAAACGCACTGTTCTTTTATCGGATTTCTTAGATTTCTACTTAATAACCCTAATAAAAATATCAGCTACCTATAACGCTGAACGAAAAAGAAGTGTGTCAAATATAATCGCTTAATAAAAAGGGTAGTTAAAGAAAAATCGATAACAAAAGAGGTATTTAGTATTTTAATAGTGAAAATTCATTTATAACTAAATAGGAACTTATAAATCTTCATTGTTGTGCATTTGTATGTGAATAGAAAAGTATTTGACAGTATTTGTCTTGTTTCTGTCGTAAATAAACTGGTGAAACTACTGCTGATCCCTTAATTAATTATAAATAAGAAAATAGGAAATAATTAAGTATAAATAAGAAAATAGGAGTAAAACGGGATATTGGAACTTAAAAGCTGTCCTGTATGGGAAATAACTAACATGAAAAAATCCGTTCCACGTCAAAATGTAGAATTAAAGTTATTTTAAACCAATACGATACTCATATTTGTTCTTTTCGAATGCGGTCCACCTTAAAGAGTTACAGCCCTTTCTTAAGTTCAAGGAATCCTTACAAACCACCCTTATAAAATATACAACCCTTAACTGAGCGAAACAGTGCTCTTTTTACAAATAATTCGCATTTTAGGGCCCATTAAAGTTTTTACGGCCCATAACCCTGCTCTTATATTTAAAAGAGGAAGAAGGTGTACATTCTTGTCTCGGCAATCCTGTTAGTTTATAAGGGTGCAGTTATAAAAGCCCGAGATTACTGTAAAATAATCTTAAGTGCCTTCGAAAAGTTAAAAGGCTCTAACCAGGAGTTTGATGAAAAGCCAGATGTTATTTTTACTTTAATATTTTATTCAATAACGGGGTTTTAAGTTAATAATTAAATATATATCGTAGATGTGATTAATATTTTGTTTATAAATCAGTATTTTTATGTATAGTAACAACACCAAAAAGGTTTTTTGATCTAGTTATTTAAGCCTGTTCCTATATCTTATCTAGATGCTAACGTCTACATGTAATACCAACTTTTTGTAGGTTATTTAGTTGTTTTCTTTCTTCTGGTCACTTATATTGTTAATCAGATTGTGTTAAGTTCCTTCCTTTTGTTTTTCTGTCTAATTACATGATTTTGCGCTGTTGTTTAATCACCTCTTTGCTTATTGCTCTGTGTTGCTTTTCAATCATCAGTCTGTCATCTGACAATTGACATTTGACATCTGACCGAACTGTCGAACAAGACGCATATTTAGAAAAGAATTTAGTACATACATGATCACTTGTTAACTATTAACATTTAAAACCAAATTAATGGAAAACAAATTAAATATCTTAAGCGATATCTAATTTGTTTAATTGATCTTAAGTATAGATCTTACCACAAACAGACACAAAACTAAAATGGCAGTTTGTAGGACAAATTTCAATAGTATAGCAGATGGAGTTCAAAAATTGTTAAAGCTGGACAATATCTAAGAAAAATGAATCGCGGAAAACCACAAACAAGGTGGTATGGTGACCTAAAAAATATTACGAGACTAAATTGAACAAGGACATGCAATTTTGGAGGCATTACATCTACGAAAGTGAATAAAGGTGATAAAAAAAAAGCTCTTATGTCCCTATTTGTTCTCCTAGTCTCTCAGTTACATATATTTTTCAAGAACAGACTCTTTTAAAACCTTTTCTATTATTTCAAGTGTGCATGTTAGTGGCTTTTTACATATAATCCCCTTTTTTGTGTATTAATAGTAAAACAGTGTAAAATGTTCTCTGTAAATCATTTTCGTTGATGGAAATTAAGAAATTGTTCTTCAAAATGATAACAAAATAATCTTAATATTTTATAAATTTTTTTTAATCAAAATTCGTATTATGTGATTTATACAGTGCAAATACAATAGGTGTTAATAAAAGGTCTCAAAGGCATCCAATAACCCATATGGTCAACCTTTTCCATCCCTTTTTTATACCCACCGGAATCTTTTGAGTCCTTCTAGGTAAAAATCTCGGATTTCTTGTAAAATTTCGGCGAATGTACCGTTTCAAGATAAACCTTTTTTATATCTGATCTAGTGCAAAAAATGCTACTAACCTGCATCCAATAAATGTTTTATAATACCCACCCTCTCGAGAAATTAAAATAACTGTGGAGCAGGTATAAAAACGTTCAATCTGCTACCTGTGACGGACAGAACAAATGGGTATGCACCATGCATGTTATAACGGTAAACTTTTTAAAAAATAGGTCAAATATAACTCATCTCTATCGAAAAATTTTAGGGTTTTGAGAATCTTCACCTGGCGTTTCGGATGTTAAAAAAATACTGGGTTAATGGTTTAATTTCTTATTCAGTTTTGACGTTATGTTCACAATTTATAAATTGAATTTTTGCTTATAATCCATGGACAAATACCAGCTGTATATAACCTATATTTATGACGTTTGACACCAAGAGAACGAAAACGTATAGAAGAATTTTGTATACATAAACTACATTTTATACAAAAATTTTATTTTTATATTTAAATTTTTTTATAAAAATCTAATTTTATAAAAAAAAGACCCACTTTATGATTCAAACCCCGTAACGTGTTAAAAGGGATTATGGCATACTTAAATAATAATCAAGTCTGCCATCCATATAACTAACAAGTGTTTATCGTTTCATTTACAAAATATAAAGCTGTCATGTATATATAAATCTAACCGTTTATTTTTATAAGTTCCTCTCGCCATTTTTCACACCACATAGTTATTTGTTAATAAAAGAACAAGACATAGATCATCAGAAAAGGAGATGGAAACAACTCTCGCTTTCGAAGTTGGCGTTGAAATTGCTGACGTCACAGCGCGGTAGACATATTGATTTCTGACGTAACGACACTAGACGCTTCCGGGGAAGCAAAAAATATTTTCAGAATTTTCTAGGAAATCAACTAAAGTGTTTTTCGCCTAAATGTTTTTTCGTTGTCGCTTAACTAACAAACAAAAATTTTAAAAACAACTATAAATAATTACTATGCTCAAACTCGCATCAAATATATTGTGAAAATATAGAAGTACATATTTAAAGCTATTTAATTATAATATGGTTTTAAATATTAAAAATCTACGGACACAATTAAATTACTAGAAGAAAGGTGTACATTTTACTAATGCTTGGATATGAAGATCTAAAGCTTAAAATCTAAAAAGGTAAAGCTATTGAAATGTTTTTGAACTAATCCAAACATCCTCAGATCGATTACGTCTTACTGATACTAACGGTAAACATATGATAAGTTTCAGGAATACCGCTTTACCGTGCTAGAGTAAAGCGGTATGGATAAAGCCTTGAGGATTGTTACAGCACCGAAAAAAAGAGCGTTTTACCTTCTAGAAGGTCTTTATGCTGTGTAATCCTATCAATGGCGCCAATTGTTCAGCATAAGCCTTTTAATCAATTAGATATAGGAAACGACAATGCAAAAAATCAGAACAGAATGTAAGTATTCGCCACAAAGTTAAAGTTGTAAGGAAACGGAAACATTGTAAAAGATAATCTCAAAACACTTGTCATAACTAAAATGTTTGCTTTCTTGAGACAAGAGAAAGATCGAGAACCTTTCATTGGTGTGCTTTATAGCTATACAGTGCAAATGGTAACTATGTTACTCCCAAACTTCCTTATCTACTGACAATTTTAAATATGTATATCTATTTCAATTGATATAAACATAGATACTGTACACTGATTTTTTTTATATGTATCGGAAATGTACGGGAAATATTCAGAAAGATATATTTAACATTTGTTTTATTTTACAAAACACTATTTTGGTATTTAAATTTCATATATGTTGGCAAAAAAATAAATCAGCAAATTTTATTATACAATTGGTATGTGGCGAATTCCAAAATACTTTATTTATATTTCCACAGAAAAGCAGTGGCAGCACATCTTTAATCAAACAGTTTAAACGAAAATTTAGTATAAAAAATACGATGACGTATGATAATAATCTAAAAAGTATTGGTAAAAGATTGGAGAGGTCCCAAGTGTTATCATTCATATTAAAAGTACAAATTGAACTCATGGTGATGGACAAAAAAAAAAAGATTTTCCGGTGTATAAAACTATGAAGACAGCCATAGAATGCAATATAAATAAGGTTCTTTTATGTAAGAGCCATCGATGAAGTCTAACAAAATCTTCAGCCAATATGCCAATATGATCGTCAACGTACGATAATCTGACAGGGTACTGAAAGAAGAAAAAGAAAAGCTTCAGCAAACAAACTGGCATTAAAGGAAGAACATTTTTACTTGCGCTTAAAAACAAAATAAAAAATGGTCATGTTTGAAGAACTACTCGACGAAACTGAGCATATCACCGGATTTTCAGGGTGTATCAAATACCAATAAGGTAAACTAGAAGATTGACTAAAGTACTGTGGGAGGAAAGACACAAAAGTGTGACAAAGATGAGTCAAGGGAAGTTATTTTCAATGGCAATTAATGAAAAATTACTTAGGCCACCTGATGAGAGGACAAAAGTACACATTCCTACAAAATATAATGCAAGGAAAAATCCAAGGACGCAGAAACTCAGGCCGTAGAAGAATGTCCTGCATGACAAATTTAAGAGAGGGTTTTGGCTGTACCACTAACGAATTATTCAAATCAGCCGTAAATAAAATTAGAATCGCCGTAATGATATCCAATCTCCGATAGGAGAGGCACTCAAAGAAGAAGAAGATAGAACCCTATTTCATACAATTTTCTTAATGTAACACTAAATAAATTAAAATATAATCTGAGAAAAGGCAGCAAATATTTGATTTCACGCAAACAAATCCTATGTATCTCTTGATACGTATTTCGACCTAATAGGTCTCGTCAGAAGAGCTATTCATAGGGGTTCTCAACGTGAAAAATCAATATTTTCTGCCTTTTAAGAAGCAACAATAACATGGCTTCGATACGGACGCAGTAGCGACATCTAATTAAACAATCGTAAAATAGTTTCGAAACACAATTCAGATTTCTGCTTTATAATCTGAGCCTTCTAAGAATTGCAAGGCAAACAGACGTTGATAAAAGATGTTAAAAGAGACATGGGGAATCTAAAATTTGCATTCCACGACATGTCTTTTACAACTAAGCAGAAATCCTTAGCGAATTGTGTTTCTTGTACTCCCACAGAGTAAATCCGAATAAAATGAGAAAAAGCAGCAAATATTTGATTTCACGCAAACAAATCCTATGTATCTCTTGATACGTATTTCGACCTAATAGGTCTCGTCAGAAGAGCTATTCATAGGGGTTCCCAACGTGAAAAATCAATATTTTCTGCCTTTTAAGAAGCAACAATAACATGGCTTCGATACTGACGCAGTAGCGACATCTAATTAAACAATCGTAAAATAGTTTCGAAACACAATTCAGATTTCTGCTTTATAATCTGAGCCTTCTAAGAATTGCAAGGAAAACAGACGTTGATAAAAGATGTTAAAAGAGACATGGGGAATCTAAAATTTGCATTCCACGACATGTCTTTTACAACTAAGCAGAAATCCTTAGCGAATTGTGTTTCTTGTACTCCCACAGAGTAAATCCGAATAAAATGAGAAAAGGCAGCAAATATTTGATTTCACGCAAACAAATCCTATGTATCTCTTGATACGTATTTCGACCTAATAGGTCTCGTCAGAAGAGCTATTCATAGGGGTTCTCAACGTGAAAAATCAATATCTTAAAAGGCAGAAAATATTGATTTTTCACGTTGAGAACTCCTATGAATAGCTGTTCTGTCGAGACCTATTAGGTCGAAATACGTAGCAACAGATACATAGGATTTGTTTGCGTGAAATCAAATATTTGCTGCCTTTTTTCATTTTATTCGTATTTACTCTGTGTGAGTACTAGAAGCACAATTCGCTAAGGATTTCTGCTTAGTTGTAAAAGACATGTCGTGGAATGCAAATTTTAGATTCCCCATGTCTCTTTTAACATCTTTTATCAACGTCTGTTTGCGTTGCAATTCTTAGAAGGCTCAGATTATAAAGCAGAAATCTGAATTGTGTTTCGAAACTATTTTACGATTGTAAAATATAATCCTAAAAAATATTTCTAGATACAATGAATAATGAGATTCATTTTTAAACCCAGTAACCTCGTTTTTTGTGGAATTTTTGAGTCAAATATAACAAACACTTTTATCTAGTATATATTTGTCTTCTCGGCGATAGTGTTCCGATATTTTCACATATAATCAGTTCATTTCGGATGAAAACATTCCGTTTCGTCTAAAAATGATCAAGTATCATGTACCTATACCAAGTTTTGCCCGCCTCTGCCACGAGCGTCAGATATCAACACGTTAGGAATACCAATAAATCTTTCAAGGAAAAAATATTGTTGTATAATACTCAGTTTTTGTTAATGTTTCCGGGAAGACTTATAAGTAGTCTGGATAATGGGTTTATTACGAGTTTGGAATTGCACATGACTAACGAGGAAGTCGTTATGGATCAGTTTAGTGTAATTTTGACCACAACAATTATAACTATCAAAATAGAAAAAGTTATTTTTACTGGGATATGTATTAAAATATTAAAGCTGCAGCAGAATGCCTGAATGTTTCTATAAAAATTTCAATATTTTGTGATATGTATATAGGTATATCATTGGATATTGAATCAGATTTTGGAAACATAACGATTAACATATGCTTAACGAAACAAATAATACGGTAAAAGAAAAGTAGATTCCTGAAGGAACGAGATCTGAGAATACGAGAAAAGTTACGACAATTGTAAAAGATGAGTTGACACATCAAGTGTCTTATAAAAATAACAATATATAATATGGCACTATAAGTAGACTTATAGAAGAAGTCACTTTAAAATTAGAAAAACCATCACTTATCCTTAGATTTAACTCTACTAATATAGTACATAACATTTTTATTAGTGATATCTTTAAGCTTTAAGTACGAAACATTTAGTATCAGTACAGTAATCCGCAGCTAGAAAGAACTAACGCAGCGCCTTTAAATAGATCCTTCTTGTTTGATAATACCAATTCATTTCTTATATTTCTAAGACGTAGACTTCCTACTATCTCCTCTATTCTTGCGTGCTCCTTCCAACTGGATTACTATCCATCCTATTGCTCTACAATTCAATTCAAGCCCTGGTCTCCCTCAGCAAAACTCTCCATTCGTTATGGTCTACAGCCATTCTCCTCCATGATCGACTGCCAATGAGATTTTTTGCGTCTTCATCCATATCATTCTCGGTCATCCAATAGGTGTCTTCCCCTGCATTCTTACATGAAAAGTTTTTTGGAAGCCTGTTTTCTTCCATCCTAAATAATGCCTTGTCCATTGAAGACGCTTTAGATGAGATAAAGGTTGGATTAAACTGAAATACCCTCTCGTGAAATTCTTGGTAGTCTGTGTTCCCCCATTCTTTTCACGTGATTCTACCATTTACGTCATATTTGTCTTCCCCTACCTATTGCTCTATTAGATATTGTAGTCTAATGGCCTCGTTTCTTACGTGTCTCTAGTTTTATTTGACGTGCTTCTTGATATACTGATTTGTGCTACTTTAAGCATGCGTTTAGTACAGTTTATTAGTATTTTTCTCGTTTCTATTCCATGTAGATCCAATGTAAGTCTTGTAATATTCTAACTTTACTCTCTGCTCCCCTGTATCTGTTCCAGATTACGTTTCTTAGGCATTCAGACGGAGTTGCTGCTTTGCTGATAAGCATTATTAAATCTTTTGCAGGAGAGAGTTTCATTTCTAGATATTTGAATTATGATATATGTATTTATATTCTACAGTTTTGTTATTTACCAAAGATTTTCATCTTATATATTATGCAACTTTAATAGCAACATTTTTGGTGTATTGTTGAACGTGTAATAACTTAATATAATTTATTACCGAACTATTAAATTATTGGAAAGCAAAATCTTATAAATAACTAAAAAATTAATTTGTATCCCACATGAAAGCGTGCAAGCACTAATGAAACTTTTAAAAAATAGCCACGTGTTGGTGATATTTATAATTGAAAATGTACTTGCTACCGAAGTTCAAAAATATCTTCCGCCTGGTAAAAAGTTGGCACATTTTCCGTATTGTTTATTAAATACCGAGGAAGTTTTTAATGTGAATTATGTATACAAATCAAGTCGAAAAATACTTTTTATGCGAACGGGTGACGTACGTATCTGGTAGTTATTGTTAGAACTGTTAATCGCTTATAAAAATTTGTTAAATTTAGTTGATTCCAGACTAGCTTTTAAAAAGTTACTTTCTGCCTATGTTTTTTGTAACATTGAATACTGGTGCTATCTTGATGCTCTTTATCCAGTACATCAAGTGCAAATTGTTTTAAATTATTAAACCATTGTGTTCTGGTCGTTCAATACGAGTACTATCGTCTTCTTCTTCTAATATGCGACTTAAATCTAGCAGTTGGTCGTGAACATTTGTCTACGACGTTTAAGCAGGTCATTTTATGACGAAAGCTGTAACTTGTGGGGAATTTAAGGATTTCTCCAGTCGCAAAACTTTTCTAGCTTCTCTTTTTTTCTGCCGATTTCGAATTTCCAGTTTAATCACTCTATATTGTAATGGTCTTTACTCCACTGACGATGAGTGTAACCAGAAAGACTTCTGTCGATGTTGTTAATGTTGTGCTTTATATATATTTGTCCCTGTAAGATTCTCCATTTGTTATTATATTTGACGGACACTTTTATAGTTTATTATAAACGACATCTTTTATATAAATATTAAGTGCATCATTGAGTCTCCATGAGTTGTTAGCTTTTATTCTTAGGATGTTTGGAAATGTTACCACCGAAATCTGCAATTGCAGATATTTTTTCTATAGTTTTCAAGGTTCTAGTGATACTCAATACCTTTTATAACATATCTGCAGTCTTTTTCGGTAGAAAAAATCTAATAGATTTTAACGCCGCCTTCACGCAATTCTATGGCCATCAGTGAATAAAAGTAGTCTAACAATCACCATGAATTAGTACCAGATTAATATATTTTTTTTAATAGAAATTTCTGATTGTTGATACTGTCCCACACGTGGACTTTTTGTACTGTCTACTAATTGCGTTATTCTCAATAAGCTGAAATGGTTAAGCTATTCAATATATTCTCACGATGCTTGTAATATTATTTTGCAATGAATTTTGAATTTTGAATTTTTTTCTTGTATGAAAAAAAAAATTATTTTTCATACTAACTTAATAAATAAGCTGATTTCTCAACTTACACTGACCATTTCCTGTCTGTATCAAGTCAAGTCTTTAATTAATCCTTTTTTTGGCAAGACTCCCTGGTCTAACGGGTAAAAATATTCATTTTTTGAATTGGGCAGCGTGTGAAGTATTAACCAACAGCTAAAAGGCATGTGCTTGACCTCAATATCCATGCAATAAATTGCATCAAACATTTTTTCAGTCAAAACACGTCTTCGTGATATACGATTGTTTTAAAAACCCATTCGAAGCAAATAACTAACAAAAAAGTTGAGCTTGCAATTTAATCAGGCTTTTATTAAACGGCATCTTGCGGATGTTTTGCTATTAAATCAAATATTGTGTAGCGGAAAACTAGAGTTGATAAACTACGGATTATACTAAAAATTATTAAGGTTATATCTTGTGTGTCTAAAAGATATAAGATCAAAGAAACGTTCAACGAAAATAGGAACTTGCCGTATAACATAATTCCACTCATAATAAAAATTTATTCTAAAATATCAAAGAATATAAATCAACATTATTATATATTTTGGAACCTAAACAAACCATTTAAGAACCTTGGTATAGACTTACTTTTCATTTTTTCTCTTTAATGTGTCATTTACTTCCATAACATATTGACTTTTCGTTAATTTTATGTTTTTGTGCTTGTTAAGCCAATCGTGGTGTCCATTGTAGAATGCTTTATTCTTTATTGTTGTTTATACTAATCTCTCTTCAGAAATTCTGCCTGTGGTTGACCATCACATACTTCTTCAATCGTACTCGTTAGCTTCTTATTTTTGGGTTTTTTCATTGCTCTATTTTCGTTGCTCTATTCCACATTTCTTCTATTCACATATTCCATGACCTTTTTGTACTCAGATTATGCTTTTGCAGCGTATGTCATAACAGTTTATAATCAACAATAATAAAGCTTTCTAATGATCTGTGGGCTTTATTTTCTTCATTTTGTACCATTTCTTGGTCCGTGTCAAGACGCCAGTATATCTGAGGTTTAAAGCTGAAAGAAGTATTGAATTTGTTTATAAAACCATTTTATAAAAATTCTGTTACAATCAATTACATGCATTGCATACAATCTTTTTGTACATCCTGTATAAATAATCTAGGTGTTTATATCTTGGAAACGATTTCGACATGGTGGGTTGCACACTTCTCATTCTTGGCAACTACTCAATTCGATTGTATCGTTTAACATCCTATTCTTAAAAAGGGGAAGTTGTATAAGTATTTCCGGGTGACTAACAATACGTTTTTATGTAGATATATCATACACAACCCTTTGTGCATGATGTATGTTTTATTTTTATTTGAACTAATCGCTGTCGGAGTCTGTAGTACAATTTTAGAGTTTTTTACATGGGAATGAATAACATAAATATGTTAATTTTATATTAGGTACATTACATAAAATTAGCATGGCATACATGAATTGGTATAGTTAGGAGCATGAACATGTCTGTAATAACGTATTTGATACAATATTTCATCAACATAGACATACAGTATTGTGCGAATTAATGTGAACAGAGATTGAAATTCAGTTTTCATAAGTTGGCGCACCTGCTGTGTCTATTCTGTCAACTGTTTTGTCAAAAAAACAACATAACCTCAAAACCTTATTAGTATATTGTTTAAAACCGCATACTTTGTGTTTTGTATCATTATATTTTGTTGTATCTCAGGTTATGTGCAGGTTGTTGTTGTTTTCATTGATTTAACTGTGCAATCAGGTTTAACTTTTTAATATGGATATCACTCAGGAAAAGAGAAAGGATCATAACACTTAGTGAGCATACACCAATGACTCAGGACAGGCAGGACAGACTCAGGCAGTAAACAAAATAATTAAACAAAAAAAGAAAACAGGGTCAGTTGAAGTGCAGCGGAAAGGAAAATGTGGAAGAAAACGGAAGACTACTCCTCAAAATGAAGCATTTCTTTTGCGCGATAACAAACTTCATCCCAGAAAAACAAGTTATGACCTCCAGCAAGATTTAGAAAAGGCTGGAATAAAAATTCACGACTCAACGGTACGCAGACGTTTCTAAGAAAGAAGGAGAAGAGCCGTAAGACCGCAGAAGAAACAACTTCTGACAGCGCCTATGATGAAAAAAGGCAGGCAATGAGTCACTTTCAGCTAACCATATTAACCAAACAGTTAAACATCCCACCAAAAAAATGTTCTGGGGCTGTTTTTCAGACTCAGGAACTGGCACTCTTATTTCTATTGAAGGTAGGATGAACAGTGAAAAGTACAAAGCCATGCTAGTACAACGCTTAGCTATAGAGCTTGACAAAGTACAGGCCGAAGGGACTGCAATTTTTCAACAAGATTCAGCTCCGTGTCATGTATCGAAGGTTATGATGAAATACTTCAAGGATAATAATATTACCCTTTTTGATTGACCTCGGAATTCACCTGACCTTAATCCTATTGAAAATTTGTGGGCCATATGTAAGGCTAAACTGCAAAATTTGACTATACGACAAAAACAAAAATGGTGGAAGCAGTGATTAAGGTGTGGTTTAGAGATGAAGCAATCACAAACAATTGCAAAAAACTTGTGGATTCCATGCCTAGAAGACTCCAGGAAGTCATAAAAGTAAAAGGGGGACATATTAAATACTAATTAATGAAAAAATCTCATGTAAGTGCACCTAAATTTACAAATTAATTCTGTTTGTTCACATTAATTCGCACAATACTGTAGATCCTGATATTTAAAAATTGTTTTACAATCAATGGTTGAGACTACGTAAGTGAAACAGATTATGTTTCTATATCATCCTGCATCCCAAATGTATCAAACACCAGTGTCTAAAACACTCTTATTACC
Source organism: Diabrotica balteata (assembly GCA_918026665.1). Classification (NCBI taxonomy): domain Eukaryota; kingdom Metazoa; phylum Arthropoda; class Insecta; order Coleoptera; family Chrysomelidae; genus Diabrotica; species Diabrotica balteata. The sequence goes on from OU898282.1 coordinate 25,592,316, forward strand.
GTTAAAAATGTAGACTAGGTTTTTTAATTTATTTTTATTAGTTCCTTTTACCACTTCTTTATTGCGAATAGTGCTCTTCCCAAATGTAATTCTTATAATTTTCCAGATTTCAGGTATAAATTTCATCACATTTTAATTTTTTACCCTAATACTTCCAACTCAAGAGTTTCATCACTTGCCGTGTTATCAAAAAATTCAAATTAAAATTGTGCAAGCAGTTTTATATGATTCAAAGGTTTATCTCGATGGTACGCAACCCGTCCGGCGTAAACCAGCACGCACAATAACCGGAAGTACCGGAAATAGACGCTAAGTGATGTAACAAAACAATTGATCGCTTATTTTTGACGGAAATCCTAATCGAGTTAACCTTGGAGCGGCTACCGCACGTCACTTTCACTGCAACGAGCATTTTGGCAAGCCGGCAATTGTTTTATAATATGGAGGTCGAAGTCAAAGCTGGCTATGAAATGGAGGTGTATTTAGCGTCTGTCTCACTCTATACTGACCCAAATTCATCTCATTACTACAAAGTAGAATGCAAAAAATATCTTAAAGGTGGTTATATAAGAACGTCTTAAGAAATCGTAAATCACAGAGAATCGGGTTTTTTTTTGGGTTAATGTGTTTGCAATTTTTAAAGATTATTTTAATAGTTCGTTCGTTCCAATTAAATTAAGTAATATAGTGTTAAAACTCCCACAATAGCCACATAATAAACAAACAATTATTATCGTATAAAATGTACAAAAATCTTAAAGGCTCGTTTGTCATGGTCTCTCTTCCAAAATCAGTCCAATCTTGGCATTTAATGAGACGAAACGTAGTCAAAAATTGTATTCCATGAGAACTATATAAATTTTTCTGGTTCCTTCATTGTTGAACAACAATTATGATTATGAAGTTTCTTCCTATTCTAATGTTGAATTTTTCCCGGAACACATTTTTAAGCAACAGTTGAAATTGGTTTTCTGAATTAATTATGCGATACAGTATATTATACAAGTAGTACTAGCCCTACCGTAACCTATCCCGATGAATTTATAAGACTAAGAATTGAAGGGTAAATAAGTAGAAGGGTATTCTCATGCGATGTTATCCATATCTTTTTATTCACGATAATATCTGCCAAGCAAGTAATTAGGAAACGGAAGTGAGGCTTCCGTTTATTAATAGTGATGCATAAGTGCATGTTTACATTAAGATGAGTTAAAAAGGAATGGGCTGCACAATTGAGAACACTTTGTCTACTATATTTTACAGACCAGCAAATATGTCTTAACTTAGTCAAATCGATAATGTATTCAATGGGAAAACAAACAGTGCTCTTGAGCTTTGTAATTCTAGAGCGAATTGTAGTACAAACTATAGCAAAATATACTAAAATGGAAGGATGAAATACAGCAATGTTAAAAATTTTAAAAACTGTAGTTTTTAGCCTGTAAAGAAGGTTATGCTTAAGGCTATATAAAGAAGAAATACGCTACACTTGACAGCAAAAGCAGAAATATAAAGAATATAGTTGAATGAGTCGAGTGGAACCAAATACAAGAGTTATGGAACATACAAATTTGTATTGAAGTAGTCAACTTCTTATTGAGTTACAAAATGAATGTTGAACATGCGATGCTTCCTCGAAAACCTACTTTTCTCGAAAACCTCGAAAAAAATGATCCTTGGGTTTTGTGCTCTCCATCTATTTGTCCGTCCGTGGCTTGTATGTAAAATTTAGTATAATATATAGAATAAGTATATTAAGTTTTAATTGTTGCATAATATTTACGATAGGGATTTTCTTACACAATTAGAATATTTTTCACAATTATTGTAAAACCCAACTTAATAAAATGATTCTTCGTAATATATTACCTAAATTAATGTAGGAAAACCCGCATATTGTAAAATAAAATATAGTTCTTGAAAATTATATTGGTGTAAAATTACATATCTAACCACCTTTTGGGGTTGTATCTACAAAATTTATTTTAGCTTGCCTCTGGGCCTGAAAGTAACAGGGGCAGATCCAAAAATGTCATTATGTAACGAGGCAAAAAATACGAAAAGTAGCTGAGAGCTATTTGTTCGCGAAATATTTTATACTCGATGTATCTGGTATATTTTTTACGCCTAGAAGCAACGGTTTGAAATGTAGAATCTTCCTTTTTTGTAGAATTGTTTTAATAATACTACATTATGTCAATAAAAGTAAACCCGCAATATATCAAGTAGTCTGATTTCCTCAATTATTTATAAACACGTTAAATCAGATCTTATTTGAGTGTCCCGTGATAAATTTGAATCAAGATTACGTTTATGCTGTATCTGCAAAGTTACAGTTTAAAAAAATACTAGTTCTTGGCAGACTAAAATATAAATAAGGAAATATTAAATAGAACTAAAATAAATCAAGAAAATAAGGAAATTGAAAGAAAATACAAGTATATTTATAAAGCATTAGTTAAGCCAACAAGATCTAATGACCGTCGCGTCGTGTGTCGTGTCGTAACCTACTGATGACTCGTCGGAGCGATAGTTATCCTTCGGACACTTGGTTGACGCATTTACTCGAGCGGATAATGGTGCAAAGCTACCACCAGCCTTAGTAAAGGTGGCAACGATATATGTCTTGGGAGTTTCAAGAGTCGAAATGGTCAAAATAATGTAACTTTACTAGGTAATCGTAGTTTGCTTCGGTGGAATCGATCCTTGTCAGTATATCAGTTAATTAGACGGTCGAACGTCTATAATCTTTTCGATGATGGAATACGGAATTGTCTGTAGACACTTGGGAAGCTGCGATCTATCGATACTCGGCGCACAACTTGATGGGCTGTCGTGTCGGTTAGACGAGACTCCTGATAGATATGACTCGAAAAAGCGGAAACTAAAATTAAAATATGCTACAACTTAGAAAAAAACAACTTTATTCAATAAAATAGATATTATTAGAAATATCAAGATAATTTACAAATCAAAAACGACAAGGAAGAGGAAAAAAGCAAGATCTAGGAAATGTAAGAGTAGATGGAAAAAATTAACAAGTTATGGAAGGAAAACAACTGTGTTCAGTAAATGATCAAATTATTCTATAAATCAAACACCGTAAGGAAAAGAACAAAAGGAAGATTTAGGAAATAAAAGAACGATGTAAAAATGACTGTGTTATGGAAAGAATTTTAAAATCAGTAAAGAAATAAGAAATCGCCACACCAATGCCTTCCAAGGTGCACAACGTGACTTTCTCTAAACGAAGATAATTTGCAGAGCAACTGCCTGTATGTTCAATCAATCAATGGCAACAGTATTTATTATATTAGCACACATTGCGATTTTGAAAAAGTATCACACGATTATGCAATCATAGTGGCATAGTAATAAATTCTTTACATGTTTTTTGCTGGCAAGCAAAAACTCAGTTTATTTACTATTTTTACTCGTCCCCATTTTCTAATTTTTAATGTTTCAAAATCTCGGAAGCTGATTTTCTAGGAGATCGAGATATTTTTTCATTTAAGCGAAAATTACACCACACGTCAACAACTATATTTACTGCACTTGCCGTGTTGTCAAATCGCACTCAAAATGGAGATTTTTTTCCAAGATTTTATTCTTGTAAGTTTTTTACGTTACCCTTTCGCTTGGCAGCAAAATTTTCTTATAAATTAAAACTCTATCGCTGTTCTGTAGGAGTGTCAACACCTTATATTATATTCCTATATTTCCTTCACCACCTTATTCCGTGTTACTCATTACCTTATTTACGCTAACATTTGAGACTTTCACCTTGTGAATAAATTTATTAAAGTGGATATGGTGATGAAAATGTCAGCTTGAGGCTCATTTCGTTAAGAATTGATATCCCCCATATTCCTGAAATATTTAAAAGGCGGCAACGCTGTGGCTTGTTTAATGAATTTTTAAAGCGATTTGATGAGTGTTACAAGGTTGACTCCTCGCATCATTTTGAAACTTGTGTGAGATTTTTGTTACGAAATTATATGGGAAATGTCAGAATAACTAGGACAACAGCTTTGCAAAATAAAATTTATCTTTTAGGTAATCGGAACCATTATCAGGTAAAGAGATAATTAAAACAGCAGTATTTTATTGATTTTAATTAGATGTGCTTTTGTTTTGACGTAAGGTTAAACGCTTTCAGTTATAGAATTTGATGTGGGTTTGCAAGTACATTTAAGCAATTTCATTATAAAAGAAAAATGTATGCTTACACTGAGAGAAGCACATAAAGATTTGCATCGTATTTCCATAGATACTCATTCTATTCTTCTATAAATTTCAGTGACACACTAAACGAGAACCAAATTATCTATGATTGATATTAGCGAGCAATGGGAAAATAGATGGCAGATGCCTGCAGTAAAGCTATAGAGCGGAATGGATAAGTAGAGATAGTGCATACACTCCTGACCACGGCGCAGTAGACGAAATTTGGTTTACTATAGAACCTTTCTGCCTTTACGTGATTTTTGACTCCACCTTCGCGCAGCTCCATGGTCAGGAGTCTTTGCACTATCTTTAATAATCGAAAAAGTAATAACAAAATAAAAACTCGAATGTGTGCTGCAGAATTGAGAATGCCGTAGATGGTGGAGAAATCGAACCTGCATGAAGATAAAGGCAAAGAGAATGATGAATCTCATCAGCGAATATCACCTGTTATATTTCTTCCTTATATATTGAGACTATATTGAGATCCATTTGCTATCATTGAGTGTTATAAATTGGAGTCCCTAACTTATTGATGATAATGATAAGTTTTATGTACAACAGGACAATCCATTGTTTCCTTATTTTCTTCTTTTTCTTCTGCACTTCAAGGATTAGTATTGCAGCCTGTTCTGTCTTCTTTCGACCATCTTCTAGGCCTACCCATGTCTCTTCTTCCTTGTGGTCTTCCTTAACTACTTCTTTGACTATTTCTTTATTTTTTAGCATATTATTAAATTTAATATAACTCACTGTAACAACCATTATGTAATATATTTTTGGAGGTATTATTTAGAAAATTTATAGTTTACCATATTTTATCATCTAATTCAAAACATAGGTTTTATTAACCCCTCAAGTATTACAACACATTAATTTTATCTGAGTGACTATTTTTTAAGATCTTGTTATTATTATCGTGGTAATTCGACTTATATAAGATTAATATTATGAATATTAAACTTTCTTTTCCCCTTATTAAAAAATATTTATATTTCAATGTCAATGACTCTGATTTTTTGCGAAATTTGCGTAAGAAGTGCGAGAAACATAAATTGTGATTTATATCCGCTTTTAGAAGTAAGGTCGAATCTTATCACATCCTAATATAATTCTAACGAGAAACTAATTAAACATATTCTAATTAGACTGTGAACATAGAATTTCATCCACCAAAAACGTAGAAAATCAATAAATTACTTAGTTTGGTATACGTAAGCACGTGTTATGAATATTTGGGTATTTTCTAAACATTTATACATCACCCATATCAAATTGAAAACATATAAACGTTAGGATTAATGTATTATTTATGTAATAAATGTTTTGAATGTGATTTCTGCTATTGGTAAACTTGAGCAATTGCGAATTGGGGATCTATTCGCAATTTTTCACCACACGTGGAGATTATTTTTTCCACGAGTTTACAATTAAAAAAAGTTTTGTGATAAGTTTATCTAACGTAGATGTGTTCAGGTTGGATAATTATCAACATTAACATTAAATTTTATAGTTTCAGGTGTTAAATAGTCTAATTTGTTTAAAAATTTACGTCGGACAAATAGGAAAGAGTCTTTATAAACGCATATTAGAACACAAGATAGTATTTTAATCCAAAAAGGCAGATTTCAAAAAGGCATGCGTTCAAAATAAGTTCAGAAATGGATAAATTGGCTAATTGTAAGCAATTTTTGTTCTATAGTTTTTTCACTTAAACAATACTTTTTGAGTTATTTGCGAGTGAAAATGTTCATTTTTCAAAAAAAAAACAACGTTTTGGATACTATGGTACTAGTAAATATGAAATTGAAATCAAAATCTTCCGCTTTCGATAAGAATAATGTATAATCGACTGATGATACTAACCGTTCCACTATAACTGTATATCATTGCATAAACTTGTAGGTTTCAAGGATCTTAGATCACTTGATCTAGTTGGGGTTGTCTTAATTTTTTTGATGGTCTAACTTTTTTTACTTCAGTTTTTAAGATCGTCTTTTTTTATCTGTACTCAACTCTTAACTTTATTTCTTTTTGTGACATTATTTCACAAATCTTGTCTGTTTACAAACAACAACATTTGACAGATGGTGTTGTCATGCGCTTTTGTCCATAGCCTACTGATCGGCGCAAGGCGCAACCTACTTGATGCATTACTTTTATCTTACAATGTTACAAAAAGGAAATCTATTAAAATTAGAAAAAATATAAAATTCCGGATACTTTCTAGATGGACTATATGTTTTTTAAATAAATTTTTTAGCCAGGACTATGATCGTCTATGTTTATACGTATAAATTACACAACTCGTTATGTCTGAAAGGTTCAAATACGTAGAGGAGAAGGTGGTAATATGGCCCCTGGATATTTTATGGCCCCCCTCCGTATTTTAATAACAAAGTGCTGAAATCTAGTGGAGAACGCTGGAACTAGTTCACTAGTATACCAACTGGCCGGTAGGAGCGCTGTGAGCCATTAAGTGCAGTCACTCAGTAATTGTGCAGTAGTTTGTGTTTTGGTCAATCTTCAAAACTTTGAAAGGTATGTAAATTTCTTGATTTTAACTTACCATAACTAATAATAACTTAGTTCTAAGTATCGTGCATATGAATTAGAGGTTATTACCTACAGTTTAACACAGACTAGAATGTTCTAAGTCTTTTACATTTTATCTTGTAACCACGTGTTTTAAACTTGGAGATGTGTGTATTATGGCCCCCTTAGGTAATGGTAATATGGACCCCGGGGTCCATATTACAAGCAGTTTCAATATTTGTGGTTTTTTTATTTTTCAGATGCCTAGAATCAGCTTAACACCTAAACCAGCCGGAAAAAGGCAAATTTGGGACAAGGACAAAATGAAAGAAGAAGTAGCAGCTGTCACTGAAAAGAAAATGGGTGTCAAAAAGGCTTCTAAACATTTTGATGTGCCTAAGACCACTTTAAGAAGATATGTTAAAGAGGCAAGTACATCTGATGCCACTGAAGTTCACACAAAAAATCACAAAATCACAAAAAAATTGTCAATCCGAAAGCCAACTGGAACATCATATGCTCGTGCAAAAGGTTTTACTCGTGAAAGAGTTAATGCCTTTTATGAGTTGCTGGAGTCCGAATATTCAAAACACAAATACCCAGGTGACCGTATTTGGAATGTGGATGAATCGGGCCTGAGTGTAGTTCAGACAAAAATACCACAAGTTATTGCCAGTAAAGGTAAACGCCAAATATGTTTTCTAACTGCGGCAGAACGTGGATCTTTGGTCACAGTCATATGTTCAATGAGTGCAGGAGGATCTTATGTCCCTCCGATGTTGATTCTCCCAAGGATAAACATGTCTGATCTCCTTATGAAAGGAGCTCCTCCTGGGTCAATTGGAAGAGCTCACCCGTCTGGGTGGGTTCAATCAAATCTGTTTAGAGACTGGTTAGCTCATTTTATTGAAAAAACAAATCCAACAGAGACCTCGCCCATACTACTTATCCTTGACGGTCACTTTTCGCACACAAGAAACATTGATGTGATCGATTTGGCAAGGAAAAATTACATCACGATATTGTCCTTACCATCCCACACAACACATAAATTGCAACCACTAGACCGCACTTTTATGGGAGCTTTAAAGACTCACTACAGTGAAAATATCCGACAGTGGATGCTTCATGAAAGTAGACCTGGTGGGCCTTACGATATTGCGCCCTTTTTGGGAAAGGCGTACCTCCGATGTACCACAGGAGTAAACGCTGTAAATGGATTCTGGGTCACAGGTATTTACCCCTGGAAAGAAATATTTTTCAAGACCATGAATTCATTGCAGGGGAGGAGGAGGCACCAAACGAAAATCAGGCTGAGAACACTGATAACCGACTGCATGACACTCCTGCAGTTGAAGTCAATCCTCATCCACCAACAACTTTCGCTGTGTCTCCTAAAGACATTCACCCCGTTCCAGAAAAAAAGAAAAAATCAAACCGTGGACGAAAACCCTGCATCGCAAACGTCATTACTAGTTCTCCTTATAAAAGAGAGCTAGAAGATTTTCTGGCAAAAAAAGAAGCTCCTGCAAGTCGTCGTGGTCGTGGCCGTGGCAATGGCCGTGGCAATGGGAAAGGCACTGTAAGAGGTGCTTCAACAAGTGTCACTCGAAGTTTGACGTTTGTTAACCCCATACCATCTTGTCCCGGACCTCAAACTAGCGCTGTGACGTTTGATAACCCCATACCGTCTTGTTCTGGGCCTCAAGCTAGCGCTAAAAGACAAGCAGCCAAGTCTGACTGTACTCCACGTGCCAATGCTGGAAAATCAAAGAAGAACAACCCTAAACACAAACGTCCAGCTGACAGCAGTGACGACGACGATGATTTTCATGATGATGATGATAGGACATTTTAATTTTGTAGACTAGACTATATCTACCTATACATACATATTATGCTGTATCTACTTATATACACTCTATCTACTTATGTATAATAAAAAGGTTTTTTGTTCAATGCAGTTATAATTTTCAGAATTTGCCAATATTTCCTTAAATTAATATGGGGGTCCATATTACAAACACCAGGGGGGCCATATTAACTGCACGTCCCGTTTTCTGATGAATGTGTCAACTTTTAAAAAATTATTTAAAAAAAATGTAAAATGAAGTCTTAAATCGCTTTAACTATTACAATGTGTTCGGTAACTAACACCATATCGTAACTAAGCTAACAATCTCTGTTTTTTATTAGTAATATCAATTTTACAATAAAAAATCAAAATGGGGGTCCATATTACCACCTTCTCCTCTACTTATTTAATGTGTAAAAAGCTTTTCGTTTACAGTGTCCATCACGTTAACCAAAAAAACAAAATAATAAAAAGGAGAGCTTTATTGCATACTTTTCCAGGAATCTGCTGGTCGATACGGCTAGACTTTCCTAGGTCAACGTTCACGTTCCGCTTTTTGAGGTTATGCACCTATTTTGCATGTTAGACTGCGCTTATTCATCACTCGGTTTTGTTTTTGTTCGCACCGGTACTTGTTATTTGGCGCATTTTATCTTTTATCGCAGCGAAAGATATGAAACGAAATTTACGTCGGAGTGCTCGCTATGCATAAAATTATGTATAGATTGTTAACAAATAGCAGATGTTTTCGGTGGGTTTATATTCGAGCTTTTTATTGATTGTTTTCATTCGTCAATGAAATTTAAATGTTGGTTCATAAATAAAACAGGAAATCGCATAATTATACTGTTTTTGAAGGTGCAATAGGGTCAATGAATTTTGTTTTCCGTACGTTTATGACACTTTTACAAATCTGAAAATCATTTATGCCTTTACTGCCATTAAAATTTCATAGAACCTCTACAGACAAGGTGTATCTTGATATATAAACCCCCTTTGCGTTTTTCTGTTTTGACGATCAATTATGGTCCTCCCATCTTATATGAAGTTTATGTTTTTGATCTTATCGTATTTATATGACTAATCTGTCTCCATTCAGTCTGGTCAACTTTTTCTTTAGTTATATCTACTTTATTTTATTGTATCTTATCCCATTCACTTTTATAACTTGGTGATCCTGGGGGTTATTTTCATCGCTGTTATCTTGGATTCATATGTAATTATTTTGGTTTTATTGCCAGCTAGCTATATTTAGAAATAGTTGGTTAAGTGAATATGCTATATTGTCGATAACATTATTTCTTTTAACAAAATGAACTATGATTCATGTTTACAGTTAAAAAAATCATTTTAGATTTACTATTACTTTGTTTCGAAAGTTTACCATGTCCCGAAATCCAAAAACTAATCCGTATTTCAAATTTTTGTCGTTTTCACAAATTAACATTTTCTTTATTTATTACTTTATTCTTTTCCCGAACAATAATGCATATTCATGCTTCTATCGAGTAATTCCTTCGTAATGTAAAAAAACCATAATACAATTGGAAATTTTATTGAAAAAAGGTTTACCAATATTAATTAACATCAACAAGTAGTAGACACCGTAAGAGCAGTCACGTTTTTGTCCTTGGCAAATTTTACTATAATGAATAGATACGTTGGTCTAGATATTAATTTTGCACAAGTAAATTATATTGAACAAGTGTCAATTAAGTGGGTTAATCAAATAATAAACTATCGAGAAAATAGCCGACAAGACAAACTTGCGTGTATATGCTTATTCAGCTACAGTGTGGTGACAGGTAAAAATAAGAATTCACTTATATCAGTCCAAAAGCATAGACGTCGCTGTTGAAAATTAATAAATAAAACATTAATAATAAACTGTAATCATAAATTGGAAAAAGAACAAAAAAGACTTTTCTTTTTCTTGTACCCTGCTCTATTATCGTGCGATGGCTATCAAATTGGCTGTACTAATATTGTTGAGAGCAGCTTGGAAAAGGGATGTATATATGATCTGTTAAGCGGCCACCATACTACTTGCGAAGTTGATCGAAGTTCAGCGAATACGAGAGTGTATACAGGTACTCCATGCGACTACGCTTCGCCTCGTTCTACTTCCGTTGTGTGTTGGTTTTTCGCGTCCAAGTCAAAGGGCTCGAAGTTCGAATACGAAGTGTCACACTACATTACGCCTCGATTAACTTCACTTCGACACTTCGTCCGAAGAACTTCGATTGAGAGTGTAGATGGGCGTTTTAAATAATGAGATATATGTTAGATAAGGAGACTCATGGTGTAGACAAACTCAGACTGTCACTGTTGATGTTTAACATTGTTGGACAAACTTATGGACGAATGGGAAAATAAACACGTGAAGAAAATCACTGGAAACCATCTGCACTCGGAACCACTAAAACTAACCTTCACATAATTTCCCTCTCGTTTGCAGATGATTTAGCAATAGTAACTGAAGACGAATAGGCAGCAATCATACAGATTGAAACATTAAATGTTCTTAAAAGAAGTAAAATACATAATGCAAAACGCATTCAGCTTTATAATTTTCTTGGGGACTACATCTTTGTGAGTCTTGCTCACAGAACACAAGGAAATACGAATGAATGGACGAATTTCTTCCATTCGTAGATGTATAAAAAAACTAAACCGAAGAAGTTCGTGAGACTTAAAATTGGAATAATTACATATAACCAAGTGAATGAACTGGATAATATTCACTTCGAAATGAGTCTGTCATCCTGTTAAACCGTTGTTTACTCTTCAATTACTTACAGGTTCTTTATTCAAACATATTAATTATAAATTGTTTTTGAAAGCCGCCTGCTATAAATCGTTCGTATTTTAACCAATTGGCTCACTGTACCTTCTCTGTTTATTCATAATACCCATTCCATAATTCTGGAACCCAGTACCAGATTGTACAAGTCTAGCCGATGATACCATATGTTTTTGGAATTACTTAATAGTCTCCAAAAGGTCTTAGCCTCCTTTTGTCTAGTGCCTAGTCATGCAAATATTTCAGCGTCTGCTATACAGAGCCTGCAGCTTTAATTCTCCACTAAACAGCCCCATTGTTACTTGACTGGCGCATGAACTATCAGGAAGCTTACTGCTTGTTTTCCACAGTACTTAAACCTTATTTGCAGATGTCTTCTCGATATACACTTTGCCATGTATTTATACTACAAGTGAGAGGATACTGCTCTATTTTTAATATATTTATTTTACGATATAATTATTTTACTTTTTGCTACCACAATTTGCAAAATCACTATTTGTTGTACCAACACGAGAATCTCATATATCTCTCCTTCTCTAAAACAACAAACAATAATACTGTGTTTATTAAACCTTTTGTTTGAAACTATTACACAATATATCCAAATTTTGATCCTGATCGCTTAACACGTTGCCTGCCATAGAGGAATTTGTAATTCTTTCTGTTCACGTCAACGCCATTTCTGCTATATGGTCGAAAAAATTACCACTCACGCCACGGTCCGCAGAGGTACCTTTATATAGCCTATAGTGATTCATGTTTAAAATTTTTCAAAATTTCTCTTCTTACAAAAAAAAATGCGAAAATATTATATGTGCCGTCCAATGTAACGTCTCGGTCACATTGACCGAGACGGCACCACAGACACGTTAAAATTCCCGGTCAAATAGACCTCGCTGGCGTGCATGGTAATTTTTTTCTCGGTCAAATAGACCGAGACGGCAGGCAACGTGTTAATGTATATTGGAATGGTAAGTAACGCATACTTATCGCGAGGTAATAATAAAAGCCTAGAGCCTAAAAGAGACAATTAACAGTGACGGATAAGAATTAGTACTAAAATACATATCAACTAATTTTTTTTTTAAATAATATATTCGTCTACCTTCAACTATGTGCCAAAACCTTCGCACTGTATATTAACAATAAAACACGTATAAAAAATAAATTACTAAGAAAGCGAAAGCATTATTCAAATTTTTCTCGTTCGCCACTGATAATCGCAATCGCGTACAACACAGGTAGGTATTTTATTTTTTTCAGTACTGGCCGGCCTTAACCTACATACGACTCAACTTTAAGCAAGTCGTACTTACATAATATGTTTCTAGTACGAAATACCAACTTCCTTTATAAGGTAGATTTTTTAACCTCATTACAGAATTTATGCGTATGTACGCCATACATCAAAAACAAGCCGGTGACGACGATCATTCGTGACTATCTCTTTCTCTTTCTTTCCAGCTGAGATAACTTTCGATCTCTTTAATAAGAGGATAAAAATAATGTCCTTAATAGTAACAACAAGTAGATAAGGACAAACTAAAATCATAGATATATTTTATAATTTAAAAATTTGATAAAAGAAGAGGGAAAAACTTCTGTTTTTCTCCAATTTTTGCTGTTGTCTATCGGTCACCTGAGTCTTGCCTTATTCTTCATCCCTTTTTTTATTGCCTGCAGATAAGATTATAATAAGATAGGTATATTGCAAGATAGCACGGAATTATGCTATAATAGAAAATATTTGTTTACGCGACATTAAGTTACTAAAAAAAATGGCAACAAAATTGGGAGCAAAAGTTGAATTATTAATCTGAACAGTGGCGTAGGTATTACCCCTATGTCAAACAATTCAATAAGAATTAATATTAAGCAGTGGATTTTAAATCTACTAAGGCATATTAACATTATCAAGCTTGGTGTTATGTATTCAACATTAAATGTCAAGTTTAAAAAATCAACTCGTTGACAAGGTTCATTTTAAAAGATATCATAAAATTCGCATATGGAAAAAATTGGTAATAAATAGCTATATTCTACATTAAAAACACTTTATTCAAATTACTGACTAATTTACTCAGCTCTATATTACCACTGTCAGCACGTATCTTCTGCATTTCTAATTAATTTGTTGATTGTTGGTGTACACTTCCTATATTCGTTTTCTACCCCAACTACAAGACTTATTACATTTTTCGAGGTTTTCAATGATTTTTTTGTATTCTTGTCTAATTAACTTTAGAATACTAAATTAATGAGGTAGTATAGGCACGATATGCCCATTATTACAAGCACAGTTATCACCAACATATTCCTTTTGATATTCTTTACGATGAGTAATTTCTAACAACTACTTTTCACTATACGAATCTTCAAAACACTTCTTCTTCTTAACATGCCATACACCAAAGTGCGTAGGCGAATATCTCATTACTAGAATTCTGTTCTTGGCGGCGTGACACAGCTCACCTGTATTGTATATTCCTGTCCATTCTTTAATATTCCTTAACCAGGACAATTGTTTGCGGCCGGCTCCTCTCCTACCTTCGATCTTCCCTTGTAGGATTAACTGTGGAATTTCATATTTTGCTCCTCTCAATATGTGCCCAAGGTAACCAATCTTGCGTTTTTTTAATTAATTCAAAGAGTTCTCTTTCCACGCCGGCTCTATTAAGGACGTCATCATTTCGAACTCTATCCACCCAAGGTAAGCGCATCATTCTTCTCAATGACCACATTTCAAATGCTTCAAGTTTGTTGATAGATGTTTTTTTCAAAGTCCACGTTTCCATGCCATAAAGCAAGATGGACCATATGTAGCACTTGACCATTCTGTAGCGTATTTCGAAGTTTAGGTGTTGATTACATAGGAGCGGTCTGAATTTCACAAAAGCTTGTCTTGCCATTTGTATTCGGGTTTTTATCTCGTGTTGTGGATCCGATTGGTCATTGATTGTGGTGCCAAGGTATTTAAAAGTTTTCACGCGATTTATACGATTGTCACCTATGCATAATATCGGGTTTTCTGGAGGGTTTCTGCTAATGACCATATATTTCGTTTTCAAAATGTTGATTTTGAGGCCATATTTTTTACCTATGCTATTCACCCTATTCACCCTATTGTATATCAAAACACTACATTGTATCAAAATCTTCATGTCATTATGGCAGTCTAAACACACATCTTTAATAATCCACTGTCGTTTATTGAAAGGTGCTGAATTTGAACATTTTGTATTAATTAATTGTCCAGATTTTTTCAGTGTCACGAATATGAAATCACGTCTCATCTTAATATACAATATTTTGTTTCATTTTTCTGTACTCTTTTACATTACTTTATAAATCGTTCGATTGCTTTCCATGAACGCCTGGTAATTATCTATGGTTTTATTCTTAAAATTATTAGCTTTGAGAATCAATCGAAGTATTGTTGCGGAACAATAAAGTATTTCAATAGTTGGAAAATTATTCGCTGTGTACATTTCGTATACTGTTCTGGTCACACATACTAGTACCCAACCGATTAAGTGCTTGTACATTTAGTTTTAACACCGTCAAATAATCGCCGCCTTCACAAATTCTCGACACTCAAGCAGCAATTATACCAGGCTCGTTCTTACAAGAAATGCCATAATGTCACGTATTTATTCGATTGTTACTTAGCACCCAATTGTCCCCGGTAAATTTATAATTTAACTTCTTCTTCAAGTGTCCTGTCCGTTGCGAACGTTGGCTACTAACATGGCAATTCTGATCTTGTTTGCGGCGCTTCTGAATAGTCCGACCGATGTGAGCCCGAACCACTTTCGCAGATTTTGTAGCCACGAGTGTCTTCTCCTGCCTGGCCCTCGCTTACTGTCTATTTTTCCCTGGACAATCAATTGCAGTAGACGGTACTTATCACGTCTCAATATGTGGCCTAGATATTCAAGCTTTCTTTGTTTAATTGTATTCACGATTTCTTTCTCCTTACCTCTATGTTGGTGACATGTTCGGTCCAGGATATACGAAGAATGCGTCGGTACACCCATATTTCGAATGCTTCTAGTTTTCTCGTGAGCGTCTCCGTCAGCGTCCAGGCGTCTCCACACATACAGTAAGATCGGATAATTTAACTACAAAATAAAATACCTGCCAACTATATCAAGTGCTTCTCTTATGAAAATATTATCTTTAATCCCCTTTTTGTATTGTTATAGATTATTTGATTTTTGTTTCTAAATTGCATAAAAATTTACTAACTATTTACTTCTTTGTTAATAATTAGACCAATCTTTATTTGTACAAACCTTGTATATTTCCCAGAATTTAAAATGTTCTAAATCAACATATTTATTCTCAACTATTTATCTCGTATTTACACATAAAAGTAAATCACACAAATACACTTGACGCGTTGTCCTATTTAACCAAATCCATCCTAATAAAATCATCTGTCATGTTTGGTTAGTTTCTCACTATAAATATTCAAAATAACGGAAACAATTTGCTATATTTACCAACAATAAAGATTACAGAAATATCGAGGTTAATGATACATTGTAACAAAAATGCTGTGTATACCTTTTGTTTCCCGAGTCCGAAATTATATCATGTCTTACATAATGGTACACAAGCAAGTGATGTACTGGTAGTAGTACTAATAGTTTGTGAGATCTCGCTTAAAAACAAACTTATCTTTGTTTATGCTGTCGTTGTTTACAATACTTGCCTTCCTTATTTATCAGTAGGTACGTTTGATGAGGCGCGTACACAGTCCGAAATTTATAGAAAAAATATTTATCATCTCCTTTCAGTGTGTCATGTCTACTCTTTCACTTTTAAGATTAGAACTTTTCCAATTATTTCTATTGCTCTTTCCGCTATTATTTTTCACTTCATTCTGTCCCAACTGTAGATTTACCTGATAAATGATATATTTATATGAGGATATACTACTTAATGGGCTAAGGACTACTTCTTCTTCTTCCTATGCCGTCCCCATTAACGGAGGTTGGCGACCACATTTTTAAAAGCTTCTCTGTCTTTTGCAACGTGGAATAATTCGTCTACAGTCATGTTTGTCCAGTCTCGAATATTTCGCACCCATGACTTCCTCTTTCTACCTATTCCCTTTTTGCCATCGACTCTACCCTGCATGATGACCTGCAGAAGACTATATTTATTATTTCTTAGTATGTGTCCAAGGTATGCAGTCTTGCATACTTGTATCGTTCTCATCAATTTTTTGACTCGACCCATTCTTCTCAGCACTTCCTCATTGGTGACCCTGGCAGTCCATGGAATTCTCAACATTATCCGGTGTATCCAAAGTTCAAAGGCTTCAATATTTTTAACTATTTGCGCTTTTAGTGTCCATGTTTCTACCCCGTACAATAATTGCGACCAGACGTAACATTCAACAAACCTCAGTCTCAGCGCAATATTCAGATTTTTGTCAGAGAACAATTGTTTGAATTTTAAGAACGCTGCCCTTGCCATTTCTATTCGTACCCGGATCTCTTGGTCTGGATCTAATTCTGTGTTGATGTAAACTCCCAGATATTTATATTTTGTCACTCTATCTATTTGCTGTCCACCAAGAGTTAGTTGTTCATTATTTATTGGACTCCTTGATACTATCATAAATTTGGTCTTATCTGTGTTGATGTCAAGTCCCATTTGAATGCATTCACTATTTATTGCATCTAGTAAAGTTTGTAGATCTTCTATACTCTCCATAATTACCGTGTCATCTGCAAATCTCATGGTGTTTATGATTTCCTCCACCAATCTTATTCCCTCTTTTCTTTCCCATAAGGCTTTTCTGAATATGACCTGTGAGTACAACGTTGAAAAGCGTCGGAGACAAGACGCATCCTTGCCTAACCCCTCTCGCAATCGGTATATTATTTGTTTCTATATTCGTACCGGTGAAGTGAAGTTTCTATATCGTTCGCACTTAAGGACTACTTAATAATTAATAAATAATGGGCGTCCCAAAATTCAGGCAGTATTTGAATGTGCCGCCATTTGTTCAGTAAAATTTGAACACAAAAAAAACAGTTTGACAGCTGACACTTAAGGGTTCTTTAAAGTGACATTTTTCATGGTTCTTTCATTTCATATATTTTGCTATCCTTATTTAGATTGCTTCTGGTATATTGTAAACTTGTTAATATTATTTCGTCACATCTTGTTTTTTTATTGTTACCCTTTTTATACACTAGAATTAATGCCCAGTTCCATATTCGTCTGCATTTTTCCCATCAGTAATCTTTCCAAAAAGTTTCGTTAGTTCAATAACAATATCCTCATCTTTTTTAGTACTTTTCCTTTTTCGTACACAGAGTAACTTTCTTTTTCCGATTCAATTTACTATCCACTAAATTATGAAGAAAAATTATAAATTTTACGGTGCTTCCCAGCGACCTCAAATACCATTGTACTTTTCCTATTTCTCGACATTTTCGAACGACTAAAAGAAGTCTGTATTTATTGAAATTCAACCGGAAACTGAGCTTTTCCTTGACCCAAAAAGTTTCCATTTCATTCTATAGACTATGGTCGATACACGCTGTTACCACATATTCTACACAGTAGTGTACCAGCCCAACTATCGGCTGTCTAGAAGTATAAACCTTAATTTAATCTTAAACGTGAATACTAAATCTTATTTATAAAAAATATTTTTAACCTTACATTTTGAGTTATATGAGTAAGAACACAATGGCCTCAGGCGTAGTTTCCTTTTTTTTTTCTACTTATTATTTACTTATTCCTTTTGCTATCAGCTGCAACTACAGTCATAACTTTATTTGCCACTTTTGTTATAATTTCATTTTATTTTTCTTCGGCTGGTTGGCGTTGGCGATCATTCTGGCTAAGATGATTTTGTTGGTTGCTATACGAAATAGCTGTGTTAAGGTCTTTCTATACCATGCTCTCAGGTTAGCAAGCCAGGATATTCTTCTTCGTCCTGGGGCTCTTTTTCCTTCAATTTTACCCTGCAAAATGCATTGGAGTAGCTCGTATCTGCCTTGATTTCTCATTATATGTTCCAAGTACTCCAGCTTACGGCTCTTCACGATGTTGACCAAATCCGCGGTTGTGTTCATCCTCCGGAGTACTTCTTCATTGGTGACTTTGTCTGTCCATGGTATCTTCAGGATTCTTCTGTATAACCATAGCTCAAAAGCCTGAAGTTTTGATAGACTTTCCGCCTTCAATGTCCACGTTTCTACGCCATACAGAAGCACTGAGTACACGTTACATTTAAGGAGCCTTATTTGTGTTTTCAGGATGAAGTCTTATTCCATCTGTTTCGAATACAATTATAGTACGTACGTTTTAAATTTAGTAATATTTCCTCCTCGATAATGTTAATTCTATTATTGAATCATGTATTCCTTGCTAATTTACAATTCTAGATAACTTCAATGTCGATTTCATTAGTCAGATGTATTTTGGACGTTCGCAAAAAACTTAAAGCATTTTAGTATTTATTTTAAGATGCCCGAAGCTGACAATTCGTCATCTCAATAGAATGGAGCTCTTTTATGGAGAGTTAAGTTGCAGATTATTTAGCAGAGAACCTAAAACAGTCAACCACATCTTACTTGACTAAGAGGAACTCGATTGCCGTCGGCAAGCCTTTTGGAAACTACCATGTTACTTAAAATCATGTTGTTACGTTTTTCTGTGGATTCAGAGATTAAGTGAAGTTCGGCGAACTTTATTTAACTCCAAAAACTCACTAAAAATAAATATCACAAATTCTAATTACAATTCGCATTGATATCGCTTACGAAACAATTCGCCAATAATAATAATCAAAGGCCACCTCAGCGGGCTTATATAAGAACTAAATTTTCTGGAACAGCTTTACCAGGCGACGAGAATATTCCCGCATCGATAGAAACGGTGCGTGGAATATTTCCGGCGGTAAAGAGAAAATTATCGACTTCGCTAAAGCCCAGGGCTGCAATTAGGGTATGTGACACAACAGTGTGGTAAATAGATATGCACTAGGCCAATTGGCAGCAATATGACCGGTTTAAAATACAACTGCTTTCGAAAAACGTCATCACCATTGTCAACTTCTGTAAGGGAAGAGACATTTAACAATATACAAGGTGCTAAGATTATAAAGACGATTTAATGCCATCACGGATCAAATTACACGCTTATTAAAAAACTATTTAGAAAATCATAGCTTCCGAAGAAGATTATAAACTTTAAAACAACTTTTCCAAAAAAATAGAAATTTTATGAAATATTTTCCTGAATTTTTAGATTTCTCTATTAATTATCTGGAATATTACAAGCCGGATCTGTTTTTACCCAACAATTTATACAATAGCAAGCGACTGTGATCATCGAGGTGTATTTCACTGGAGTGTTTATAATAATCAGGACACTTCTTCAAAAGTTTCGAAACATTACGTGGGAAACATTGAGATCTCTTATATAATTTATGTAATCAATATACCTTTTTTATAGCCTATCAGTAGGTCAGTAGCTATGACCGTGAAAAATTACGTATATATTGGTTCTGAACATGAAAGAATTTTAAGTTGAATTATTTTTATTTATTTTGAATTATACATTATTACTATTTTTGCACGGAATTGACGAGATGCTCGATTTTATGCTCACAGCGTTGCCGCGACCGGCGTATAAATAGTCGAAAATAGGGAAATTATTAATTTTTCCACCGTGAAAATGAAAACGAAAAAATGTCTCCAGATATTTTTATAGCCTTTTTTCTTTTTAACTTTCGTTTAACATTACTTCTGAGAACCAGATGTTACTAATTTGACATTTTGTACGTAAAAATACATAATCACTTATTTTTTTCTAAAAAAAGGTTTTTGTAATGTTAAGTAAATGTTTTTTTGACATGTAATGTTATTAATATGTACTCATAGGTAAATAGACTGTGCATTTGAGATATGTACTGAAATTTATAGGAATATTAAGCTTTAATCAAAATCACGTGTTAAAAATGTTTTAAATCAAAATTTCTTCTATATATTTACCAAAAATACGTTAGATTTACCTATTTTTTTCTTTTCAGTTGATAAGGAACAAAACAACTATAATCAACTCCACCAACTACTGTCACGACAAAGGACCGACCTGCAACATCCTAGTTTATGCGAATATGGAAGACGAAAATCTGTTTACCCAACTACAACTGGTACGTAGCTGCTTTTAACACGAACATCTAAATATTAATACTGCCACATCTCTTTTCGAGCCTACATAACAGGCTTGTGCTTAATTTTTGGGGAAATCTTTCGAAATACACAATCCTTAAATCCATACGGGTAGTGTGTACATTGAAACCGTATATTTTGGTCATCGGGGCTTGAGAGTTGACACAATACGGGGTAATACAATGCGTACAGCTGTCCTCAAAGCCTCAATTCAAATGAGACAACCCTTTGAAGTTGCACAACAAAAATATTAAGTCGCACCTTTTTGTTTGAACAAGGAAGAATGCCACAAGATCAATATTGTTTCTTTGAATGTATGTAGATAATCTTATTTCATCTGAGACCTTAAGAAGTCTTACAGTTTTATAAAGTCGTTTCGTGTGGTTAAGGTTATGAGCTTTGACAATAATAGCGTTTACAGTGTTTAATTTCTGTTACGAAATCGGTTAATCAATCGTCTGCTTATATAAAACAGAATAAAAACTGAAATTAAGAAATCAATGGCTAAAAACTTTTTAAAAATGTTTGTTTGAAATTTTTATGATTAACTCCATTCAATTATTATTCTCCAAAGTTCGTTTTATAAAAATCAAAGCTTAATCGTGAGCTTGCTACATAGCAACTCCCTATATTTTGATCTGATATTTCGTGTTAATGGTGGAAAAAATGTCCAAAACGTGGAAGTTTGTTTTGTGTTTATACAACTACAAACGAAACCGACAGTTCCAGGGCTTCTGGAAGTATTTTATTGGGGCAAATATTACATATTTTTTGTTTGCTTGTGTTTTTTCCAAAAATAATCATCGCCAACCATTATTTTGAAGAAAATTTAACTCATCATATTAGATTGAGTATGTAGACTTCTTTAAATAGTTACTTGAACTTTGCCAACTTTTTTAACGGCTGCCCTGTCTCCGACCCAGTTTCCATTCCATCCTCTGTCCAATTTCTTGCCGCCATAGCCGCATTTACTTCGTCTCTCCAACTTCGTCGTGGTCGACTTCTTTTCCTGCATTCTGCAGGTATCCATTCCAAGATTTCCTGGACCAACTATCCCCTGTCATTCTTTTAACATGACCAAACCAAGTCAATTGTCTTCTTGTCTTCTTACAATCTCTTTTTGTATATTTTTGTCCCTATCCATTTTATTTCTTATATATTTTCATGTCGAATTCTCTCTAATTAACTCTTCTTCATAAAATACATTTCGGTTGCGAAGATCCTTTTCTGTCACCCTTTGTTACATCTCAAACTTTGAAACCTTAAAGAGTAATACTTTCAACTATCCTTTTATAAATGTAAAATGAATAAACGAAAAAGAAAAGTAGTTTTCTATGGAGCTATGGTCAAATGTATAAAGTACCACTACTAAAGAGTGATCCCATTGGTGAAAAATACAAAAAATTTCCTTTTAAAGTTATAAAAACTTCGACAGTTCTCCAAAAAAGATCTAAAAGACAGCACATTAGATTCAACAAAAATACATCAAAACAGTGTATTCGTGGTACGGGTGTAATACTCGACCATCTAGATGTAGTTGAAGGGGC
This sequence comes from Diabrotica balteata, assembly GCA_918026665.1. NCBI lineage: Eukaryota > Metazoa > Arthropoda > Insecta > Coleoptera > Chrysomelidae > Diabrotica > Diabrotica balteata. The sequence continues at coordinate 25,614,492 of OU898282.1, forward strand.
AGACAGAATATTCTGCCGCCGGTAGTTCATTTTTTTTCAGGGCGTTTTTACAAGCAGCTAATGGAGCGAGTGCATCGAGTACACTGAGCTAGTTTACGATCTATCTCCGATGTTGTTATCTAGATAGTTACATTTATTTTGCCAAGCACTGTTTTTCTTCTTGAGTACTTCTTGTTTAACTTTTTTATTCATTTGCTTGTATTTTTCTACTGTTGATTCGCATCTGTTTTCAATGAACTCTTTCTAATATTCTTTATTTTGCTTAATCATTTCTTTAATGCCTTTGTCCCATCAGTACGGTTTATCAGCATTTTTGTGTTTTCTTACTAGGCCTTCTTCTTTCTTGCAGTATATAAAGTCTCACATAAGGTTTTCTATCTTTTTATCATCATTTTGACTCTATAGCAACTGGAGGGACTCGAATTATTCTTTGTTTTCTGAATTAAATATTAAACCTGGGAGCTTTCGTGATCTGTATTACTGCGTAGAGCCCATGTCTATTACTGAACATGTCTAACCTCATGGAGAATTTCAATTGATTCTGAAATATATAGACTAATTTGGTGGCATTTGCTTGCTGGTGATAGTATAGTTTTTGTATAATTCTTTCTCGAAGTCTATCATCATCCAGCCTCAAAAGTCCACTGCTGAACATAGGTCCCTTCTGCGTGTTTCCAACCCCGTCTATCTTGTGCCACTCTCATCCAGTCTATAAAGCACATGTATACAATATGAATGAAATCTCTACACCTCGGAACCAGTACTTGCATTTATTAAAATAATTTCTTCCATCCTTACATCTTTCCATTTTTTTAGTTCGGTACTTCCAATAGTGTAATATAAGATTTTACATATTCCAATCATTTCTATTTTGGTGTTACTCGTTTTTCATTAGAATCCAGAGAAGCAACGCCATCACTGGACTTTTTTTCACCATTTTCAACTGATTATATAATTCCATCACCTCTCCATTCGTTCTTCTTCTCCATATGTCGTTATTTTTGGTCCCACCGTTATCCTGTGTACCATTTCTCTTTCTGATTTTTGTATTAATTCAGGTTTCAATGCCATTCATTACATATATGATTTAATTACTCTTCTGTAGATTGTCATCTTGATTTTTTTTTAGCCTTTGACTTAGCGTCACCAGTTTACTTAATGTTTCCATAGCTTAACTTTATTTTGCAATTCTTTTCTTTATTTCAATATCCATCAGCCTTTTTTGTTACTGCCACTTCCAGGTACTGCAACAGAGTTGTTCATATTTCGAGTTATTTACTCTTATCTTCATTTATGTAATGTCAAACTTGTTCTTGATTATATTTGATTGCATATCTAAAGCTTAGAGCTCTATTTTTAATATTGTGAATAAATTATAACATTGGTAATAACGTTAACATTAGCCCTTGCAATAACGTTAGTCTTATTTTTATTTCTGCAAAGTCCAAAGTGCTTCCTTCTTGATTTGGTTTTTCTAAAATTCTAAGCTCTATGTTTAATCGTATGATTAATACTATTAAGTTGGTAACTATATCATATTTTTATTGCCATACCTGAGCAGATTGATTTGAGTACTAATCTTTGTTCAGTACTAGTTTTCAACTTTTGTTCAAGATAAAATGAAATTTATTTTATCTTCTCTTTTATTAACAATTCAAAATTAATTTTTTTAATTACTTTATTTCATTAAGAATAATATTTTACAAAGTCTTCGGTTAAAATATTTTTCAACGGTTACTGTAGATTTCTCAAATTACAATGTATAATGTCTATCAAAAATTCACCACGTTTTTAACGGATAGTAAGAAACTACTTTCCCACAGGGTATTTATCTAGTTTTAAGGGTTGTATCATCAAACCAGACATCCCTTTGCTTGACCACTGGTCAACTAGGATATTAAAAAAGTTCCTGTTCGAAACTTATAAGCGGTTATTTAGAAACTAGTTTTGGTCTTAGTTTGATGTAATTTTTCCGATAGGGCCTTTTAGCTTCTTTGTATTGTAATTTTTGGAGACGACCATCCCTCTCTGTATATGAAGGGTGCATTTTTGTTGTATAATTTTTCACTTAAAAATGTTCAAAAACGTCTATCGGGGTTCTTTGATGAATAGGGGGACGAGCAACAAAAATGCGTAATACGCAATGTTGTATTTGCAATCTGTTACTGGTTAATACTTGATAAACCCGATTTTACAGGTAAAAATTTGCGTTTTTATGATTATTACTTTAGAGAACGGGTTCTCAAAGAACTGTCATGTGAATTCGAGAGGAGGAAGTGGCTAAATTAAGGATAAGTAACACCAGATACACCACATGGTACAAATAAAGTTTATTGATTATAAACTTGATTACACAGGCCAACGATGAAAAAACTTTTTCACTAAAAATACCCTATTCTAATGTCTTTCAGGTCGCTGAATCCAAATATGATGCTTACAAAGCTGTATCACCCACAATTTCTTCACATTTTGTAGTAACATGTTTTTAATTAAGCGATTTCTACAGAATTTAACATATACTATAATAGTTTAAATATAATCAAAAAAGTAGAGGTAATGGACTTAAATTGTGTTGGTAGCACTGCTGAAACATACTAAAAGATCAAAAAAGGTAGATTCCATTTGAACGTTAACAGCTGATGTTTGTTTACTGTCAATCTAACCTCACTTTCACGGTTTTTGTACACGTGCTCAACACAATGTCTAACCGCGGTTGTAAAAACTCTGTTGACAGTTTTTGTTCTATTTGTGGTGAGTTTGTGATTAAAAAACACCAAAGAAACATTACGGACTTTGTGAAAAAGGTTTATCGATCATACTTTGGAACTTTACTTGGCGATCAGGATAAATCTTGGGCGCCGCATAAGGTATGTTATGTATGTGTTGAAGATCTAAGAAAATGGTCAAAAAAGGAGAAAAAATCCTTCAAATTTGCAGTTCCTATGATATGGAGAGAGCAAAGAAATCATTCTGATGATTGTTACTTTTGTAGTGTTGATGTAACTGGTCACAACTCAAAAAATAAGAAGGTAATAAGCTACCCTAACCTTATGTCTGCCATCCGACCAGTGAAACACGGTCAAGATATACCGGTCCCTGAACCTCCAGATGATTTGGATTCCATTCAAACTGAACCATCTTATGATGTAGAATCTGAGTTAGGTGAACAAGACGATGAAGAATTTCGATGTATTACAGAAAATGTAGAGCCTAAATTGTTTACTCAGATTGAACCTAATGACTTGGTTAGGGATCTAGGCTTAACTAAAGAAAAAGCTGAATTGCTTGGCTTTAGACTAAAAGAAAAGAACTTGTTGGGTGCTGGAACCAGCATTTATGTGTATAGAAAGAGAGAGCAACAATTTTCAAAATTTTTTGAACAAGATGGTGATTTGGTGTACTGTACAGACATTCCAGGTCTGATGAATGAATTTGGTGTTGAGTACAAAAAGGAAGACTGGAGGCTGTTCATTGACTCATCCAAAAGAAGTTTAAAGGCTGTTTTATTACACAATGGAAACCAGTACGCATCTATACCTGTTGGTCATTCTGTACACATGAAAGAAAGCTATGAAAACCTAGAAATAGTGCTGAATAAAATAGGCTATTGTGATCATGGTTGGATGATATGTGGTGATTTAAAAGTAACATGTATGCTACTTGGTCAACAAGGTGGTTTTACCAAGTTTCCATGTTTCTTGTGTGAATGGGACAGTAGGGCTAGAGATCAACATTGGTGCAAAAAGAACTGGCCTGCTAGGGAATCTTTAAAACCAGGTGAAAAGAACATTCTTCGCAAAAACCTCGTAGATCCAAAAAAAGTGCTCCTACCACCTCTTCACATAAAGTTAGGCCTCATGAAACAGTTTGTGAAGGCTTTGCCTAAAGATGGGCCATGTTTTATGTATCTCTGCCTAAAGTTTCCACACCTCTCAGAAGCTAAACTGAAAGAAGGCGTCTTTGTCGGACCAGACATTAGAAAAATGATGTTAGACCTTAACTTTGAATCGACAATGACCTCAAATGAGAAAGAAGCATGGGTGTCATTCAAGCAAGTGGTTACCAAGTTCTTGGGGAATAAAAAAGATCCAGAATATGTTGCTATTGTTGCTAACATGTTAAAGAACTTTAAAAAGTTAGGATGTTTGATGAGCCTGAAAGTTCACTTCCTGAACAGTCATCTTGATTACTTCCCGGAAAACTTGGGCGATGTAAGTGAGGAGCAAGGAGAGCGTTTTCACCAGGACATTAAACTGATATAAAAACGCTATCAGGGCCGCTGGAACACTAACATGATGGGGGACTACTGTTGGTCACTTCACAGAGAAGTTCAGCAGGCGACTCATCGTAGAAAAAGCTACACAAGAAGTTTCAAAGAAAAGAGGGAAAGAAAATACAAACCAATCCCAGATGACTAATGGAACCTGTATTATATCATATGTATAACTGTTTCAAGTAACCTATTGTAATAATATATTCATGATTATGATGTAACATAGTGTTTCATTAATTTCACCATATACCGTATTTATACTACATAAGAAACTACATAAAAATGTATACTACATAAAAACCCAAATTGCAGAAAAACTATGGGTGATACAAAAAAACTAAGGCCAAATTTGGATTCAGCACATAAAAATCAATAAAAATCAGCTATTAAAGTAAAAAAAGTTTTCACAAAAAAATTTTTCGTCGGCCTGTGTTATTTATTATAAGTATACAGTATAGAAAACTTTTGTTTTTAAAATAGACAAGCCCACACTTATTTATAAATAAATATTGAAACATGCATAATATGCTAGATTGAATTTTTAAATATTGTACATGATTAAAATAACTGACTTAAGAATAACTGTTTGTAATATTTTACAATGAGAGTTTGTAAAATTATTTTTGTTAATTTGCTGCTCAATTATTGCAAAAATAGCTTCAAAATTCGACTGAAAATTATTAATAACTTTTTTAAAAATGCACAAAAAACTTTAATTTTGCGTCATAATAGGGACAATATCACATACATTCAACTATACAAATTTCAAGAAATTTCACTTAATACTTCACAGTTATTGCAAAATTTAAATTGTTTAACCCAAAAAACTTTTATCTACAATGTTATTGAATTCTGAAAGGGCCTACAACAAAGCAGTTGTTGCAACATAAATGTAAATGGTACCTTATATCCAGTATCAAATAAGGTAACTTATCTTGGATTTATTCTTGACAAGAAGCTTAGCTGGAAACCATTTATACAAAGTATAGAATCAAAATGTTTAAAAGGCATAAATTTTTTAAAATTCATAAGGAGAACCTGGTGGGGAGCAGATCCACAATCGTGTTTAACTTTTTACAAAGCCGTTATTAGGTCCATCTTGGATTACGGATGTACGTTATATGGATCAGCCAGTTTACATTCTAAAACGACTGGAAATAATTCAAAATATTTCCCTAAGACTCTGTTTGGGTGCAATGTGTTCAACGCCTGTGGAACCACTTCGGATTGAAGCTCTAGACCCACCATTATTTTTACAGAGGAAATGGCTAGCAGAAAATTTTATTATTGTCTTTTTGTAAAAACCGTACTCTGTTAGATAAAATAGCCTTATTAAATAACCACGATTTAACTAACACGTACTGGTCAAAAAAACCTTTTCCATTATGTATGGCTTTTAGAAATACAAGTCTATTTCAGTCGAAAAATCTGAATTCTTTGACATGTTGGAACCACTAGAAATTAATATTCCTGTATACAATGAAAATTTGTTGATAAGTAAAAATATAATAAGCGCCTGCATATCAAATCTGTCAGATTTTCTGGAAATATATACCGATGCATCAAAACAAAATAATGGTACGGGATGTGCATTCTATATATGTATCATCAACAAACGTTCAAGAAAAATTTAAACTAAATAATAATACTTCCATTTTTTCTGCAGAAGCGATTGTATTATTAAGCCTGCGATGTCGAAAAACTAAAAAATTTTTTTAGGATATTGTCTAAGTCGCTAACCCAATTAATGTGATGGCTATTGATACAAATCCTTTTATTAGAGAATTAAAAGTACGAATTCATAAATTAAAAAAAAGTCAGTACGAATTAAAATTCACTATAGGACTTCGTAGCAATGAAGTTGCAGTCTCCTTAGCCAAAGAAAGCGTTACAACAGGAGAGCATATCAACAATAATTTAGGTGCTCAAGAATATTTAATGATATCTAAGAGTAATTTTAAGGCAAAATGGGAATTACATTGGAAAAACTATTGCTCTAATAACCTCACACGATACACACTATTACATCCAAGTATTTCGACAGATTTGTTGCACCAAGATTATGATTTTACAAGAAATTATATTGTGACCATATGTAGGCCGAAATTCGGACATGCAAGCTACCCTCAACACTTATATAAAATCGGTGTAGTCAACACGAACTTTGTGAAACTTATAATGTGGTTGCGACTTAATCACATTTTTTATGCTTGTAGTAAATTTGAAAAACAAAGACAGGAACTTATTAGTAGTTAAATATTGCAAAAATTATACCCCCCTTTCCATCTACTTTATTTGATATCATTAAATATGTACAAGGTATATAAAATTATTTTTAAGTTTATTAAAATGTGTAACTTAAAACTTTAGTGTAGGTGTTAAGCTCGTTACCTCTGTTAAATGACCATGTATTTTACCTTTTTCCTTTACTTTCCGTGCTACACTTTCTGTCTGTGAGTCACCTTGAATGACCCCTAGGTGCGAAAAGTAACCCCTAGGTTCTTATTTTCCATGGTTTCGAAATTGCCCTTAGCTTACTGAAAATTATATTTCAGTTGCTTATACTATATATGATTTAAGAAAAATTTGATAATATATTAATTATATATGACAACTACTCAAAATACCTTGCAAAAATTTGATCCAACCTAGTTTTAAACAACAAATCATAATTAATGACATTTCATAAGTAAAACCAACTTTTGATTTCCGCCGTAATCATTAAGAAACTTGAGAAATCTTAGAACGCAGCATGGATGCTGTAAACTTTCTGCATTCGTATATGTTTAACTGGTTATGCCTAATAGATTGGCGTGTTATTATTATTTATTACTTTCTACGAGTAATTGGTAAGTATCTCTTTAATTACTAGCTGGGTTGTATCGGTAGCGGAGGTGACAGTTTGCAATATCGTATTAATTTAACAAGAAAAAACGTACAAATGTTTGTTTTTGAAAATAATTACCGGTAAAGTAATAAAAGGAGATTTGAACACCAACATTAAAATCTTTATAAATTTGTAGTTGTAGATAGGCTGTAATTTTTTAATGTACTCAGTTGCAGAAGCTTTCTCAATCAAATAATCGATCAAACATGAGTTTGTTCTATAAAAAAAAAACAATTTACGCCGGTAAACAAACATAAAAGGAATAGATAGAAAGCAACGCGAGAAAAAATAATATTTAATTCAAATTTCAGATACTCTTTAAATTGAACTGTTTTCTTCAAACTAGATTTATTCTCCTCATAAAAAATAAACCAAGAAACATGTAATTTTATTTCATTTATTTATTTAACCAATTACATTAACTACATAATAATAAAGCTACAGGAATTGATAATATACTTACATATTGACTTAATAAAGCCATATACCACAAACATAATAAACGATCAGTAGAATTGCAGCATAATTTATGGAATAAAATTTGAAATCACCTATAATTATCTAATTAGTGGAAGGGGTATTTATTACTAAAATACCAAAAAAAGGAAATCTTAATAGCTGCAAAAATTATCGTTACCACGTGCATCTAAAATAATGTCCAACGTCATATCAAAATATCGTTCTGAAGCTATTTTCTTCTGGCATTTTAAATTAATTACTATTTAACTGGGAATAAGCCACAATTAAAGGTAAAAATACGTTAAATAGATAAATTTATCATTTTGGGATATACCTACAATTGTACTGTTATTTATTTGTAGTTTTGCAGTGTGTTTTCCACATAATTTGCTTCTTAATGAATGAATTAATTAATATATATCGCATGATCTGTCTCGATTTTGAACATATTCGAAGCATACAACATAATATATGCATTATAAGAACATGGCCATGTTCGAGGCCATGGTAACGTTGTTCTATTTTGTAGGATAGCCCAAACTTTTAGGTACTTTTTTATCACTCACTTCTTCTCAATTATTGTTACTCATTTCTTCTCTGCTTTATTCTTGCCACTCTTTTTAAGAAGAGCAGTGCTGCAAAACTAATTTTTACTGTGTAATGTTCTTATCTATTTTTTGGGACGATATTACAAGATATATAAGAATATAGGTGATATCAAAGCAGTTAATACTTTGATATCACCCTTATTTATTTAAATACATCAACTTATTTGTGTTATTTCTTTCTGGTTCGGTATTTATAGTGCATTATAGGTTGTTAATAATTCTCAATTTTAATATTTCCAATAATACTCATATTTCTGACCATATACGTCAAAATTGCAGTTTCTGGGGATTATTTGTAACGGTAAACTTTGTTTTTAATTTTATTTGCAGAAAAAATTGAATAAATTATATAATTCTACACGTAATGCTAGGGCCCTAAATCATATTTTGTAACAAAAACCAACCCCGTATTTGCACACGCCAAACAACTAGACCCTGTTGCTACAAGATACTCCTTTATTTGCACAAATCCACTGTCCCTTCGAGAATTATGCATTTTGGATGTTTTTCGACAAAATAAACCCTTTTGACGTGTGGCTGGCAAGGGTTGCGTTGTTATTGGGCAAATCCTAAATGCCGTTTCAAACATCTGCACAAGAAAAATGTGTTATTGAGAAAATATGTGCAATGTGTGGGTGCATCATCGCAAAGCGAGACAAGAAAGGGTCGTTATTGATGAAATAATATACAATTCGGATGTCGGCAGATGGTTTTTCGAATTTTTGGAAATTGAGATGTCAGTGTCAATTCTACGAGAAGCTTTTGTGTAACACTTTAATGTACAGTTATAGTGTTATTTGAAACGACACCCAACTTCTTGCCTCTGTTCCTTAAAAATACAATTTAAATTTACTCTTTTTTGTTTCTTTCTCTTGTAAATTGGCATGGTTGTATCTACCATCATGCATTAGTATATGTTTTTGTCCATGCTGCTATCTTTTCTGGATCCATTAAATCAAAGTGATATCTGCCTTTGTGACGTATCTGCACTTGTGATCTAACTATTCCCGTTATTTTTTACGTAACAATGGTATGTCTTTTAATAAGATTGTTCAAATAATACTTTACATTTCTGTTATTTTCAGACTTCTTTTTGCTTATGATTTATCAGCCTCAAAACAATGTAAAAGCTTAGCAATGATTTTAAATCCTTTTTTAAACGTATTTTTCTGTTATTATTTTTATATTTCGATGTGTTATCCTTATCACATACTACGGAAGTTAAAAGACCTATGAATCTTTAATAATAATTAGTTAAATTTATTTCTAAGTTATTTTAAATCATTGGGATGATTTTCTTGTTTTTAAATAGGTTTTTAATACTTCTCTCTCTATCTGACGACATATGTATTTCCTCAATTTACTCACACTAATTTTCTTGATTACGTTATCACTTTATCGGTTCATTAAAACTGTTAAAAATATGTCTCCACATGTATTCTTCAGTATCGTATTAAGTAGAGAAAGAATCAAATCTAAGGTATAAATAATGTGTAATATCTTGGTATTCTCTATCGTTTCTGATTTGACATTTTCTACTTTTTTCATTTTTCGTAAACAAAATTAATTTTTTTTTACGAAATTTTACTATTTACGTTTTAAAAACTTACCCCTTTCTTTTTTTACATTCCCTTCCCATTCAAGAACTACAAAACTGCTCTCATTTAAATCTTTTAAACCTTTGATCCCAATCCTTCCTTGTCGACTTATATTTTTTAAGCGCATCCATCCAAAAGATTTACAAAAGGTATCCATTACATTGTTTTGGTCAAAATGGACCATCGTCATTGTTATAGTTCCTAATCAGGTGCTAGATCTATTGTAATGCTACTTGTAGTTTCATTGTTATGACAAATATTGCAGATTCTTATACCTGGAGGCCTATCTCGCACCTTTCTTAATGTGATAAACCATTTTACATCGCCGAGAGCCCTCTCGCCCATTGTGCAACGTGATGAAAAGAGTTAGGTGAAAATATTTTTACCTAAGAGGTCTAATCTCTGAGATTTTGACTCGGGATAAGAATGGAAGTAATTTGTATGAATATTTTAAAAGTGTGGGGTGTGGAATGTTAACTGCTGGCGGGTCAATATTTAATATTCATATAAGATCAAAGCTACAAGACTTTGAAGGAATATCAATGATATTAAAACTAAAAAGAATAGTAATTGAGTAGGAGAGATTGTCTAAAAAATACCATTACATTATTTAGATTTGTCCTGTTTTGTCCTGTCTCGTAACACTATCGTATTTACTTATATGAAACAATAGTTAGTCTACTTACACAAATTTAAAACACCAAGATCTTCTTCCTGCTATAACAGTGATTTGTCTAATATTCCTACTATTTTGTCTTGTCTGGATAGCTATTCATATAAAATGTAATAAGATATGGTTGAATATTAGGAATTTTACAAATAAAAAGCAGATATCGAGCAGTTTTTTTATTAAATCTTGCCTAAGTACTTATGCTTTCAGAGCATCGTCAGGGGCCTCTGTAATAAGCAAAAAAACTTTTTTAAGTGAAAGCAAAGTAGCAAACTTCGACAAAAACGATAAAATGAAATGATTGATAAAAAATACATAACGTTCTAGTCTTACTTCGTCAAAAAATTGGCTATCCTGCACATTTAGGAATGTCATAAACATTTATATACACTAGACAAAAGGGCAAACAGTTTAAAATAATTGTTTAGTATGCTACATTATAGGCAAAGGCAGGAGACAGAATGGTTCCTCTCGTTCAGATTTAACGGAAATGTTCAAAGTGATATCTGACATATGACAACTGACAACTAAGATAACTGTCTAAAATTATGGAGTCACATAGGAGAAGCCAACAGATAAAATTATGAAGTTATGTTAATTACTAGATGTATAATCCAGATCTCACACTCAAACCTGTCGACAATAGTTTATGGGCAAATATGGTGGACACAGGGTGTGAATGTAAGAATTAGACAATCTACTAGAGAGTGGTTGGTTACCTTCACTAAAAAGGGTCTACCAAGCACTACCAATACTATAGAAAAAGAAGAAATTAAAATACTTAGAAATAAAGATTAAAACTAAAAACAAAGTGTGGAAACTGAATCGAAGGTCAAAATAGCCATGATGATTGTCAACCTTCGTCGCGGAGATGGCACTTAAAGAAGAAGGAAACTGAATATGTTAGTTGAAACTTGTATAATATGTATGTTACACTACATAACCGTCCTATCTTTTCCTACCTATTCAGTAGACTTTTTGCAGTTAGTGCTTAATGAGTTATTTGTGAATTATTGGCATTCGTTTTATACTGAATGTAAGATTTAACTTTAATCCCGGTGTATCTTTAATTTCTGCTGACACTATCCCATTATAATACTTGTCAACCTATTTATGTATATTTGTCATTTATCTTACGGCCTTTACCTTGGCATAGTGCTTTTAGTACTTTTAAATTACTATATTAAAAAGCAATAGGCTTTAGATTTGTATTTTTGGCGGTTAGAAGTAGAAAAATAAAGGTTAGAACCATAATTTTAAACTCTAGCAAATTCTTTTACTTTCGTTGATGGGGATATCAGTAGAAGTCTAATACTCACCAAAATTGGGGGGCATGAGTTCTGGCCCTTCGCGCTTGCATCGGCGAAGGAACAAAGAAATTGATATGACGGTTACTCGTGTTTTGACAACCGCACCCAAAAATATGCAAATTTAAATTGGAGAAAAATCCGTTTGCCAACAAAAGTGGCACGATTTTTTTCTATGCTTACAAGGCGATACGGCGACGATCGAATAAATCAAAACACATTTCTTGGTGTTGAATTCGTATGCAAATTACGAAACAATTCTTATGACACCCGAACTCCGAAAGAAGTAACCCGAAGTTCTCACGTAGGTTATATCTTTTTATCAAAAGCACTAACCAACGGTCAGTGTGAGGTAACGACATAATCTGGATACCTGCAATCGGCCAATTCATCCGTGGCGACCAGCGTGAACCAACGGCTACCGAGGGATAGCTTGGTCCGCTTCGAAGAATGACCCTGTCTTGTATAATAGATATGATTAATGGGCAAAAAGGTCATCAGGTCAGGCCGGACATAGAGGGATGGACCGGACATCTACGATGGATTTAAAACCTGTTCAATTGTAGGGTTTTTCCACATGCTATTGGGGTGTGTTGTTTATTTACTACCCTTTCTAACAAAGACTGCGTAACTAATGACAAGCGGCCTGGCGCTTTACTTCCAACTCTCTCTAAGCCCTTCAGGGGTGATTCTGCCCTATTTGAATTTTTAATTTAATGTCCTTAGCTGAATATTTCCGTACAGCTTTTTACAATTATCATTAAACATTTAAAACCTTTGGGAATTGTGGTAGAGTGATTATCTTACATAACATATTAGTAGAACACAAAAATGTCAAATAAAAATAAATAAATAGTAATTTAAGAGGTCTATCAATTATCTCAGACAAAACAAACGCGCCGAAAGCTGGAAACATCAAATTTTATTGAAATAAACTCATTGTTTTTTAATACTCTTCTGTATGTTATATTCATAATTGATTTGCGTAATAATAAATGCTTAAGTAAAAATAATTGTTTAAACATCTCATGATTTTTAAAAACTCTATCGATTATTAGAAAAGTGTATCCTGTCAGGTTCTTATATTTCTATTCAGTATTACTGTTAGAACATTTCCTAAATTATTCGACTGTCATAAAAACAATAAATGACTGCATACAATATAAACATTTTATGAACATGTATGAACTCATAACTTTATAGCCAATCATAAAATTATTAGACCCTCCGAGATATAGCAAACTGATCCTTTGGAGACCCGTAAACTGATCACCGCAGATGAGTAAACTCATCACCAGCATTTTTGCCTCAAGGCTCAGGTTTCTAATGTGGAAGATTGCCTGTTAACTGTTACACAAATTTAACTAACATTTTTATATCGGAAGGCTCACGGTCTGTAGCGTATTAGACGTATTTGCCACTATAAATGGATTTGAGGTCTAAGAATTCAGCTGCATCTGCTATTTTCGGTAACATCGTTAGTAGTTTCCAACTTTGTTATTTGATTTGCGTTGCATTTTTTTAGTTTGTCATTGACTTCTAGGGGTACTTTGTTAAGATACACACGATCTAAGTGTTACCTTAGCGGTTTGCAAGCATTTTATGGTCTTTTCTTGCCTCGGGGTGTAGATAGCCCAGTGATCAGTCACTCTAGGTCTATTTTAAAAACCTTGTTTTCTTACGGTGATGAGTTTATACTACATACAAGTACATGTATTCTAATTGGTGATGAGTTTACGTCTACCCCATTCTGTCACACACATAGTAATATAAAAATTAAAATATTTATAAGATTACGAAACAATTCTACAATAAAAAATCCAGAAATGAATGCCACCATTTTGATATTGATATAAAAAAAATTGATAGAAAACGTGGTATTGAGTAAAAATCATCCATGGTAAACATTATGGTGTTTGGTGTATGGTGGAGAGGATTTTGATGCCCATATTCCTTACTTAGGAAGCATATAATCAAGATAGGTACATCAAATTCTTTATTTTTTTGTTTTTCTTTTCATATAGATTCTTCTCTTTTTTCCTTTCTTAGTGTTTCTTCACTTATTCTATCCAAATTTACGATCGACATTACTTTTGCTTTTAAAATTCTTTCTAGTTTTATTTTTTGTTCATTTTTCGTGGTATTTATTCTATTATTCGATAGAAATTTGAAAAATATATAAACAAAACAGGATAATATATATTTCATTTTTTTTATAAAAAAAGATAAACAAAATTTAGAAAATTTTGAAATTTTCCACTCAAAACCAGTCCAACCCTGTACTGCGTTATACCCGTTCGCCCCTATCCTTACAATGCCAAAACTATGAATCCTTAAAGACATCTAGGAAATTAATTTTTTCGATCATGAGTGACCCTTCTGTAAAACATTAATCCGTTTTTGGTAAAAAGCAAAACATTAATTTTGTTTTGTAGCAGATTAAGTAACTGCCCAACCGTTTTTTCAGCTCATGGGAAATATGCTCATATTTATGTTTCTGTGCTTTGTCATAATCTACCTGGATATCACACAAGTTTATGTTTATTAATATGCTTGGGCCATTTAAATGGCCATTGTGTTTTTATGCCAAGTAATGACCAGAGGAAAAAAGCTTTTTGAAGACATGTACTTTTTCTTTTCGCCCTTAAAAGTGGACATTAAAATTTATTAGAATCATCAATTAAATATGATGAGAAAATAAAATCTTTATTAACGTTTCAACTGTTTGTTCATTTTTAAATTTTGACAAACTTTTGTAGCATGCTTGATTATTCCCAATATTCTTATTACTGATTTAGTTTTATTTTCTACATTTTCCATTATTATTTCTTTAAAATTTCAATAGAATCTGTTTTTTTCTTCAATTCTTATTTTGCCATCTTGAATTTATCTGGGAGGATTTAAGCCCTTCCAAGATCAGCTTCTATTCCTTTCTATTGTTGGTATTGGATTTCCAGATTGGTACTTCTAATGGCTATTGCATTACACTTTAAAATTTTAACGTGGTATAGCAAAATTCACAGTAAAAAGTTTGCCGATGATCTTTTACAGGTTCTCTCCCACCTAGTCCCGCTGACTCCGGAGTATCGGACGTCGACAGTTCATCTTCAGGGCACACTTCAACTGACGAGCTGAAAGCCAGACTGCAACCTTCCATACACTCACCAGTAGGCACTCTCTTTCCAAGACATCCGTTCTCGTGGAATAACACACACCATGGACAGAGGCCGCCGAGTCACATGTCACAACAGTTTTACCAACCTTTCGCAACAAGTAAGTCATTTTTTTTAAATATAATATACTTAATAATTATATTTTATTTCAAATCAGTTCTGACTGTAAAATGTGAAATGGCAATTTAATTGAGGTACTTTATTTCACATTCCGTCAATTTGAATGTAAACTATTATTCCTTTTACTATGAGTTGCTTTTGTAGAATAGGAACAAGAATAGTTTTTTCATTATCGTTAAATGGAAGTTGACATATCTTTTTGTTTTTATGACTATGACTGAAGCTGTACTTATTATACTCTACATATACTAAAATACATTATCATAGGTACTACTTATAAACACAATCGTCACTTATGAAAGTGTGTCAAAGAAAGCGCTCAAATAAGGGATCAACTTAGTATTCTCCAATTTTGCGCGTACACATTTGCATTCATTGAATCTTTGGTAGCCAATTTCATAAAAAATAGAAATAATCTTAGCTAACCTCCTAAATAAAAAGAATTAAAATGTAGGTTTGAAATTGTGTAGAAATCCTCTTAAGTTTTATTCGAACATGATTATAATCGCTTTGCTTTTTATAGATTAGATTTTTATATAACTTTCTATGAGTAGTATTACGTTTTTAGGTTATGTCATAAGTCTAGAGGTAGTGTTCATTTTTGATTAAAACACAAATTCAAAATTTTTTTGAATTGTAACTTTAATTATAAAGAGAAGATAAATATTTAGTATACATATATATGCGTATTGATATATCTTATTTTTGTGCAGTTTAGACTGTTTAAATAAAAACCCGTCTAACGGCTGGCTGTTTCAACAAAGGAAAGTTTTCAAATCGTATATTTTTTTGCCAAAAAAATAAAAATATAAATTCTAATCTGTCTAACGACTAACAACACATGATTACAAGGTTGCACACGGCACTTTTTTTTCTAAAAATGCACATTTGCAGATACACTTTAACACCATGTAACGCTTTATCAAGCGGTATTCGACAAACATTTTTCAAGGATTTTTTTTAATCTTTTAAATATGAACGTCAATCTCATAAAAAAACATGAGGGGCGATAAAACGCTATGTCGAAATCCGCAACGTTTCAGGTGTTGTTTTTTGTTTAAACTTGACCTATCTTAACCGTAGACATGTTAGATACTAATAGATTCCGTACGAGGCAATTTTTATTCGCAATAATCATTTCTGTAATGTTGTTTTTCTATTGTTGTGCAAGTAAAGTAGAAAACCAAGATTAACGCAAAAAGTAGATAAATTACAACCTAAACAACTATTTTGGTATAATGGAGTAAGAACATAACCTAGGTTCTAAACAAATAAAACCATATCCGTAGAATGTAAAGGGGAAGAGGCAGAATATGAGCAATGATCTAAAGGCCCAGATCTGAAGTTAATTGGATACTCTTGTCCATGAGGCTTTCCCCTTATTTAACATTTTAAGTTTTTGTTGAATCTATTAGGACCACTTATTAACTGCGTTCATATATTTCTTTATCTCTCTCTCTCTCTCTCTCTCTCTCTCTCTCTCTCTCTCTCTCTCTCTCTCTCTCTCTCTCTCTTTCTCTCTCTCTGGTTATGTCTCTTTCTCTTTTAAATAAATATTCTCTATACAGATCTACTATTATAATTTATCCTGTAATTGTTTCTTACTTCATTTTCTTATAGTCACATTTAAAATTGTATTTTATATACTTCGTCATTCATCATATTGCTGTGTTGTTTGGTATATTCGTTTGCAGAATGACAAGTGGCCTAACTGGTCTTGTATTCTGACCTTCGAGGCAGCTGCTCTGAAGAATTGCCTTGAGCTTCAACCAAACCACTCCTGGTTCTTCAACCAAGAAACGCGTCTTCTTCCTACGCTTCCTACGCCTAAGAACTTTGTTATAATGCAACATCCCAAATAAACGAAGTATAATACATTTAAGTATCTTCTTCTAAATGTGCCTATCTTCTAGAGATGTTGGCGGCCACATTGACCTATCTTATTCTATTCACAGCAGCTCGAAAGAGATCAGTTGACGTTAGACCAGTCCAATTCCTAAGATTATCTAGCCAGGATATACGTCTACGTCCAGGGCCTCTCTTACCCTCAATCTTGCCCTGTAGAATCAACTGTAGAAGTCGGTATTTATCACTACGCATGACGTGGCCGAAGTAAGCCAATTTTCTGTTTTTTATGGTGTTAATAATTTCTTTGTCTTTTCTTAACCTCTGGAGAATAGTTATGTACTTGTGTGGTGTATATAGACCCTCAACATACGTCGGTAGCACCACATTTCAAATGCCTCCAATCGTTTTATGACATCTTCTGTAAGGCTCCAGCTTTCTACTCCATAGAGGAGAACACTAAAGACGTAACATCTAAGAATTCTTATGCATATATTGATACTTAAAGACAAGTTGCAGAGGATCTTCCTAAGGATGTTGAAAGAGCTTCTGGCTTTTTCAATAGTTTTTATTGCGTAGCTGTGATCCCAAGTATCCTTAATATTGCAGCCCAAATAGCATATTTTTCCCCTTTCTAATGCTGTATCGTTATAATTGTAATTTGGGCGTTTATGCCGGTGTTCTTAATAATGCTCATTATTTTTGTCTTCTTGCAATTTAGTTTTAGGCCGTATTTTGTTACATGCTTCTACAACTATCATCAGCCTTTGAAGCCCTTGCGCACTATCTGCCAGCAACACTGTATCGTCTGCATATCTAATGTTGTTTATAAGTTAATGCTGCTGTAAATGGCCATTACAGCAATCACATCTTCTGATTCGTCCAAGGCCTCTCTAAAGATGTTTTTAGAGTATATGTTAAATAATGCCGGTGACAATATGCAACCCTGTCTAACTCCTTTTTCGACTGAAGATCTCGGACAGTTCATTTTCTAATCGTACTGTTGCTTTTTGTTGGAGATATAAGTTTGAGATCAGTCTTATATCTTTACCATCGAGTCCTGATGTTTTTAGGATATCGATTAGTTTCCCATGTGGGACTTTATCAAATACCTTCTCAAAATCAATTAAACATGCATAAGTACACATCGCAGTTGGCAGTTGACGAAAATCAAAGATATCGGTCATGATTGATTAGTGGAACAACAGGAAAGCATCGAGTAAGACGGAAGACTCTGCTTTCCTAATATATTTGTCAAATAGATGCCGAAATAGTTAAAAAACTTATCTTATAAATTATATATTAATATAGTAAACAATATTGGGAAAGAAAGGAGTGTTTATATCCTTCACCTCCTGATTACTCTTTTTTATCATCCTTATTATCATTTTAATTCTCA
Organism: Diabrotica balteata; assembly: GCA_918026665.1. NCBI lineage: Eukaryota > Metazoa > Arthropoda > Insecta > Coleoptera > Chrysomelidae > Diabrotica > Diabrotica balteata. The sequence goes on from OU898282.1 coordinate 25,632,831, forward strand.
TAGTAATTACTGTTTTAATGGGAATACGCTTCAGAAGAATAATTTTAATTCTCTTTTTTTAGTCGAAATTTAGTTATACCTACCAATTTTGAATTTTTGTCGGTTTTTAGAATGTTTGAATGTCCAATATTCTTCACTTCGACTATCTATTTTTCCTAAAGTTTGATTTCTAGCTACATAATAATATTTGATATGTTATTTTATTGCAATTTTTGTCCAAATGATTATAATATATATGTATGTATATAAACGCAAAAGCCAATTTGACGTTTCAATTGTACTGAATTAGATATCAGACAAAGAATTCCTCTCTAATAAGTATTAATGTCAAAATTCAAAAATATTTAAACATAATTAACATGTCATTATCGACTATGATAGTTTGAAATTCAAATACCGGTTCGACCGGAGTGATGAAAATGAACTGACAAGCTAAGCAAACCAGGCGAGGCGCAATTTTTTTAGATTACGTAAAACTGACCTCAGTCAATGTCACTACTGTGTACAAAAATAGACCATCGCATAGACTTTCGGTTTCTATGAGGAAACGGCGGACAGACAACAAAAATAAAGAGGAGGAAGATTCATTTGAATTTATTTGTTTGTCTCGGAGAAATAGAATTTTTTTATTGAAGATATTCGTGTTTAGAAGTCTTCGAGGAACCAATAAATCGGTTTTATTTATTTATTTGTTTTTTGTTTACCTCTTTGTGAATTCTTTTTGCAAATAAAAACTATTTATTATAATAATTTTTAAATTAAACATTTTTTGCAAATATTTGGAGAATTACCAGCAATTGTACGTTTAAGTAATCTTATAGCTCCTCCAATATCCAATAACGATTTTTTTTATATTTTAGTCCTGTTCTCTCCTGCGTTATAACGGTTTAATGACAGTTTCACGACTTTTAAGTAATTTTTATCGCTTCTTCGATTATTCGGTATTTTTTTAATCATTCAAACGCACATTTGATTTAATATATTCCAGTAATTGTGCTTCATAATGCTATTTTTAAAGGCTAGTAATGATAAATCTGTAATTAATACGATTCTAGCACTAAGCAAACCATTGTAATCAGACAAATTATTGAGAAATCTATAAAATACGACAAGCAGCCTCAATGAGCTTCGTCGATTTAGAAAAGGCTTTCGACAGAGTGCGACTTCAGACGCTATACATGTACTATTATAATTATTGGATATCTGATAGAAAATCTATACGTAATGAAGAAAACTGTAGTAAAGATTCTTATTCCAAGTTAAAAAATATGACAAATATCTGTAGTAGGTGAAGTATCAAATAGACCTCTACAACCTGATTTTATAATACGTAGATATTATAGCTTATGCACAAATAGTAACAAAAAATATTACGCATAATAAACCGTTAAAAAATCGTATAAATAGAAGAAAGCGAAAGGATTTTATCTGTACAGGTTAACTTCAAACCAACATCCTAAACGGAAAAAAGCTCGTATTGTTAATGCAGACAGACATTAGGTAAATAACATTTTCCAAAAAAATCTTGTTACATCCGTTATCTACTCCAAAAACAAACATGTTCTTCGTTATTTGCGTACAGACAGCTATCGCAAATGTTACCACAACGCATTACGAACTGTAGAAAAAGATGCACAGTTTTAAAACTGACCTGCCTTCTGCCATTTTAGATAACACTTGAAATATAATTTCAATATTTGGATTAAATTTCAAAGTTACAGTAAACAATGGCATGGGAGTTCGTCAATCCCGTTCAATAGGGATTTGTGATAGTACATAGATACAAATCAAACATTTTAACGATTGTGTTAATTATTATAAACGATGAAAATATTTTACGTACCATTTGTATTGTATTGCAGGCAACATAAAATATCAAAAGTTAAAAACTTTAGTCAAAACAGAAAAGATACAATATTTTTTTATATGGTTTTGATTTTCTCAATTGAACACATCCATTAAAAATATTGTTTGAGCCTAAAAAGCGAGGTTGATAGAATAAGGCAATTTCTAAGCAAAAGAAAAAGATATTCCAAATTTTCAAATCAGGTTTGCCACAAGAAAAAACATCTTTTGCAAGTCTGATAAATAAGTTTAGAAGAAGTAGAAGTAGAACTACTTTAATATAAGAATATCTAATCTATAAATTATAGATTCCATAATGGTTTTATAAAAATAAAAAAGCACAAAAATATATGAAGTAATTTCTACTTACATTTAACCATAGCACAATTATAGTAACTTTATTATGTGAATCAGGACATTGCTGGTTATTGTTAAAATACTAAAAATATTGGCGGTATCAGAAAAAGCAGCACCCAAGCCCGAAAATGCGAAAAAAAAATTAGTGCAGCCTGTTGGGGAAATATTCCATGTCAAAGACAAGTAAAATATTACTACTACCGCAATCTTTTGTTCGATACGTACCTAAACATACCCCTAGAACTTTAGAAAATTGATTCCACAGATTTTCTCATGTGGCATTATCGTGGCATCTCCACCTCCTGGCGTAGTCAATGCTCTCTTTATCACACTCTTCCAATTCATTTGTGGCTGGGAATTAGTCCTCATTCCTCATTAATCTTCTTTTGTTTTAAAATTGGCTGTGTGACTTTGTGGTTCCACAATCTTCCTCCATTCTTTCTTGTCTCTGCATATGGCTCTCCAACCTCTGAGTCTAAGCTTCTCATCACAATTACATGATCCTCCTATGATAATTTCGTTCTTTATCTTGGCCTACTTATTACTCGAACTACTATTATCTGGGACATATAGTAAGAGGAAGTCGATATAAAATATTACAACTGATCCTTAAAGGCAAAATAGAGGGCCGTAGATGTGTAGGAAGAAAACAAGTTTCTTGGTTAAAAAACATTCGTGAATGGACTCAGATATCAAATGCAGGACAATTATTCCATATTGCAGAAGATCGAGAAGCCTTCGCAATGGTGATCTCCAACGTCGGATTATTCTGATATGGCACGCGAAGAAGAAGAAGAAGATAGAAGAAAAAGAGAAGGAGGATAAGATATTTCAGCAACCAGAGCCAATTTGGCAATTTGGAGCTCAGATTCGTATTCAGCGCACCAAAAACCTTACGAAAAGGATACTCTGAATTATGGGTCTCAGGCTTGTCCTGTGTAATTGTTTGACACCCTTATAAATATCTGGAGCGGACCTCCTTAGAATCTGAATAAAACTGTCAAAAATGTTCATTTTAACAGTATATGGACATAACGTCGTTTTACAAAACTAGCTAAGCTTTGCGAGAATAAAAAAAAATCGACTAAAATCATTCCTTTTCATATTATTCCGCTGTCAATGAAATCAAAATTCGCCTAATGAATAATGTCAAACATGAGATAAAAAATTCAAAACATTTTTTATCGCAGTTCAAATAGCGACTGCTAAATTTAGGTGTCACCTTCGAATTTTCGAGTGTTTAGATATTACGCGTTAATTAGTAAACAAAAAAAATATTTCCATGCCAATGCAAGTTGACACGTACCTTCCTTCTAGCAATGTTGGAAATAGAGCTTTTCTTTAATTTAATTATTTTGCTTATGTATTAAGAAAGTAATGTTTTGACGCTGCTATTGATGGTCTGGCAATTCGTTTTTGTTCCTTTTACGGTTGGTTTTTCAAGCACTGATCTCATGTATAAACAGAAAGTTCTCATTAATTATTGTATCATTAAGGATGATTATCAGCTCATAGATTGATTGTGTTTAAACTTGAATATGATTAACAATTTAATTTCGCTAACGTTAAAGTCATATGCATCTTTGACCTTTAAATATCATGAAAGCATTGGGCTTCTGAGATAACGATTTCTCTCCAGGAATCGTTTATGTATTTTCTGATGTGCCTTCTTTGCCTTTTTGTCTCTTACATCTATGTCCTGACAGTCATATGTGAGATTGCCGAAAAATCTCGTCAAAGTACAAATTAGATTCAGGGATGAAATCTATTGCCAAATCGAACCAATTGATCTGTTCTCTACTCAGCATCGTATACTCTATTTTATTAGTCAGCTGATGTTTAACATTAATTACCCATTTGCTACTCTTTCGATATCATTATACACGATACACCAGGGGTCACCAATTATATTCCTGGAGGGTGCGTTTCTAAAACCTACTACACTTCCTCAGTCCGGACACTCAGCACTAAACCAGGCAGTGCTGTAACCAGTGTGGGGTTACCCAGAGACCCCAGTAGTTGTAACCCCCCCTCAGGAGATCATACTGGTTACGTAGTTGGAACCAGGCAACTAGGTCATCTCGTTTAGGAAGATAGCTTCGAGGCTCGAAGATGGAATCGAAATAACTGTTTTAAATCCACACTATCCTTTCCAAAATAGTCCACCACAGCCTTGTGTAAATCCTCTCCTGTCAAATAGTCAAAATTTCTTCAACAAACTCTTCACTGGTTCTATCCACGTAGCACACGAATATGACAAGCTTTGCTGTATCTGTAATATCGCAGTACTCATTAATTGCCAAAGCAAAATATTTAGTGACAGCCAAGATTTGTTTTAACGTTTTCGATGTTTCATCTGCCAATACCTGTGTATTCCTCGTGCTTGAAAGAGTAGATATTGGAATACGCTGAATAGTATCGACAACATCCTTTTTATTTTCAAATAATGAATTTCCTGCTTCCAAAAAACACTCTTTAACGATAGCCTCGTCACTAAATGGCTTCATATGTTTGGCAAGCGTCCAGGAAATGCGTAAAGAAGCCTCAGAACATTTCCTTCTTAGATTTGATTATAATTTTACACTATAATTTTATTACTATATTTTGAATTTAACGGCGGTCCGCAAAAAACAAGCTCACTCGTCACGAGTCACCAAGTGACTCGTGACGAGTGAGCGAGTGACGTGTAAAAAACGAGTCACTTGGTGACTCGTGTGATACACGATATAGATATTTGTACAGATTATTTAAATCCTATCAAAAATATTAATCTGATACTAACTGCCCTGTAGAATTGGACGTTCTTGTTATGAATGTTACATTTCAATTATATCCTTTTGGTAGATACCTGCTAAACCGTTGGCTTTGGGTAACATCCTAACATCAAGCGGAGCTCAGATGGCCAACTTTCGATAAACTTTCCTTCCTTATGATTCTTTATGATTCTGTTGATTCTCTTAATACAGGAGAATGAACGCTAGTGAGAATTTTCAGTTGGTAGGTCATGATTGGAAATATTGTTAATTTAAAAAAAAAAAGTAATCCCGCGAGAACTGAATCTTGAAGAAGAAAAATATGCTCTAAATGAACTTTATATGTATGAACTATTATTTATAATGTCATAATGTGTACCTCATGTATATTCCCATTACATATGTTGTGTTTATCAGTTTTTGTTCAATTTCTACGTTCCAATTCTGTTTATAGATTAGTATCTTCTTATATTTCATCTTGTACATATCCACTGAAATTGTCTTTTTTCAACTTCTAAATGGTCTGTTTACATAATTAATAATTGTTGATTACAATTCAAATTTCTACTCTTTATCTGGAAGTAAAATAAAGAGAATATTTTCTAGTGCTATATATTACCTATCTACCTATAATGTATCAAAAAGAATGTGTCACAACAGGTTGCATACTAACGAACGCCAGATTTATGTTGTATGAGCAAGAGATAAAAAATTTTCAATGGATTATTGCACAAGTCCATTAAAGCAACCCATAATAATAATGTCATTAGTAATCGATAATGGCTTTGTTTTTCTCTTTTCGTCAAAACTTTTAATGCATAACAAAATAAAAATTGACATGACGATCTCCGCGATAAGAATGTCCTTAAGGTAGGTCATATGAACCAAATAAACGGATTTAGCATTTTATCTTTTGTTTAAACATTAAGTGGTTATGTATCTTCAAAAATGTTTTTAAATAAGAAAAATGTTATCTTCTGCATAAAATGATTTAGATGAGTATATATTTGGAGTACCGTTATGGTCGTAAAGGATTTACCCGGCTAAAATTATTTTACAACATATTTTTATTAAAACTCATACAAATCAAAGGAAAATACTGTTTTTTAAAATTGGCATATATTTTTTATGGAAAAAATCAAAATCAAAATTTAAAATGAACAAAAACTTAAACAAAAAAAAACAAAGGTATCGGACTCAGTATTTGGGTCGTTCGATAATAGCATTTGAATTGTTTCAGGACAAAATGAACGTGGTTTGATCCTTTTTACCCGTTTTTTGCTGCTTAAAATGGTTAATAGTGGTTCAGAAGTTAAAAGAAGCCAGCTGAATGTATCTAGGTTGCATTCCTCCTGCGAGAGCATCGTGCATAAATCCCGCGGTATAATCAAAAATGCTTTAAAGCATTACAGACCCTGCCATGAGTCATAGTCACCTTGAAGACATGTTCAAACATGGATGTGTTACCTTGCAAAACAACTTCAGTACGTGTTAAGTTCTTAGCAGATTCTTCAACTTTGTAAACTGCTTTCTACGCAAGTACTTGTAACCTTTATGCAATTCGCGGGCGGGTAGCATTGTTTTTTCTTTCTTTCATTCATTGTGTGCATGTCATTGTGTGCGCTGGGTAGGTCACGTAGCCCGATATAATAATAACAGGTGGACACGGAGAATTCTAGAATGGAGACCAAGGACGACAACAAGAAGCATGGAAAGACCTCAAAAAAGATGGGTAGATGACATAAGAGCAGTGGCAGGCAAACAGTGGATTAGATTGGCGCAAGATAGAGAAAGATGGAAGCAATTGGGAGAGACCTACATTCCGGAGTGCATGGAAAATGGTTGAAAAAGAGAGTGCAGTCATTATGAAGTCTTCTATTTGATGGGATTACTAACAAAAACAGGTAGCATTGTATTTATCTGTGACTGGACTATTTGTTTATGGTAGATACCTCTCGAACTTAACGACACCAGTTAAATACAAATGACTTTGTAATAAGCTTAAGATAAGGTTTTCTGCAATAATTTGTTGGCAACTATACTTCTGGATTTCGATAGCCATGATATTATTCCTCAATTTGTCCTGCGAGTTTCAGGGATGTATAAGTTGAAGATATCTTAATTTTTCAAAAGATTTTTTATAATCGATAAACCAAACATATATCCCTTTACTGATATCTGAGTTATGTTTGATATATGTATAAATATTTCTGTTAGTATTACAGCCTTCTTGTTCTCGGTATTTCGCCTCTAGATCTATTTCTAAATTACTCTAGTTGCTATGAAAATTACTGACGAAAACACCTTCAACCACTTGCTTGCAATATTTTCATTCCTACGTAAAAGTAAATTACATTAGATATAAAAAACGCATTTGTTTTGTCAAACATGCCAACTTTTTTTTATTTTTAAATCGAGCTAACTGCCCACGACAAGTTTATATCGGGCCATTTCCTATTTTGTGGTTTTGGCATAGCAATACTTATCCAGTTAGCCTAGGTCAAAAACAAAACACCTTCATTATTACTGATTGCATATTTTTTATTTAAAGATGAGATAGAAAAATAAGGCTCACGTGATGTTGTGAAATGAGTAGTTCAAATATTTCACTGGTAAATAAAGAGTTTAAAATACTGATAAGAGATTAACAGTTCCTTTTTAAATGTTTAAAATTTGCCATGTCATCCCTTGTTTAGTTTTTTATTGCTTGAAATTATACTTGCCCTTGGAATCAGTACCAATTTTTTTACAGTGTTGTCAAACGTCACACGTATTACTTAAAATTTAGTTATTTTTGTTAAATGTTCAAGTCTTATCGTACTATTTTTAGTATCTTATTTGATATTTTAATTTAATTTCTACAATCTATTATACCTGGTGCGAAATTGATAATAAAATAATTATTAACAACTTTATAAATGTTAAAATAGTTAAGGATGGTCTATTTTAATATAAAAGAGTGACATATCCTCATTATGCAATGAAAATAAACGGAATCAAGTACATCCTGTCATGTTTACTTAAAAACCTACCAATTCTCCGAAACGTATTTACAGATATTACCATAACTGCATACAATTATATGAAAAATTACCGCTCCGGTATATACCACGCCGTAACAACAGTCAAAATTATTTTTTTCCTCGCCTACGCGTTTTTTTTTTCGAGTGTAGACCATAGCTGAGAAGCGACGGTCTCAAAAATAGCTTATGACGCTTGTCTATTAAAAAAAATTAGGGGCCCCAATAACCTACGACAACTTCAATTTTTAGATAGGTAATAAAAATTTAGGAGAATTAGCTAATATTTTACATTTAAATTCGTTTGGTGCCATGCCCAATAAAGTTTTTTCGTCGACAGGCAATAAATATTCACACGTTGGAAAATTATGCATCTGTGTATTTATATACAGGCGTAAAATTGATACATTCAAGATCGTATTAAGTTGAGTTTTAAAGAAAGTATAGACAGTAGGAAGGCTTTGTATCATAATTAATTTGTATCAAAAATTCTGATTACAGTTTCGGTTTTATTCAATTTCATGTGACCTAAAGTCTTCATATTCCTTCATAAATTTCCAGTAATCTTTTTCTAGGGTTCTGTCTTTTTGAAATTTTTTCTCTAATTGCAGTAGTCTCGCATATGCTTGCTGTTTTGAGTCCCCTAATAGGCTTGTATTAGAATTAAAGGGTATTTTAACTTGAAATATTTCTTTGTTATCCCTTTTTACTGTTCTTTTATAATATTCTTCACACTCTTTTTCTTCTACTGAAAGATCATTGCTTTGATCTACTTCTTCTAACTCCCAGTATTTTTTTATTTGTTCATCCATTTCTCGTCTAGATATCATGCTGACTACTTGTATATTAGGGATATTTTCTTGCTGTGCTATCCCTGACATTATCCAACCCAATTTTGTATTTTGGGTGAGCAAACCATCTTTTGTTCGATCTACTTCGTCCAGTAATATCAAACTATATTCTTTGGCTCCTAATAGAATATCTATTGAACCTGTTTTATTAAAATTTGGATCCGTCAGAACTAAGTTCCTATGGTTCCTTTCTTTCATCTGTATCTCATTCTCCGGTAGATTTTTTGTTATTTTTCGTAGTAGAACTGCTTCGATCTTCATTTGAAATTCATTTTCGAAATGTGCCTGTAAGTTTAATGTTACGCTCCATTTCGACGTCCTTTGGTCTTCATTGCGAATTCCAGATATATGAGCGTGGACAGCCTTTCTTTTTATTCCGAGACTTGTAGCGGTCTGCTCCGTAATGAATGATGACTGCGAGCCTTGGTCAATCAATGCTCACATCAATTGTGAGCTTCCTTTTGAGCCTCTTAGTCGTACTAATGCAAGTAGCACTTCTTTATTCTGATGACTTAAACAGCTCACAGTATTCTCTTGTCTCCTTGACGATCCGTCGTAACTGTTGTCACCTCTGATCCCACTAGAATTGTAGTTTATTAACAGCAGTAATCTAAAATTATAGAAAAAAATAGTGACTACAACAAAATTGGAAAATTCCAAAATATTCAATATTTTTGTCCATTTAATGAATCTGGGAAGATAATTGTTGGAGCTAAGTTCTGCATATTACTTGTTGTCGCATAACAATGGTCTTTATTACACCTATAACACAACTCGTCAGCTCTCGCTTTAATTAATATTGTTTCTATCGAAACATCAAAACGTTCAAAATGTTGGGACAGGTCAAAATTTAAATTTCCAATTTATTTTTTGAATGATCAATAAATTTGCATATCCTACGGCGTAGAATTTTTTATGCTAAAACATAATTGAAATATTCCACAATGGGTTTTGTCTCACAAAATTACGCTGCAAGGTCAAGGTCTATTGACAAGCTGATCATATGTTAGTCTTAATGTCGCTTTAACGATTTTGTAATTCCGTTCAAAGATAATCTTTAAAATCTATAAATAGCATGTGAATCATATTGAATATCATCCCCAAAATGGTATTTACCAATTAAAACAATTTTTCGATTCATTTTCAATATTTCCTATTTTTTTTATTTAGTTAGGTTGTGACCTGATTGTTTAATTTTTCAGTGGAAATTATCGTTCCGATTTTCATGAAATCACCCCTTTTGCGGTAAATTGTAAATAAAGGGATCGTTTGGCATAATAGACTTTTCTACGCTGCCACCTGAAAGATCTCTTGTGTATATCTCATTTACAGGCTTTAGCGTATGCTATCAAGCCCTTTTCTGATTAGCTCTTGCTTCAACAAATACTTCTTTTGCTGCGTAGCTCACTACAGTAGCGCACCTAGAATTGTCCTCTGGGGGGGTTTGGTTGGGCACCGAAATTTTTTTATGCTACCTCCACCATTTTAAGTCCTTAAAATTTGTAAATAAATAACAATGTCGGAATAGTATCCTGGGGGGGGGGGATTTGACCCCCAAAACCCCCCCTGGGTGCGCCATTGGCTCACTAGTAGTCACTAGACCTTCTTCGATTCTTGCTGAATTTTGTTTCCATTTTTCTGACTACTTTTTGGTAATTTCGACTGGAATGGCATCCAGTTCTATAGTTATTGGACGATTATAATATATACTAAATTTTATTAAATTATTATAGTGTATAGAGTATAAATTAAGTGAATATAGAAATATTACTGATTTCTGGACTATTAGGCCCAATTTATGACATTATTAATTAATCTCATAGACTTTTAATGAATAATTCCATTTACTTGTGAAATTTACATAATTACACTTGTAGTTACTTCCTATTTAAATGCTACTTAGGATGATATCAGTGTGCAATATCAATTTCGTAATGTAAATAATAAGTTAATTAGCTATAGTCTCAAGGTCCCAAGTAGAGAAGCACAAACAGATTTTTCGGTATTCACTCGACGATTCGCAATAAAACAAACTTCCTCTTTCCTTCGAACAACAAGGATGTGGCTAAAATTTGAGTTACGATCTAATAACTCAGGATGTGTGTTTTTAATTTAATTTTACGCGTATATAACCCCGACTTTAAAGTTGCTTGAAACGGACGGTTGTTGTAAGATTTCTTGAACGGTGGTCGTGCCCATTCTTTGGAAAATAATCATTATATCAAAGCAGATTCTTAAGCGAGTCGAGGAAGGGGTCATGTGTATACCGGATAAGACGTTTTCAAACGGACTTTTACCGAAAACGGCCATGTGGCTGTAAGGTATATCCTATACGATTATTTTTATTTTGTTTTCGTTCGTGAGTGAAGAAATTGGTCAAAGGCAGCGCCCCAGTAACAGGAGACATGTGATGCAATAAACCGGATTAAATAAAGCTCAGTACCATATTAACGCGATGTCCTCAAAAACAGAACATAAGTTACTTTTTTTAATCTTACGGTCTATTTGGTTGCAATTGACAGTTCATTACAAATGAAAATCTTTACAAATCATCAAGCAGCAGGTAAGAGTGGTCAAGGTTAATCAAAATAATATTCTTTTCCGTTGAAATGTCCTCATAGATGTTGTTTTTCAAAGAGAAGCCCCCTGTTCACATAGAAATTACATTGCTAACCCACGATTGTATACCTTATACAGGTATGAAAATAAAGAAAGGACTCCCAAATAAATCAGTTGAATGTCCTTCTAGAAAGGCTTGTCGAGAACTTATATTTTTATCTACGCATGCTTTTGAAACAGTTTAATTGTAATTCTTTTTTTTTCCTTTAAACACAGGATATTATCTATAGAGAGACAGGGGCAACCAAGTACTTTTTGTTTATTATAATCGGTATTAAATGGAAAATGGATTATCCATTTTAATTTGAAAATATGTTATTCTAATGACAATCTTAATGGTTTTCCTTTATATACAGATAATTATCTGTATTAATTAATACAGGTGGTCAGAAATCCGACAAGTACTTTTTCTTTATTATAATCGGTTTTTAACGGCAACTGGATTATTATTATTTATAATTAATTAGTAAAATAAGTCCAAAAAAGATTTAAATAAAAAAAGAGGTTTACAAACTGTATACATTAGTGATCAGGGTTCTTTTATTTTATGGGATATTTTTTAACTGAACAAAACATCGGAATTTTCCAAAAAAAATGGTTTTAACTAAATCCGTACGGCAATGGTTTATTGCCTTTAGGACCACCGTCACCTTAGACTATAGTAAATATAAGCAAATTTAGATCTACATTATAGCAATAAACTACTATATTTTTGTGCTTGGTAATCTTTTTAGTATCCTCATCTAGATATAAAATAAAAAATGCTTAATAAAAGTTGTTTACCTATTACTAGACCAGGCGCATTTTTAAAATAAATATTGTATAGCTTATCTGCGTAATTAACCACATTGATTCGAGATTTAAACTTTGACAAAGTTGGCAACATCGCCATTGATTTCCAAAACAAAATTATATCAAACTTCCTGTAATAGAAATCGGAAATAAAAATAGCCGAGAAGCCAAGACGCCTCTGAATTTAGGAAGACGCTCGTGATTGGTTGAATGCAGGGCATTTGGCCAATCAGAGTTCAAAGTGTCGGGCGATGCCTGGCCAACTAAGAGTGAGAGTGATATTGAATGTAAAGTTAAATTATGAGCATTACGTCGCTTGCCAAAAAAAGTGCATCTGCTTCTCTCACAATGAGAATTCAATGTCAGGTTTGTAGCTCGTGGACAGAGGTAGACTTTTTTATATTCATAATTAATTGTAATATGTAAAAAAACGGTTTAGTCGATTTTTACCACAGCTAATATGATGAAAAAACAATTCTACAGTATTTATTGTATAAAAAATATTTGGAAGGACAGGGAACTAGTTCAATACCTATAGAAAACTTGTTTTTATCCGTTTTGATTTATTTCCATTTAAAATTTTGGTTTTATCAATTTTTCTTCGTGCGAGCTAACCTAATCTGTCAGATAAATATGTCGGAAATGCGTTACAGCTATTTGTACCTACTTCTGCTCTATACAGACTCTTATAGCCGTATTAAACCATACGCATAGATTCTCCAACAGGCAGTCGTCTGCGAAATATTCTAAACTCTGCCTTCGTATACTGGCACTAGTCCCAGATATTCTTGTCATTTCTCATGATGTGTCTAATGTATTTGAGAGGTCGTATATTATTTATTGGATAGCTGTTTTTATCTCTTAGGATTCTAAGGGATTATATCATGATTCTACTTAATTTTAGTATCTTATGGACGAGGTATAGCTGTGTAATATTTGGCAACAATGTTGACGTAGTTGTTTTCAATTTTATGTATGTTTAAATATAAATGTTTGGACGGGAACATTTTTATGTGTTACTGAGTATTTAGTCTTTCGAATACATCAAAGATCGAGGTCACTGGAAATAATACAATTTAGGTGAAAAGCTCAATCTTTTTAATGTACAGGATATTCCCGTTATGCTTATTTTTATGTTTTTACCTAATTATTCGTTAAAATACGTAAAAATTAATCAATTTAAATCAGTTGTTCCTTGTAATATCATCAGATTAGTGCACACCGTAATCAAAAAAATGGTGTTCTTTTTGTAATGTTCATTTACAAAATGACAGTTCATTAACATATAAGCTATATGAAAATAAATAAAACGGAACATACACCGAGACATTGACATTAATTATACGACTTATTTCAAATGCAACATCATAATTGACACTGAAATTAACCATCAAGGCGACGAGACACTGCAAACATAAAATAGACCAGTAACAAATTATGATGCTTGCTAATAATGAATGTTATCATTTTTTTAAATTGACACACATATTTTTAACGTAGGCAGTGCCATTCGGTGATTTTAATCAACGATCATAGCATACTTTTTTTGCATAAAGTAAAACACAACGCCGTATACGATATTACTCAGAAGAACCAGAGAAATACTTATACATGATTATATTATTAAACGACACAATACATATTCAACAAAAAATACTAACCAATAAAAATACTACCATAGGTAGTATGGTTAATTATTAGATATGTTCATTAAATGGTTTTTTGATATTCCATCGCCCCGCTTTGCCAGATCACGATTTCTTTCAAGCTGGAAGACCAAAATGTGTTGCCGGAGCATATATCACAAAAAAAACAGTAAAAAATCTTCCTAGTACTAAAAACAAGGATTTTAAGTCAATGTGTACTCCCGTTTGTCACATGCAAGTCTCACACATGGACGTTTACCACGGAAAACGGAAAATATATCGGAACACACAACTATCTATGGAAAGATAAATACTACACATCAAACTGCCAAACACGACACCCAGATGAATTCGTGGTAAAACGAAAATACCCTGAGATGTCGGACAACAGATGGAACAACATAATTATACCTACTTGAGAAACCACGACATTTATTTCAACATTTACAAAATCATTCTAATCAATCTACAACTTTTGCAATAAAATTCTAACCTATTTGACACGTTCTTCGTAAATTACTTACATACCTGCATTTGGCGTCGTACTCACTGTTAGATTTTACGACGTGAAAACAGCGTTTCTTTTCTATAAACTGTACTAACACGATACAATAATAATCGAGAGTCTGCACAGCTCAAAACGGAAGCAGCGAGGATAGCAGAAACAAAACAAGAGAGTAAAATGCATCAAGCAATCTAAGCGGGTGACCTTGAATTTGCGGAAAGTCGCTGTTGGTGTCGATGAACTAGTAACCGTCCCAGCAGGCCATGCCAAAGCTAACAGCTAACACCAGCCAACTAGATATTGTCGTTACAGATTATATCCTAATCGTTTCTGGTTCCCGATTCATCTTCTATTTTTGTATTACGATTAAATTTCCTGAAGTGAAAATATATTTAGATATTTTTCATTAATATGCCAAAATTACTTCTGAGAACGAAAATATTTCCTAAAAGTCACATTCGTTCACATATTATTAGGAAACAAAATGTCACAGTGACAATATTATATATTTTATTTACAATATCTTGTAATTATTTTTATTCAGAACCGATTGAATCTTTGAATCGTTGTTTCTTCTTTGGTTAATCCGGATGTCTATCTTTCCTCTTAAAAATTCAGTTGGCAGCACTAAGTGGAACTCTATTACTAAATATAAACTAATCACAGAACAATAATACATATTTCAGCACCAACAATTAATAATTATTCCGTAATAACTATCATCTATAATCTACACAATTCTATACTCAAAACAGCAACAAATAATGTACTAAACATATTTATATTGACCTCGTAAGCATTAAATAACATAAAAATCATCCACCAATGATGCCACTGTAACATACTGTTGCTGTTACATACCTACAATAACAATAAACGCGTGTAATTGTTTATTGTTAACCGATTAAACAAACCAGGTAACGGTGGAACACCGAGTGGCAACGTAACAGTAATCTAGTGGCCTAGGCAAGACACAGCCGACTAGATTCCACGGTCCAGTCGTAGTATTCATGACGTCATTTTACAAAGAGAGGTTAGGTCAGTTTTTAACTAATAGATCTATTGTATACGAAACTGGTTTTAGTTTCATTAATGCCGACTAGACCAACGGCCTTTAGTTTTTTATTTTACACTTTTTATTAGTTTATGTATTTGTTTTTAATCGCTTGAATACTATCAGTGGCGTACTAGGTTTTGCGGTAAAACGTAATTCTAGGATAAATTTAATTTAATTTTTTGCACAATTTTGATTTTTGCAAATCTCCGCAATCGATTGTTTAGGCAGTTTATGTTTAATACACTATAGTGATATTTTGTACAAGACATATGCAGTTAAATCGTAAAAATTCGATTTATCGAACCTATAGATAGCTACACAAAGCTTAGAGATATATGCTACTTGCTCTTATAACTTATAACCGATTCCAAACGGCTTGCACTACTGAGTCATTCAAGAGTGGTTTATTAAGAAATAGTCTTCCATTTGATAAAAATAACTTAAAATTTCCTAAAATTGCCTGAGAAAAAGAAACGATATTAAACATACCCTTTGACTAAAAAGTTGAAGTGGCTGAATACATTGGATGTGGAAAAAGGTGGCGGAGTACAAAGACATCTAGGGAGCTTATAACCAGGAATGGTTGGAATATCCAGAAATACTTAGGTTGCTGGAATGATTCTAGGATGATGATGATTATGTATTTTCGTTTTCTCCAAGGGCTGCTCTATGTATGTTTTAATATCGAAGAATTTTGGTGACTATTTCATTGTTGGAATATACTCATATGTGAATTAAACTAAACAAGTAAAATTTTTAATTATTTAACATAAAAACTTCAAAATACTAGAGAAAATGTTTAAAACGGATAATTATACAAATAAGATTAATTAATAAAAATCATAAATATTTTCGTATTTAATTCGAAGGTTTCGAAATTCCTTTTCTTTTTTCGTGACTATTGTCAGGAAAATATTTTTCAACTATATATAGATATATTATATAGATAACTATATATAGATTATATAGATAATTAATAAATTTTATGTTAATTGATAAAAAAATTTACTTAAATAGCAAATGTACCAGAAAAACAACATTATCATTAGTTGAACCTATAAATGTTAAATAAAATATCTATTTTAAGAACCAAATCAAATATTTTACGTCAGAATTAATTACTATGTGTTTTTTTACATTTTCCTTTTGAAAATAGCTATTATGAATAAAAATTTAAATGCCTACAAAACGTTCCATGTTTTATATAAACATTCTATTATTTACAAATTGAAGCATCTTGAAAATAAAGATCTGGTCAATTGATGTAGCAGGAAATTTACTTAACAAATTGGTATTAAAAGTTCCGGTTGCAGTCATACCAAAATGAAGGTTGAAAGAAAGTAGGCAGTATATTAAGGGTGTTGTTAGTAGGAAATGAAAGATAAATCATATCCAATTAGTAAATGAAAACAAATTCGAAAATAATTTTGAATACAAAATTACACACTTAAAAACACATTAAATATAAAAATAAGATCTTTCATACCTATAAAATTTATATATAGCCACACAGTAAGAAAAATATTTAATTTAAACTCTACTTGAGTGTGCGAAATAAATTGTAAGACTGTACAAAATCAAAAACGAAAATACTCATCATCTGCAACACTTCCCGGGCAAAAAGAAAACACAGATATGGCAATTACATGTAAGATCATAAAAAAGTATAGCGACAAGGCAAGCGCCGTCATGATATAATTTATCCGGTAGGGGAAGATGGCGGGGAAAACAAAATGCAATCGAGCCATTTCCGGTCGCCGTCACACGTAACGCCTTATAAAAAGAAGACGAAAAAGAAAATATACGCGAAGATAGAGGCAGGACGATGTTGCCAGTTGTAGGAAATTGGAGTTTCTAGTGTAGTTAACAAATCTATGTTTATTTAATAATACTAAATCTGCTTATAAGTTCATTATTTATAGTACCTTTTTACTACATATTCTTATTTTTATTTATTTGTAATTTTCCTATTCAGCAAGGGAAATCCTGGTAATAACAAAACAACAAAAGGCAAAGCACAGACAAGAGATCAGAACAGAATACTTAAGACGTTAATACATTTGAAATGATAGGGAATGCCAAATTAAACTGAAGGTATACTATCCTCATGGTGTCGAAATATTGTGGTAAATCAAGGACAAGCTTTTAAGCAACATGTGCTCAATAATAGGTACATATAAAAATTGAAACTCCTTTAGGAAGTAGTAAATACACTTAACAGCTACATACTTAAATGAAATTCACAAGGAAAAATATGAAAATAGATTAAGGTATTATGGAAAACGTAAGATTTTTTAAGTAAATTATATTATGTCACAGAATATCTACAGAATTCTGCAGTTTCAAGACTCCACGGACTCTCTATCCGGAGTTATCTATAGCTTTATCTATGACTACTCCTTAGTAGTAAGAAGAACCTATAATAGGTATACCAAGTTCTACGACTTTTTCTTAAAGAATTTTTCATACATTCATACGGACAATACCACGATTTTAAGAAGGACCTGTCCAGTCCTAAACAACTTTAATAAAATAAAGTATATTAAATCGGAAACATTATAATTAGCCTTTACTTGAATAATACTGACTTTACGTAAATATATTTAAGTAATCAGCATCAGGATTTTTCTTTGGCAACAGTGCATCCCATCTTAGCGTTCGAAGGACACCGTGCATTGCGCATGCGAATTTCTATAATTATATCATTGCTGCAAAAGTGCAAGTGCGAACGTTGAAAACCTCATTGGTCGCGCGGAGGGTACTAAAGGGGGCAAGAGGATGCACGATGTGTGTTTGCCGGGGTGGACGGCCTATTCAAGGCCTACTATCTTCAATATGCGGCTTGCTCCTCGAATCCTCCTCGATCGTAGTAGCTCTGTCCTTGTTTTATTTTTTGTTTGTTAGATTGTTATTGAAATATGTGGTAATGCGATAACTTGCAATAGGAAGTTACTAAATTGCTACTTTTTAAAAATTGTAAATATTTTTTGTGATTAGTTTTTAATTCTAAATTAATTATTTTATCGTATGCAATTTTTTATACAGGATATGCAATGAAGTGCTTGTATTTTGTCACAATATAAGTTTAATTGATTGTCATCTGTCTGTATCTGCCTTGAGATTTGTTTTGAAAAAGGGCGTGTTAACCAAGAATAATTTCAAATAATATTAGCTTTAATATTCTTCTTTTTTACTCTCCGAATCTATTTTGGAGGTCATTTCGCAAAAATTCGAACCATTTTTACAAGAAATACTTTTCTTTGATATAGGTAGGTAGTTTATTATTTACCTCTGCAGTTATATTGCCAGTTAGTCGTAAAAAATAATATAATTTAACTCTACGCCTAGAATGGGGAAACATGGTCTAAGCAATGGCCACCTATTATTCTGCCTTAATACCAATACTGAATTTAGACTCTAGTTGTGAAATACCAACCTCCTTCAAAGAAATAACGAAAAAACTACATTATCATAACTTGTAGTCTTATTATCGGGTAACATTACTAATACTCCAAGATTTTTGCCTATACAGAACACTAGAGTAGAGTATCACAAGTGACAGAGTGGTAGAAGTCAGTGAAGAAAACGGACTGTCCCTAAACACAAAAAAGATACAATTTATGGTAATTACAAAAGCCCAACAGCGCCAAGAAAACAACATTATATGGAGAACAAATTTAAAAAGTTGAAAAATAGAAATATCTGGATACAATAATTAATAAAAATAATGAGTACACAGAAGAGATTAAGGCAATAATAGGACAGGCAAGAAATTCTTTCAACAAACTGAAAAAAGTACTCTACAGCAGGGACATTTCAGATTGGAGCCTTCGAGTTATGGGCCTGCAGAAGGATATTAAGAATAAGTTGGGTAGATAGAGTCACGAATGTCGAGGTGCTGAGAAGAATGGGAAAAGACAAAGAGGTCTTAAATACAGTTAAAGTCAGAAAACTGCAATATCTGGGACATGTTATGAGGGGCGAACGTTATAACCTGCAATTAATAATGCAAGAAAGAATATAGGGTAGAAGGAGTCGCGGAAGAAGACGCATCTCCTGGTTGAATAATTTTAGAGCTTGGTTTAACTGCACTTCTTCTGACCTCTTTAGAGCAGCGGTGTCGAAAGTGCGAATTGCCATGATGGTTGCCAACCTTCTTGGAGGAGATGGCACGTGAAGAAGAAGAAGATCACTAGTGACAGGGATATAAGAACAGAGACCACAAGGCAAGCATTAAAAGCGGCAAGAATAAGTGGTGAATAAGGAATAAGAATCAAGGTGGAAAGATAATGTACAGTCAACAAAGACTGAAACAGAATAAGACAGAAAAACAGGAGTAATAGAGGAAAGTAGCCTAATTTCGGATAGTGTCTTAATTTCGGATAGCGGTGTATCTAAAAAAGTTTGTTTATTTGCGAACAGAAACCTATACGTATGTCACGCTGAATACCACAGAGAACATTATCTTAAATTGTTTAGCTAGTAGAGCTGCTCCCCGTTAGATGGCAGTGCCGAAACCACCAAACGTTATTGTGCAGTTTTTTTTCGGTCGTATTTCAAAGCCTATTTTTTCGTATTTTTATTCCTTTTTGAAGTTTGATCTTTTGGCAGGGGTAAGCTAGAAACCTGTTTTATTTGATTTTGCTACTAATTTAAAGCAGATTTTAATCACATATAAATTAGAGAGCCCTAACCTTAAAAATAAAAAATTCCTAATTTCGGATAGTACAAGTCCCATAATTTCGGATATCCGAAATTAGGAACCTTAAATTGATGATCATGTTAGCATAAAAACTTTTGTTTCTTTTCAGAAGAAAATGCCAAAAACAAGTAAAAAACATAAACAATGGGATCCAGACCGAATGATACGTGCTATCCGTGCCGTCAGGGGAAAGGAAATGGGGTATCTTAAAGCCTCGAAGTTATTTGCTGTTCCGAAATCAACTCTGGAAGATTATGTTAAGCAAGAAAATAAAACTCCGGAGCAGTTGGTTGCTGTTAAAATTGGAAGAAGACCAGTACTTTCTGCAGAAATGGAAGCAGATTTAGTCTCGTATTGCCTAGAAATGGACCGGCGATTTTACGGAATTGGGACCGCTGATATCAAGAGACTTGCATATCAAATAGCTTTACGAAATGGTCTTCGTCATCCATTTGCCCATGCCGAATCTGCCGGTAAAAAATGGTTAAGGGGATTTATGAGGCGAAACGCAGTTTTGTCCCTTAGAAAACCACAAGGAATCTCGAAAGCCCGAATTAATGGATTTACCCCAGAAAATGTCAGCAGATTCTATGATCTTTTAGAAACGTCAATGGAAAAAGTTAACTTCAACCCCGCAAGAGTTTATAACGTTGATGAAAGCGGCATAACAACGGTTCAGTCCAAGAATACTCGTGTTATAACATTAAAAGGAAAAAAACAGGTTGGATCTGTTACCGCGACTGAAAGAGGCGCATTAGTTACTGTTGTATTTTGTATAAATGCTGCTGGTGGGTTTGTCCCTCCATTATTCGTGTTTCCAAGAAAGAACATGAAAGTGGAATTATTAGATGGATCGCCGCCTGGCTCTATTGCAGCTTGCCATCCATCAGGTTGGATTCAGCAGCACATTTTTTCCCAATGGCTACAGCATTTCGTAGCTCACGTGAAACCATCCCGTGAAGACCCAGTGCTGCTTATTCTTGATGGTCACTACAGCCACACAAGAAATATAGATGTGATAGAAGCAGGACGTGCAAATTTCGTTACAATTTTGTGTATCCCGCCGCACAGTTCACACAAACTACAACCTCTAGATTTGTCTTTTATGTCACCATTTAAAACATATTATTCGCAACAAATTGAGATGTGGTTAAGGCAAAATCCTGGACGCACCATAAACTCGTATCAAATTTGTAAGCTTATGTGCCCGGCATATTTGAAAAGTGCTACTGCAGAAATTTCCGCGAATGGTTTTCGCAAATCTGGAATATATCCTTTTAATAAAAATAACTTTTCTGATCACGATTTTATAATGGAGAGACAAAGAGAAAGAACACCACCACCCATAAATCAAAATCATGGGGAAGTATTACCAACAAGAGGTCAGTCAAGACCAGAACCACAAAGCATTATCGAAAGAACACCTCCAAAACATAACTTAACAAATAAATCATCCAATGGAAATGCAACTGAAACTACGGAAACTATGATAAGAGCTGAGGATATTAGTCCACTGCCTTTTTGCAGTTATACCTCACAAACAAACAAACAAAAAAATCCTCGAAAAGGTTCTAGTTGGATAATAACTAGTACACCTTATAAAGATGAACTTGAACGAAGTGTAGCCGAGCAAGAAAGAAAAAAGTCTTTGAAAGAAAAGAAACCAAAAATAAGCAACGAATTAAATCAAGTCAACAGAAAAAAAACTCCACGCCAAAAAAAGCAAAAGAAAAAAATTGAATCGAGTAGTAGTGACACTTCACATCCTGGTGATGACCTTATTTTGGATGATGATTCTGATATGGATGTAGACGATAAAGATGGAGACACAGAATGTATGTTTTGTGACAGTTTATATTCCGAAGATACACACGGTGAGAAGTGGATAAGGTGTATAAAGTGCTTCAAGTGGTGTCATGAGATGTGCGCCAATGCTGATAAGAAGAAAACCTATATTTGCGACTTTTGTCAAGATGTGTAACTATTCTTATGATGAACAAAATGGTGTCTTAATTTCGGATAGGGTATCCGAAATTAGGAGCCCTAAAATTTTGACATACAAAAGCACTAATTTTATTGAACAATATTTTTTGTAAAAAAGATTTTCAATAAATTGTCTATGATAATAAAATTAGTTTCTATATTACTCTGCAAGTACTCTTGAGTAGATAAAAGTTTAAAATGTGTTATTAGGTGAAAAATATGACACTAATTGTAAATGGTATCCGAAATTAGGCTACTTTCCCTTACAGGAGTAACACGAAGAAGAAGAAGACAGAACACATTTAACAGAGAACCAATTGGATATTTGCTTTCTACTATGTTAAAAAAATTATTTACATAACCTATCGTAATTTAAAAATATCATCACAAAATACTGTGAAGATAATTATATTAGAGACATTTGCGCCAAACTTTTTATTATAATTATGTAATCGCAAATAAATGCAAACAAATGTAATCGGTCAAGTTTATAGGTGCATCTTTCAACTAAAAGAGAAAGGAGTGCACTGGAACGTCTAGATCTAGAATTGTTTTGTTCTACTCAATGCACATATCTACAGTGTTGCCGTTGTTAATGAGACTTTCGCTCGTTCTACTGAAAGATTAAGTAAAACAATCAATTGAATTATCTTCTAAAACTTTAATTATGAGTTGAAAAAGAAAAGAAGTTAATTTATATGAATGCTATAATTTTAGATTTAAAGATAACTTTAAATCGTGTCTTTGCAATAAACAGAAAAATAAATACCTATACCTATTGTACCTTCTATACAGGTATTATTGTTCTTAAAGAAGTAGATAGTAATGGTCTACCATAAGGATTAAGGAAATATCGGTAGGGAGCATCATAAATTCATAATAGTCAACAAAAAGTAAAATGAGAATCGTACTTTCCAAAATTATGTAACCGGTTCTCTTATTCTTACCTAAAATTTATTTATAAATGCATATTTTACTATTAAGTGGTAGTCAGTGTACAATGAGTATAATGATAGTATTCAAACATTGTGATAACCATTTTCCTCCAAGAGATGCATGATGGCAACGTCGACAATGCACACACACATCGATTTAAGTTGAGTTTGGGCTGTTCGTCGCGCACCACTGCATCTATTTCTCAAACCAAGGACACACTGAGAACCAAAGCAAAGCAATACAGCGATTTGAAGGTTATGTACGATGTTTCCTGGTCAATGTTCGGTACTGGCTTCCCCTCTTTACCCTTTACCACACCTCCAGACACTAGCAGCACTTCATCGATGGACGGACGCGAGAACCGCTAAAAGCTAAAAGTAGTTTTGTTGTTGACGCATACGATGATCGCAGGGTTATGTTATTATCGGATATTTACAATTTTTAAGGAAATGCCGTGCATATTTTTGACGAATTCCGGAGTCTCATACAGGAATCGGAAAATGAATGTTTATTTCACAAATTTGAACTACAATTTATTTTTTAGAATATTAAAACTATCCTAAGCTTTCAATAATAGTAAAAGTGTCTAAATACATTAAGTTCATTTATTAAACTTTGTCCTTTCTCTCTTTCACTACTAAAACTGGCTTTGTGCTGCATTTTTACCGAAAGAATTTATATAGATTTCCTCATTTTGTCGTGACTTCCTTACTTTGTTCTACGTCTCTTACTTATTGTTGTATTGTCATATAACTTTTTTTTTGACTACTTCCTTCACTTTTGTTTTGTTCTATTTTCTAATTGCTATCTTCGTTTGACGTAGGTATGTCGTATTCGTATTCTATTGTGGGGGACCAGCATTTTAATTGCAATATTATTGTTTTACTTTCTGTGGGTTAAAAAAGGACGTAATATAAAAAAAATCGTGAATAATGTCATACATACGCAAAAACAACCTGGCGAATATTATACCATTTTAATCGTGATTATTTTTTGCGATTTTCGTATTTTTTATTTGCGGTAAAGTAATAGGTATTCGATATACCAAGATTGGCTTAAAAAATTAGCAAACTTTTATTTGTTTTGAGGTGGGTTAAACGGGTTGAATGGACCATTGACATTGAAAAGTTTTTCAGGTAGGTAACTTTTGAAGTGATATTGTCAGCAAATTAATTCTGCATCCCTGCTTCGAAAATGACAATCACCACTCCCAAAACAAAATTTGCATCAAAAATAAGGCTAAATTTAATCATACTTTAACAAGTTCAGGGTAAAAATACGCCACAGGTTCTAGTTAAAGTTATAGGTATTCTAATTTTTAAATTTTTAGGCCTCGACTTTTGAAATTTTTTGTTTTGTTACTTAATTTAATTAGAATACATTAAATGTTTGATTACATTTGTTTTGTACCTCTAAATAAGTTCACCTTTGTACGTAGGAAGGTGAAGACGGCTTCTATTATTATTGTTACCGAACTTAGTGTCTCAGAGATTTAATGATGTGAAATGACATTTCCTACTTAAACGTGTATTTACTCTAATAAGGCCTAAACTTTTTTGACTGGCAGCTATGGAGGTCAAGAGACTTGCCAGAGGCGTCGAATTTGGGGAAAAAGTATTTTAACTTTTAAATAGGAACAATAAAAACGTCATTAACTTCAGACTAGCGATATAAAAGTAAAAAAATACTTTAGTAAGTTGACTATTTCATTAAATAAGGATCTACCTACATAAATTTTTATATTTATACTGAATTACTCTACGACATAAGCTAATATTTTGGATTTATTTATTAATGTAAATGCTTCTTGAGAAACCCTTTGAACAGAAGGGAGAAGGAAGATCGACAACAAAATTATTTAGGTACTTAGATTGACGAAGACAAGATAAACATACGAAAAAGCTGGACGAAAATTTTTGAGGAGACAAAGCAGTAACAGATTAAGTATATTTGTAATTAGTATAGATCCATATTTTTATACCTTTTTTAGTCATAATAGGTGATAGTCAAGAAGCGCTACAACGACTAATATATAGAATAAACACTGAAGGAGAACGACTGGGCTTAAAGATTAATATAGACAAGGCGAAGGTAATGGTGGTTAGTAGAACACGAAATATGTAATTAAATATCCTCCTCCTCCTAAGTGACTTCTCTGTTGAGGTTGGCGATCAATATGGCAAATTTCTTATATTATATTTCAATTAAATATAAGAGTAAATAATAAGAATATCCAAAAGGTTCCCAAGTTCATATCTCGGTAGTTAGACAACTGAAGATCTAGATCCAGGATCTAGATACGTAGCAGGATTGAGCAAACCAGAACAGCATTTACTAATATGAGAACCTTGCTAAGCAACGGCAGCCTTAACTTAACGCTTCGATATCGCTTTGTAAAATGTTACATTTACTCCATACTGCTATATGGTGTAGAAACCTGGACCATAAATGTGATAAACCGATTGGAGGCCTTTTAAATGTTGGTATTTAGAAGACTACTTAAAACTCCCTGGGCAGATCACACAACAAATGTCGAAGTATTAAATCGAATGGACAGAGAACTGCTTATCTGGGTCATATATTTCGAAATTCCAAGAACCAGTTCTTAAAGCGTATTATGGAAGGGAAGATAGAAAGAAAACGGGGCATCGGAAGAAAGAAATACTCATGGCTTAAAAACATAAGGGATTGAACAAACCTCGATGCCCATGCACTCGTTAGAGCCACACAAGATCGAGAGAAGTATGCCAAAATTGTCGCCAACATCCACTAATTGGATAGGGCACCATAAGAAGAAGAAGAAGATGCCTTCTGGGCAGTCTTTCGAATATTCTATTTTACAACCTAAACTGTTTTCGATACTTTGGAGAATACAACTGTTAGTGGTTTGAAAATAACATGTCTACATAGAATGCATATTATTACATTCGAAATTTAGATACATATTAACAATTTATTAATGTATACTATGTGATACCCCTTTTAAAAACACGCCGTTGAAAATGATTCCATGGCGTCGACCACCATTATCTCAGTTTCTTTATTGTTTAAAAATATTCCTCTTTAAATAATAAATTTCTTTATACTTCCGGGAACAAGAATATATCAACAATATTGAAGTCATGGACATCGGTTGCTGGAATATACCGAATCATACTTTCGATTTTCTAATCGCTTCCGTACGAGAGATAATTCTTTTATAGGATTTATTTTTACTGCATTAAGAAACAAATGTAACATTATAGCATGTGATGAGTGGTTTTTAAGTATTTCCAAACACTGCTTACATTATTAGTTGAATAAACTAAAAACAAATTTAAAAAATTAAAATCATTTTAAGTTAATGAAAGATGTTACAGTAGGCGGTACAGTAGACAGGTACAGTAGACCAGCGCAAAAGTCTACTATGTTTTCTATATTTTTAAAATGTAAATAATATTTTTAAAATTGAATAAAGTATTTTTATTATTTATTTATTATTTAAATTTTAAAGAACTTATATTATATTCAAATAATTCAATAAATTATTATGTTTGTTCCTAACGCCATCTCTTGACATATTAACAAAGCATAAGTTGTTTACTTGTGACAGACTTGTCAAATTCAGAGGGAATATTAAAATAATAATAAAATATGTATAAATATCATTTGAGAGTAAATTTAATTATTATATAGACTAAATATTTTTAAAAATAATAATTGTATTTATATAAAATTATTTTAAAACGAGAAGTGTGTTAAAAAGTTAAACAGATGATTCAGTATTGTTATTAATCGTATGACGTTTATATATAATCTTTATTCTTGCTAAATTTCCATTGTACTACCTATCCTTATACTGTTCATTAATAGTTTCACTTGTCTTACCATGCAAATTGACATTGTCAATAGTCCAAAGTCTTCTATTTCCTAAATTTTGGTCACTGTTATTGATATTCATTTGACTGATGTGAATTTTTTGACATTTGGTTTGGTTGTTTTTGTATTTGTAATCATCTGTATAGTCTTCTGAAAATCATCACAATAATATTAAAAATAGTATAGTTAGCATTGAATTAGCTATGAAGTTGAGAGCGCTTTGCTTTATGGGTGTGAAACCTGGAAAGTGAAAGTGAAGAATCTAACTAGATTAGCCAATACTTATGTTCAATCACAAATTAATCCCTTAATTTGTAATTTCACACTATTCTTAACTTCTTAACCTTTTATACTTTCACCGTGTATAATTGAAACATTCTGAAGCTTATCGAGTAATATTTTAATAATTAGAGTCAATTCAACCTGCAAACCTGCACTTAATAAATTGCCAAATAATATATTTTCTAATTGAACTTCCTAAGTGTTGCAATTACGACCTAGATTGAATTGTATTGTAAGCTCATAGCTCAAAGTTTGTTAGTATGATAGAAGCATTAACCTCTGTGCTGAGGTATACATTATTTGTGAAATTATAAATTGGGGATTTGAGCTCATTTGAGCGCAGTTCATTATAGAAAGTTACCTAACCAACAACTAGAGTGTAATTATCAGTAGCTGTCAATAAAACTACAATGTTTACTCCACACTTCAACCATTTATTTACCATCGTCGATTGAGAAGAATCGGACAAAGGAGCATTAGAAAACAATTCTATCCTGATATTTACATGAAAGTTGTCCAGTTCGAGTTGTACATAAGTGTTCACGACAACTGAGAACTGATCAATACTATTAAAATGAGAAAGGTCCATAACTTCGACCATATGAGGAGGCCTAAATATCGCTTACTGGGTTAATCATTCAGGCCGAAATAGAAGGAGAACGCTGATGCGGACAAAACAACTGCCCTGGCTGCGTAAGACATTGAATATTTCGAACAGTCGAGAAATTGTTTTATGTAGCTACCAACCGAAAAGCAATCTAGTAGTTTGTTAACATGATGATAGTCAAAAAATAGTTAGCATTAAACGTTGTGTGGGGAAACATTATGAAACTGCTATTTTTCAGTTCCGTTGTCGATAAAACTGGAGAAGCACATTAGAAAAATTTCTGGTATAGTATATTTAAATATATTCTGAATCATATAGATTATTTCGATCTATAAACTTTAAAACGATGATATGGTCACCTCTTCTCGTCTTAAATATAAACGCACTTTATATTAAAATGCAAACAGATTTACGAAGCGCAATAAAAATATGTCGATGCATAGTATTACCGGAATTAAGAGAGAACTCTCTAAAACGAAAGTTCATTTTCACTGTGAAAATACAACTCGATTGGTAAGTCGACTTAGACAATAATAAAAACTGCTGTTTTTCATCACCGTGTGCTACATTCTCATTGTAATCGGTTTCAGAAATTTTCATTCAATGTTTATACGAGGAATGCGTAAAATATTTTACTCAAGAAAGATGGTTTTAAATAATAAAAAATACAGTGAAATATTTAAAAATGTGTGAATACTACATATATTTGTGATGTGTTAAACATTAGAGATCAATTGAATAAGAAACTGATGATATAGGCAATGGTTTGAAGTTCAATAAAATCAAAGGAAGAAAACCATGCGACTTGTTTAGATTCTTTCATTTATTTTTTTCAAATTTTGAAGGCGGTCCCTGTTTATATCAATTATGTTAACTATTTATCCTATTCTTTCCTCAGGTAGCTTAGCTTCCTCCGTGGATGTTTTAGTTGTTACTCTGGAAACCTCAGAGTCTTTTAATATCATTGCCATAAATTGGTCGCATTGCTCCTGGTGATCCTTTTCCAAGTTAACATGATCCTTTTCTAACTTGGCTGCACAGTATTAAAATAGTCCGAAATACGTATATATGGTTGCCTTCCATCTTATATAATAATCGCCTAATATCTATTCCACTATCAAAGCTATGGGCTTACAATCTACAAACGTAATTAAAGAGGCAACAAAATAAGTTTCCACAAAAAAGCAACTCGTCTTACAACAATAATAACTATCTACTTAAAACCAACTTACAATCGACTGTTATCGATAATTTTGGTTTTTATTTTACAAAGGAAAACTAGATCACGTTTCCACAGTCTTGTTTTTCTGAAGTTATCACCAGATTTGATAGTATGAAAAATTAAAACGATATTTAAAATTGCTAATATCATTTATTTCGAATTAACACAAAACCATCGATTTGGTTTAATTATCCAAGTTATTAATTTCTCAGAGGAACAATTTCGAATGTGTTTTTCTAGTTTGGCACTTGGAATGTCACGTCATTAACGTTTTTAGACAATTTGGCTACAAGTAAATCACCTTCGTTAAATAGGAAAGTTATTGATTAATTACGTCCTTAGGGTGTTTTTGTAAGTGATAGTGAGAAGAAGACTAATGATGTTTTTATAGCATTTGAGTCTAGGAAATGCTGCGATCGGTTGGCAGTCGACAATAGGCGTGGTGACACTAGATGAAAAGATTGAGTTTGTTATTTGGCAAGAATGAATTTAGAAAGTTATAAATAGGAGATTAAATTAACTGTATTTTAGGAATCGGTTCTGTCTCTATCGTCATATACATTGGCGTTTTATTAAATTTCATGCACGGATAATGTAGAAGAGTAGTTAAAAGAAAATCTGTTAACATCGGCTAAAGAGCAGAACAGGTTTTACATATTTATATAGAAGAAAAATATATTCAATTTATTTCCGGTTATTTTATTATTTATATTTGATTCACTATATAGATGCCATGTTCAAGTAAAGGTACATGATTTTCCTGAGATATGTAATATTGACAAAAGAATCCTTTAGAATATGCTACATAATATATTTTCTACTTTATACCATTATTTTGATACTAGAACAAGTCAAGCCTCAAACAAGAAAACATAACAATATACAAAACAGTTACATAGTTTCTTTCTGATTCTAAGAAAGATTTAAACATATAATTTAAATAATAACCATGTAGTATCCCTTCCATAATCGGTTATAATTTAGAAATTACTGATGAGTATAGATCTTAAAGTGTTATTCACCAGCAAATTTCACTACTTTACGTGAATGGATATTGTGTCGTCTTATTAGTCGCCTTTATGGATTAATATATTTTTTATCTATAACAGTCCATACTTTCATTTTTGTTGTTTAGTCAGTTGAGCCATCAAATAGTTAAAGCTATCCAATCTTCACTGAAAATTAAAAAATATAGGTACCAGTTGATTCTGAGAATATTTATAATGATAATTATTAAGATATATCAAGAACTACCTTATTTAAAATCTTTAGAGTGCCATCCATTATCCCTTCTATTACGTCGAATCGGAGCATTTTAATATTCGTGAGAATAAGACTATCTCTTCATCTGATTAAATATTTTCACCCTATTAAACGGGCCCCCGCATGGGGCATTCCGATCACAAGAAGCCTATAATTTGGTAAAATCCCAAGACAAATCACTCCATCTCTCTACTACCTGTTTACAACACCCTCTTCTTTAACATAATTGATTTCCGGATATGTTCCGTCTTTTTCTAAAAAACATTTCGTCTTCGGTCAATCAGGAGTGGACTGAGAATTTTTAATTGCCACTTCACTACCAATTTTGGTCTATTTTATATTTAACTTTTTTTTTACACTGTTTTATATTACCCACAACAAGTTTTGACAACTTGAAATATTGGTGATTTTTTATTTGTATAATGGCTTTGGCTTAGCCAATTTGGCTTAGCCAATTAGCCAGAATATTGGTGTTAGACATTTTTATTGGGAGTTCCCCCAAGGCAAATGTTTAGATTCGCCACTGCCCAGATGGTTGGCAGTATTAAGTTGCTATTTTAACTCCGTGGTAAATGATTACATTATAATATAAACCGATATTGTTGCCGATCATAGAATATAACGGCGAAGTTTCGAAATTTACCGTTATATTATAATAAGTGTATTTAAGAATACTTATAACCGTGAATTTTAATAATAAAAAAGGGAACGAACAATTCTCTAAAATTAAAAACAAGGTAAAATATTCCCCACCTCAATTGTCACTTAGGACCAAAACAAACAAATAATTATCGATATTTTTAACGCTATAAATGATACAAAATTTCTCTTTTCAAAGTACTAATTCTATAGCTACATAAAAAATCATACCCGTCCTAATCGGCTTAATTCCAGTCCCTCCCTGTTTTCCAAACAGCCTGTTGATATCTACCTGTGCATGTGTTCACATAAACCCTATACACAATAAATATCTCACCGCCTTCATTTGACCTACTTTTTCAGAGTACATAAAGGGTCTACCTCTATATCTAACAGCCCTTCCGCTTTTGTCATCCTTCACTTTATTTAATTTGCTCACCTTTATCCTATCCCTTTTTTTCTTGTAAATAAAAAATTTAAGAATTTTATTTTCCCGGAAACGTTTGTAGGAATCGACCGATTGATTTAATATAACCAAATTCCTTGCCCTGGACAATATAACAGACATTTTATTAGAATATTTGTAATAATACAGAGGAGCAAAAACATCAGAGAGCGGTAGAGTCATAGATAAATAATATAATAGTAGAAAGGTAGAGTGATGTCAATGGGAAACCATGTGACATAGAATTGAAATCCGAAATCTAACTTGTGATAACCTACAATATAGAATGCGTTGATTATTTTGTAATCAAAAGAAAAATAGTAGATTAGAGATAATAACTAGCTAAATATTATGTTTATACGGGATTAACTATACGGGAATACTATACTTTTTTAACAATTGTTTCACATTTTAGACTGTTATCTTTAATATTTAATTAAAACTTTCTCGTCTAAGACACATTCAGAAAACTATTTTATAGCTACTGTTAATAAGTGTCGGAAAATTTAAATTTGGCGCATTCGCATTTCCGGATATGTCCGCCATATTAAGAGGCCACTTTTATGAATTTTGGTCTCCTTTTCATAACGATTAGATTTCCTCTTTTGTCTTTTTGCTCGATGGTGTCGCCACAACACCACAGACTGCTCGGTCTATAGCACGAAAATGTACCTATAACCAAAAAATTGTTAGTAGGCTATGTTTTTTAAAATTGACGGTGGACGATAGATATTTGGCCTCGTTATTGTAGGTAATAGCCTGCTTTTAGTTGAAAAAAGTCTGAGGGTGTTTTTTTGTATTATTCTTTTTGTGTAATGTGTGTTTATGCAGATTATATGTTTGTATTTTGTGTTGCATATACCTTTTCACATAACTACAAAAACAAAAATGTTTAGTGGAATCTTTCATATAGGATATTTTTACCTCACTTATGGTGAACAGTCTAAAAATTAAACGCAAACTTTATAATCGAAGAATCCTACAAAATAAGGATAAATACATTCTAGATTAAATAAAACAATAATTTTACTGTATTTAATAAGTTTTACAAAAATTATAAATTGTTTTCTTTTTGTTTCAGATTTGGACCCTTACAACAGCTACCTGTTACAGCAACACCAAGTTCAGCAGAATCACCATATGCACCACCATACTCAGTCTCCCTTCACCACGCCCTCCCCTCCCTCACCCCCCATAAGGCACTCCATACCAACCTCGGTAATCCAGGCAGCTACCAGTAGTATGTACGACGACCCTTATATGTTAGGATTTTCCCCAAGGAAGCTAAAAAAAGTGAAGAAACAAAAATTGGGTGAAACTGGAACGGTGAAGAGGAAGTCCAGGGAAGGATCTACAACGTACCTTTGGGAATTCTTACTCAAGTTATTACAAGATAGGGAATACTGTCCAAGGTATATAAAATGGACGAATAGGGAGAAGGGTGTCTTCAAGTTAGTCGATTCCAAAGCTGTTTCAAGGTTATGGGGTATGCACAAGAACAAACCTGATATGAATTACGAAACCATGGGTAGAGCCTTAAGATATTATTACCAGAGAGGCATTTTAGCTAAAGTAGATGGTCAGAGGCTAGTATACCAATTTGTAGAGGTACCTAAGGATATAGTCGAAATAGACTGCACTGGTGCAGCGTAAATTGTTTTTTCTTCCTCAAAGAGTAAAACTCAATCAGCCGGCGATGAAAACCGGTTGTGTCTCGAAAAAGTACAACAAATCACAAATTATTTATTTAGAAATATTCAATTTCTAGATTGTATATATTAGCTATGACTCAAAAGACAGTAACAACGAATTTTTGCAGTTTGTAGCATTCTTAAAGATCTCATAAAGAAGTCATTTTGTGGTAAAAGCAAAGACAAAATAGCAATCCGAAGAGAGAGAGCCGTAATCATTTGCTATTTGATTTTTACAGTTGCATTACTTTCCAACAGTATAAGTGCAACTAATATAATGTGCCACTATTAGTTACTATGTAACTGTCAGTCAAGCACATAAGCTTTATTCGGGTTTCTTTTCGCAGAAACTGCCTGCGCAGTGTTTGCGCAGTAAAATATTTTATATTGCCCTAGTGTCTGCGTTTGCATTTAGGTTTGTTGAGAACAATTTCAACTGTTTTGGGATTATCCGTTTTTGTACTTGTCTATACATTTGTTTTTTGGTGATCAAACACTAAAAACACTGTTACAAACATTTGTGAATAAAAAGAAAATAGGATTTAGGCTCTAATTTTAAGTATTTTTTCGGGTTTTTAGATAATAATTAGTTCTACGATAATCCTAAGATAGTTCTGAAAATTATATGAATGTTAAATCATATTCTGTGCTATTGTAAAAAAAGTACAATTAAAGGAAACCCAAATAAAGCTGTTATACATCTCTAAAAATATCTAATTCTTGTTCATTTTTTTTTTTGAAAAATGAAGAACCACTGCCAAAATGGCAACAAAAGATTATGGTCCTGCTCAAATATGGATATTTAGATATTGATGTAAATTTAGATAAAAATCGACTAATCTGTATCCTTAGGTGACCTGAAAGAATGGAAAGGTTGTGATTTGAAAAAGAACATTGTAGACATGTTGTAGAATTTAAAAAATGTACCGTACACCACTATTTCATACAGTTACAATAAATTAAAGCATTTATCCGAACGTTTGGACCAATTTAAGACAATTTCTGGCATTTGAACAGCACGTTGTTAATCAGTTATATGTTGTCCCAATAAGTGTCCTGTAGTTTGCCATATTTCAAGTTCTTCCTGTTTTATTTGGTTTAGATAAGCAAGCAACAAATGTTCAAAAGTAACCTGCATTTAAAGTGCTTTTCAGAGAACAGTTGTACAAAGAAATAATCTGTTGGTTAGCCGTTGAAGATTGTTTAAGATGGTTGATCTGTAAATACAAAGTTTATAAGAACTTTTAAAAAATGAAATGTATCACTGTTGATTTTGTATAGTATGGAATAGTGACAATTTTGTTATATAAGATTTTTTATAAAAGTATATACCTAAAATGTTAAGTAAAAATATCAATTATAATAGTAATAATATTAAAGTTAGTCGGATTTGTGAGATTTGTGATAAGAGTAGGTTTTTGGGGGAAGTCTTTTTCCAAATTTTTGTTACCCACGATGGAGGTCCATACTTTTTAATACTATTCACAGGAATGTTATTAAATTTATGCATCCTCCATCGTATATATTTTAATTATAAAGGAAGGTGCTTTAAAATGGATTAGAAAAGACTGCGAGGTGCCTAGTGATTGACAGAAAAACAAATGAATGTCAATGAATAGCTCTCTTTTTGTTTTTCTTTGATTGAAGAGTGGCAAATCTTTTTGGCTTTGATCTCAGTATGTACACAATAAATCATGGTTTATAGGAAACGTCGATTTTTGAATAGAGAAAGTGATATAGATCAAAAGGAATACAAGGCGAGTCACTACTGTTGTATTTTTTTATCAAATAAATTCAAAGTATCGTTTTCATTACAATATATTTGATATAAAAGAAAAAAATATAAATAATTGTTAATAGTTCAATATACCCGATATTAGTGGCTCTTTTTGTAGATAGGTAATTTTATAAAGAGAACAAAAAATTGTAAATAGAAATATGTTGATTCGTACTTATGTTAAATTCAATTTTGGGTCATTTAACTTTTTGAAAAATAAAGTAAGTTAGTAAGTGTACATTCTGTATAGTATTTATTTAATAATTTCGAAATATCACATATAATTTTTGTAAATTGTTTGTAACTTTCTGTGATTTTTGTAATTTTAGTTGTTTTTTTTTCTAAATTTGTTGTTAAACGTATGTACCTAAATGATAATGTGTCTTGAAATCTACAGCTCAGTGCAAATCAGGACGAGATATATGAAATAATATTAAACATGTAGAATTAGCTCTAAAATATTAAAACCTAACCCAGGATTTGTCTCAGCGGAAATTTGTACTATACTATAAGATAATTGAAATGTGTAGAAAAACAGTTGTATGTGTTAATGTGTAAAAATATGCACAACAAACGTAGTGTACGCTTTCAAATCTGACAAGCAATTTGGTAAAATCCTTCGACAACAAAAAAAGTCTACTTCCGTACTCCAAGACTCGAAAAAGTGTCGTTGAATCCGCTCGACAATTGGATTGGCAGTTGACAGATATCAGTATAAAACATATCTTGATATTTATGTTCTGCGACTAAATATTTTCCATAAAAGCAACAAGTTTACATGTCTAGCCTATTAATTTCTTTCAAATTCAATTCAGTTTAGTATAGTAATCAAAACTAGGTTCGTTCATTAACTTTGGAGTTGATAAATTTATAATTTTTCTCTTCTAATTTTTCTTATTTTCATCAACTATTAATAAATCAAACCATATTATTACTGCAATAGTTTCTTTACATTTAATATAGAATTTTTTAAAATATTTAAGTAATAAATCATCTCTCTTCTTCTATATTTCATACGGCACCAAAAGCTCAACTGTATTTATTGGTCTAAAATTAAATATTTGATGGAGATTTTGTTTAGGATTTTATTTTTTTTTTCTCTTGATTCACACATTTCCATCTCTGGCACTTACTCATGTACATTTCTATCATCAAATCATGTCCTTCCATTAAGCTTCACCAAGCGGTTCTCTCCTCTTAATAAAAGCTAGCAACATTCTTACCCAAAGAAGTAATTCTCATAGTTCAATAAGTATTTAAAACTAGATGAAAATTGCTTCGGTTCAAATTGCTGATATATTCTTCTTATATTTGTTCCACGGTGCTTTCTATTTGGTATTGATACTGCAGACTGATTGTTTTAGAAACTAATACCTACAGGGTATTTTATCATCTATCTAGATATCCTCCACCTCATACGCTTTAAACATATTTCCTTTGATTTCTGATTTCGGGTTCCAAATTTAACTTTTTACACTTTATTTTCTCAGTACTTAGTGCCACGAATGCCGCTTTTGTAGAAGAAAGAAACCCAAGTAGAAACTTTGGTGATGTATCGAAATAATGCATCTAAAAAGTATTATCACTGGTTTCTGTTAGAATATTTTTCATTGTACATTCTTTATCATCTGTCAATACAACAGTGTTACCAAAATGTCGAACTTGTAACAATTAATTAAAATATTGTTAGATTTGAAGCAGTACAAGATTTGTTGACTAATCGTCCAAATAACATGTGATATGTTTGCATGGTTGTTAATTGTCACCATTTAGCAAATATATAGAAACACGTTAAATAACTGAATGTTTATAATTTTGAATGTGTACTTGATTTATTGTTGTTCACAAAATCCTGTTCATAGGCATAGCTAGAACGAAAACCCAAATCATTTAAAATGTTCCTCTTGTGGAAAGGCCAACAGAGTTTTAACTACGCCTATTCTTTACTTATCTGATTTGCTGGATATACATCACTAACGAATATATCTTATATAATTTTACATCAAATAAATGAAAAAAATATGTAATTTTTGGTGATATTGCAATAGAAATGTTTGTTTTGTATATATAGATAATTTTTATTCTAGCTGAAAAAATACCTACCTTTAGATAAGAATTTTATTGATTTTAAAATACAATATTGTATAGTTTTTATTTAGTTTAAGACAAGGTACTTCTTTATATATAGTTTATTGTAATATTTTGTCTCTACGAAAATATAATATTGTCAAAAATATATTCTTTTATTTCCCAATAATTTCCTTTAAATATAAAAGATATAGTATATTTTATATACCTTACCATTTAAAACATAATTATTACATAAAATATGATAATGAAAATAATACTAAAACAAGTAACTTAACAATTTCCAAAGATCAATCAATCAAGTGTTACATAATAACTTCCCAGATCGAAATAATGGTTACAAAAATAACAAAACAAATGTCAAAGGAACATAAATCAACTAAATTGTAGTAACTTTTCAGAAGGAAATAAAAAAGGAAGGAAAAGTATTATATATAAAAAAGTTAAAAAACAACTATTTTACTCAAATTTAAATTCTCACCACCCTATTCAATGAGATAATAGATCCACGAGTTATCTATCATACGGGATGGCGTTTAGTATAAAAGACTTTGAATACTAGTTTAGTTTTAATTTTGAATTTTCCAATTTTATGATAAAGTAAATTAAATTATTATTTTACAAAAATGAAGTCAAAATTTTGGGGAGAGCGTTTTTGGCAGTCTAAATTTTGGCGAATGGGTAATTCTATCTCAAGAAGTTCAATAAAAACTGACGAACATGACAGAAGTTCAAAAGGTCGATGTCTATAGAATAGTAAGTATTACTTGTTGTATAATGACAAGGAGATACAACTATTTGGATATTTAGAAAGTATTGCTCAAAAAGGAAAATTGAAAAGCTAATAATAAAAGGAAAATCCCAGTGATTCGCTATATTCCAAAGTTTAGAAAGCTTACATAAGTTTAATAATTACATTTTGCCCTCTATCCCTGAACGACTGCACTAGTTCACATTATTTAGTAATTGTTTGGACATTACCCGCTAGATGTGATGGATCTAATGTATGACTGGTTGTCTAATTACGGCGAATTTAAAATGCTTTATGTTCTATGACACAATAAGAATGGTCTTTAGAACCAATGATGATGCTATTTAATATGAGACGATATTTTATGGAATGTATTGACAAATGAATTAAAGAAAATGGTGGACATATTGAACACTTACTTTGACAAAAAGTTCAACGTTATTTAGTTTAACTATTTCTTAATTTGGTTTGTAAATAAAATGTTTTGATTATGCCTTTAATTTAATACAAAACGTAAAATGTTTGATGTAAAATCCAATTATTCTGTTATTTATCAAATCCTGTGTTATTTTATCCTGCTGATATATTTATTTTATTTAATAATTCGTTAACTATTAACTTTATTAAAGGTATTTTATACCAAAATTCAGAAGTATTGATGTTTTTCTTTAATTTTCTTTCGTTGTCTGGAGTAATTGAGATAAATCAGAATTATGTAGTTGATTTCTAAAATGCGATTATCTCGAAAACTGTTGAGTTTTGAGGATATTAAGAAGTATACCTTTTTTTTGTTAAAATAATGTATCTTTAATATTTTTTAATAAAAATACCCATAACTTGAGGAGCAAAAAAGTTAAGTGCAAATATATGCCACGTATGTGGCGACCTCTATCAGATACATCAAAGTAAAATTTCTGATATTTAATACTACCCAGTTGTAAATTTTTATACATAAATGTTGACAAACATAAAAGTTATAGCAAAAAATAAAATTTTAAATTTCCACTTTACACCCTGTATTTTTCTTAACATTAACATTTTATTAAAGCAACTTGACTTAAATCGTAATATTTTAAAGTGTAGAATCTACGGTTTCTTTTTGTACAATTACTTAAGGACTACCCTGTATAAAACAAGAATGAGTAAATATTTGTTTCTTTATAGATTAATTGCAGCTAATTGTTATACCATGGCCGTTTAAAAGAGATGGAATTGACTGTCGCATGATCAGTCACTGTAAGCATCGACAGGCGGTCAAAACTAGATCTTCTTAGAGACTGTTTACACCGTCATTATTAATTTGTATTTTTTTACTTCCCCTAGCTGGTGAATTTTGTTGGCAGTGTTAAAAATTGATTGTAGAGTTCACGCGTACTTAATTTGTATTAATTATTGTCAGAGTTAGATTTATTAATTGTGTGTTACGTTTAATAACCTGTAAAAAACGGTGTAAATATATTATAGTGAGAGTGTTAGTCCGTTTTGTTGAGCGGTGTAAACGTGGGAAAAGTGTTAACATAGGGAGAGGAATATTTAAGAGTGCGTGCCATTTACGTGATCATTCCATCCTTTCAGCGGCTCAACTATAGAATTTTTTTTGGTAATTGCCCTTTGATACATTAGGGGATAGATTATTTTTGACCCACTTCGCCTGGGCTATCATAAATGTGTCTTGACAAGTCTGACATTTTCAGTTTTCACTTTATCCTTTCATGACATCGTTGCCAATTAGATATATGCAACTATTTACGTCATAGCTCTTTAGAAAATCCACTACCTCTACACAAAAGGATGGATGCATTACAAACACTACCATCTGTTTATTGAAAACATATTTATCTGTTTTTTTTACATAATTTTATAGAAATCTTCACTTGGCCTTCAGGTGTATGTGTTTGTGCCTTGAAGTTCAACTTCACTCCAGCAGATCTTTTAGGTTCAT
Organism: Diabrotica balteata; assembly: GCA_918026665.1. NCBI lineage: Eukaryota > Metazoa > Arthropoda > Insecta > Coleoptera > Chrysomelidae > Diabrotica > Diabrotica balteata. The sequence continues at coordinate 25,672,462 of OU898282.1, forward strand.
CTGTAGATCATTTTAGCACGAGATTTCACTGCAAGATCACTACTTTCATAATGTAGTTAACCAAACTTACATTATTACATACATGTAAGAATAGGAGAATAGATTGAGAACAGTCTTCTTGTCGACTAGACATTTACACAAACATTGTCAGTAAATTTAAGCCCATTGGAAGGACACTTTTAATCATGTAACATGGGTCACCACATATTTAGGATTGATTGAAGAGAAAGTAAAAATTGAATTAAAAAAAAATTATTGTTTATATATACAAAATTACATTAAATAAAAAATCACATTCACAAATAACTTAAAACTACACTCTCAGAAAGCATAACGTGTTCTAATATCTTCTAGCTTCTTGGATACTTCCGCTGGGGTTCTATCCAATTCTGAAGCCACGAACTTCTGTTTTGTAGGTTCCATAGAGTTATACTGTTCACACATGTCTCCATCGATGACGTTCTGTAACAAAAATAAGTAATATGAATGCAAATGAAACTTTTTAGTACTACTGTAAAATGTTGTATATAAAATAATCAGAAAAAATAATATAATCATTGCTATCATAAGTCTAGCATGTGAAAGAATATTTCATCACTTATACACTGTAGATTTAGTTAAAGTTTCAATCAGAACGGGTGAAATATCGGTTGCGGATGGCAATATTGTATATGGCGTTGGAAAAATTTTTCACTCAGAGATCGAACTGGTCGTCAAGTAGTTTATATTCGTTCTATCAAAATGATTGAATCGTTTTTCGATTGTCCAAAACTTGTGGAGACAGTTTGGTAGCTTTATAAATGGATCAAAAACGCATTCTGATGGAGGAATAACTAAGAAAATGTCCTGAAGATCATGAAAGTTAATATTATCAGTTAAATAATGAAACCGATTTCTCGAGAGAAAATGATCCAAAGAATTAATCAAGTGAATCAGAAGATGATATAGATTTTAGAGAAGTTGTTGATGAGACTGCAGCACCAAGCAGAAATTCAAACCTATCTCCAAGAAGAAACCATACTGAAACAATTATTGAACAGAATTATGGGTTTTTGATGATAAGTGTGTGCAGACCATAATGGATTTTGACCACAACAACTCCGGTATAAATCATAAATTATCTCTGCATCACACCAGCGTTGGGGCAACATTTTTCCAGTATTTTTTTTATGAAAATACAACTTTAATCACGGAACAGACAAATGGATATAGACATGTTTTGCAAACAGAAGGGTAAAGTTATTCCAAATGGCAAATTTTCAGTCCAAAAGAAATATGCTCTTTTTTGGCACTGTATTTTGATGGGTATTGTTGAGACACCGGAGCCCATTTTTTGCTCAAGGTTTTTCTCAAGATAAATTTTTACTGACACTAGGTGCCCTTCATTTTGTAGAAAACACCAGTTTGGATAAAGGTGATTATCTCCGTAAAATCCGTCATGTACTAGTAGTATTAAAAAAATTGAAGTAACCTCTCCATTTCAAGATTTGACAATTGACGAAAGCTTGATCTTATTCAAGGGTCGGCTGAGTTTTAATAGGTTATCTGCCGACAAATCGCTCGTGCCGTGTGATCCGCCCGTCTGGTACTAATGTTTCAAATGGCAGCTGACGGTACACGCGGCAGCCAACCTGCTAAATGTCATCGATTTGGTATAAAATTATTTGAAATCATCCTCATTCTGGTTTTACAAATCTGTGTGGGTCCTAGCCTCTCAAGAATTTCCAGTTATCCCTATTCATCGCCTTCTTCCACCAAACATGTATTCCCATATTTCTCATGTCTTCATCAAACTTTGTTGGCTCTTCTCTGACCAATGGATCTATCAAGGAGCATTTTGTTCCATCCGCATTACACGCCCTCCCAATCTTAATATGTTTTATGATATCTGGTTCCTGATATATTCTATAAAGTTCAAAGTTGTATCGTCTTCTCCACACTTCACTGTCATTCGCTACTCCATAGATTCGCCTTAGTATAGTATTTATAAAGTCAGTTGAAACACCCAAAAAACTGGTTGCCGACAAACATTAAAAGAATAATATCATATTACCAGACATGGGCACTAGGGTGGGCCGTTGAGTAATGTGTTTTCATTTTATTTTTTTAATTAAGTTGCCTGACCCCAGAAAAGATGTATGATAAGATAACTTATTTCACAGTGTTTTTTTTTATAATTAATTTAATTTTTTTCCACTGCCACAGAGCTATATAAGAACGAGATTTTTACGAAAAAATCCAATCATTTAATATTATGTCAAATTCATTTTTTTTTTAATTTATTATGGTTGCCTGAGTCAAAAAAGTGTTTTATACGATAAATTTGATCATAGTATTTTGTTTGACAACTAATTTTTTTCTACTGCCACAGCGCTGTATAATTTTTCAAAAAAAATATATTGTATGGTAGATTTATTTTTTTGCATACAAAAAATTAATTTATACTAAATCTAAATTTGTTTTGAACACACAATACAACAATACAAATACAAACATAGTTTATCTATAAATATATAACGATACAAAACAGAATGTCTTTCAAAAGTAACAATCTCATTATTTCAAAAAAAAAGTCTTTCTTTGATTCATATTTCGGCATATTTTCCCTTGATTTCAGCCTGTTCCTTATATAACCGTCTCTCTTTTGACTTCCACAGACAGAAGCTGAAACTTTTGTTACTATTTTGATGGCCCTCTCAACCGCTTGTGTGTGACAAGGGTATGATTTTACGTATGCCAAAAGACTGGTTTCAGGATTTTCAACAACTTCCCTTAGTTGGTCTTTGATAGCTTCATAGTTACAGGAGGCTCTGTCCATAAAACTTTCTAGCAGTCGATAATCTCAAAGTAATCCTTACTGCCAAAAAATAATTCTGATGACGAAATGTCGCTGATCATTGTAATTTAACTGTCTGCTCTTCAAAATTCTTTGGAACCCCAATTGTCTTATGTGTTTACGTTCATCAAACAACAAAGCCAAAATAATATTTTCTGGGCTCCCAAAGTATCCATTTCTTTAAATACATTTATAGACTAAGTCTTTCAATTCTGGTAGTAAATAGTCGCAGAGTCTTATTGTCTTGAATAGATGCCTTGCACCATAAATGCATGACGGGTGAGTCTTAATACAAAACCACATGGGCACATACAATTTCATTACAAAATGGCTTAGTATTTGTAAATTTTCCGATGGGTTTCTGGTTGCTACATATAACCGAAGGATACGGAAAGCAGTGGTATGCCACCGAGAATGAACCATCTTTCCAGGCTGTCTCTTAGAAAGTTTTTCTGAACAAGCACCACTTTTTACTGCTTCACAAATATCATACAGGTATTTTTGATCTGTACTTAGATCGTATTAAGAATAGTTATTAAATAACGTATCAGAGTTTCAGTTTACCTTATATTTTTTTGTGCAATTACATGCAATAATTTCAGAATCCTTACATTTACAGGTCGCTATGTCAAACAATCGTTCACTGTTACTTAAAAACGATTCCAATTGAGATTTGTAACTGCGAACATTTTGTCTTTTCTTAAAAGGTTTAAGAATTTGCCTTCGTTGTTCGTGATATTTTCGCAATAAAAAAATAATCCTGTGGTGGCTTATGATTGGAATTGAAGCCTTGATCCAAACAGTTTCTACTTTCTGAGCTACAATTTCCAAAGCTTCTGGAATAAGTCGATTCTTATTGACACCATTTTTTTCCAATTAGAAACGAACCCATAAAAAATAATGGATAACATCTTTGTATGTTGGTAATTGCGAATCATTGAAATCACTAGGTGCGCCAAAAATTGGACACTTGGACGATTCTCTAGTTTTAGCAATTTTATCACACGCTACTTTCTACTCAATTGTCAATAAAACACTAAAAATAATTTAAGTGTCGCTAGGCCGTTTAATTGATTGAAATATTGGTACACACTTACACCACTGCACAATCTGGTGGTAAAATTTTTGTCTACTTATTAGTTAGTGGGAAAATACGCAAAGTTTACTATACGTTATAAAGTATGCATCAAACCGCCAGAACAATACAGATTTTATTTCAATTTTTTTAAGTTACAAAATAAATAATCCTGATGTTTCAAAAATTAGATAATAAACAAATATGAAGATCTGCGTTTGAAATAATTATTATTTTTTATTTTTTCCACTGCCACAATGACCTTTTATATTAAAAAAATATAGAGTCTTTGTGACAGTGGAAAAAAATATTTTTAGCTACTCATTTTGGACTTAAAATTTGTGTTTTAGTACAACTCAACTTTTTTGACCACAGGCGTCGTTATTTTCCAGAAAAAAATTTTGTCGGCCCACCCTAATGGGCACATCATTTATTTTTATAATCAAATATAGATTAATGTAGAACAGAAAAAGGACAATTTTAATTGACTTAAGCTGTTGTAAAGTACATCAGTGTATAAAAAAAATTTAACATGTCCTATTAAGCAACAAAAATAATTTATAATTAAATGGCAATAAGTCATATTGACAGCATAATAATTTAATTATACTTCGTAAAATAATAAACATTTTAGCTGTACAGCACTGGCATGTGCAATCAACAACGTTTCTTATCTGTACCCATCGCCGCCGGCTAGAAGGGAAGCTCCAAGTGTTAAATATTGGTGATTTTGAATAACATATCAATGTCCAATATTTGTTTGATGAGATGTATCTTTCATTCCTTCTTTCTTCCATCTATTTCCTACGAAGTATGGGGATTGTTCAAATACGTTTGAAACATTGACGCGTGTTATATATATTTTAACTTGATTACCGGTAAATGTAATATTGAACTGCACTTATACATCGAGTCGGGAGAGAAATGTTTCAACTGACTATAAATACTATACCTTTTTTTAAACATTCCAACATGTTTTCATTTGCTATAAAAAATGCAACATCAGTCTATTAAAATTAATAAACTAAGGTGGCTAGGACACCTTGAAAGAATGGACACTGGAGACCCCAAAGACAGATATTCTATAAAGAGCCAGTAGGAACCAGGAAGAGAGAGCGGCCAAGATCTAGATTCAAAACTCAAGTCGAAGATGACTTGAGGAATCTGGGGGGGGGGGGTCAGAAATTGGAAAGCCAGGGCGAAAGATAGGGGGAGAATGGAGACCAATTCTTGAACAGGCCCAGACCCACCCAGGGTTGCAGAGCCAAAGATGATGATGAACATGTTTTCATTACTTTTTGTTAGAGTCCAGGTCTCTAAACCAAATGTTAGGACTGGGTGTATTATTGTGAGTTTTATTTTTGCATTTCTCGATATAATGTGTAAGAAATTTAGTATTTGAAGTGACCAGAAGATTTACAGAAAAGAAGAAATTAAGGAACATGGACAAAATATGCTTCCAGTAAGTCTTTTTTAAATTTATAAACCTTTTCACATACAATTAACGGCAGAATTAATACAACAAACAACTTACCTTGACAGGGAAATAGTAACTTCTAAAGGATAAATGATCTCTTCCACATAATGGCGGATTCTCACTCCTCATATGCATTTCTAAATGTTGGAAGAACTCGTGATCTTCATGAGAAGTAAAGGGAACTAACGCTCCTACAGTTCCAGATAATGTAGTATAAATTAAAGACTCATGTCCTCCAGGTATAAGTGTAGCTTTCTGCAACCAAGTAACTGTCTCACCAATGTGGAAAGCAGTAATTGTATCTGCCTTTTGGGACGCCCCATTTAGAAGACCCCTGTCCCAAAGGGCTTTGTGTCCTGTAGGATCTTCCTCGACATCGTCGCTTACATTGGAAGGTAAGCGAAGAATTGCAATGTTGCCAAACTTATCCGCGGTGGCTATAGTGTCATAATCCAAAACTGAAGTACAAGTGATCTGAAAATTAAATAAATAATATATTGCCTGCAGCTTAGTACAAACCAGAGTTAAAAAAAGGGAAACAAATTCAGTAAATATTTTAGCTAAAATCATTTTCTTCATAAGTCTAGCATGTGAAAAAAAAAATTATCATCATAAAATAAACAACCAAAGAACTGAATTATGGTTCTTTATTAAATATCTCTTTGGGAATAAATAAACTATAAGTAACTCAATGTTTCGCTTCCAGATCACAAGTTGTTTCCAAAATAAATTGTTTATTGTATTGTAAAAATGTTGCTTACCCATCGAGGGTGTGTGTCATCTGCAAATATTATCAATTGATTTTCTGCTCTCTTATAACGGACCATAAAAACAGATTCTTGAACATCGGAAACAAAAATCCTTTTGCCTATCGCTTGAATATTGACGATGGTGTTCGGGATATGCTAGAACAAAAAAATTATGTAAAACATTTGTAATATTTGAAATACCAATGTATGTTATAAATATTAATCTCAGTACTGCAGGATTTCCACATAATATTTAAGAAAATTTGATATCATCATTGAAAATTCTTGAAATTATACAGGCATGAATTTAAGTTATATTTAACTTAGATCAAGAGTTACATAATATATAATTTGTGATAGTCCTTATGCAATTTGTATGGCTTAAATGATTTTGTAATTGTAATTTTATCATATTTATTGATAAAGTTCAATAATTTGGACATTCAATGTTTTTATTTAAAAAAAAAAAAAATCAAATTGAACCAAAGTGAGATTTAAATACAAAATAGTCGAACTTTAGTAAGTAAGCAGAATATCTCATTAAGCTGTTATAATCCTCTGAGAAATTCTGAGGTGGCTAGCTTATCAGGTTAGTAAGTTCTCAATTGGTATTTGGAGAATGTTCTCTTATTAAAAGAGGTAGGTCATTTCCAATTTTTAAATGTTCACTGGAAGAGATATAGTAAATTTTTTTTGGTTTGCAGTAGCCTTTTACTAGAATACACTTAGAAATTATGCAAACCTTAGTCTTGATTTACCCAATGAAATTCTGTATTCAGTAACAGTATGAACATTCTATTTAAACCAAATATATCCATCATAAAAAAAATATTAAAACTGACTTTAAATCTGTCGAAATACATTGAGATATTAGTTGTGCCATAATTTTTGAAGATAAATGTATAGAAATTTATTTGCGTTATTAGACTTACTTTATTTTCACATTTTCTCAACAATTTCTTTTTTCCCAAGTCATACAATCTTAACATCTTCCCGACACCAACCAACAACCTCCCATTATAACCACACAGAGCATTTGGAACCTCATCTACCAGTGTCCTATGTATCAATTCAAACTCTTTTCCTGAAGTATCCACCTTATAAGTGTCCAAATATCCCATACTGCACTGTCTCGGTATCAATTGAAGGTCTTTGGCAATACCAAGAATCAGGAACCACTGATGTTCAGGCTGACCATGGAACTAGAAAAATATATATATTTTAGAAGAGATTCTAATAATATTATCATCATATGATTTTTACATTTGAGCCAATATGCAATTGTACAATCATTTTCAAACTACTGTTACACATCACATAATTGATAAAGGTACAGTTTTATATGAGGTTTATAGCCAGTAACAAAAATCATGCGGACACAGACATAAACGTTACCTCATATAGTTCTGTCACTCACTAAGGAACAAACAATTTAACACCATGGCCTATAAACCCATTACAAAACATTCCTTGCTATCATTGATATAAAGATACAAAAAGTTCTTCAAATTAATATTGTACAAGTGATATTTATGACTAAGCAAAAACATGTATCTCACCTTTAGCAACGCTAAAGACATTGCAGCTTCATTCTGTTCCAATCTGATTAAATTATAAGTGGTACCCTGTACAGGATCCATAACTCTTAACGTTGATGCCCACATGCCATGACCAGCTTTGGGTGCTGAAAATATACTTTCTGGTAGATCTTCATTCAAAAATGCTTCAGCCATTTCTTTGGCAAGCTCTTGTTCATCTTCACCTGCAGCTTCTCTCATTTCTTCAGCCATCTGTAAACGGCGTTGTTTCTTTGTTTCTTCAGTGTAAGCATTGTGTTCAGTTTCTAGGATCATTAAGTTACTGGATTCTGGATGGATTAGAAATTTTCTTGGAGTGTATTCCAAAGGAAATGATACCTAAAATTCAATATATAAATTAATATACTATACTACGCCATATTGAATTTTATTATTTATATGTTTCATTACTTATACTACCAGAACAGAATAAAAAGATGAAGGATAATTTAATCAATCTGGAAAGAAAAGTTTTGTATGCATTATAATATTACTAGACACTCATGTGATCTTGCTACAAAGTTGGAAATTTGGTTAAGAATCATGCCCTTCCCCTCTGTCTGTCTTAGATTTCTACCTCTCTACTTGAGGAGGCTCAATATAGATATAAACATAATGTGAAGGAAGAACTTACTGTTAAAGAGAAAGAAGTTTATACTAAATATAATAAATACTACATCAATACTATAAAACTTGCCTGATTAAATACTGCACCCAATTTTTCCAATGCTAAAATCCTCAAAGTATTTGTAGAAATGGCGACGATACCTTCTGGACACTGTTCTGAACTGAATCCTGAGGCATATTCTAAACTTTCATATGATAATGGTGTGAGATAAAAGCGATTTTGGTAGTAGTAACTTAACCAAGATCTACTGCTCATAGCTAATACTGCTTCAGATTGCTGCATTCTACAATGAATGAAATTTATCAAAACCATGAGATAATTTATATTAAAATATATGACTCAAAATAATATATCAGTCTAGTGAGTTATAATCACTTGGATTCAGGTGAAACACGGACTAGAATTATCATCACAATAAAAAAAAAATTTTTAATTTATATGAATAGAATGTTTAGTATGTACATCTTTTTGTTTTACCTTATTCTAAATAGTTTTACAGGTCTAGAACCCAAATATCTAGTCCTAGTGTCAGTAAGATCTCCAGTAACTGGATCCAGTACGGTTCTCAACAAAGTACCATTTTGTAAACCAATATTCAAATAAAGGGTGCTTGTAGTACTTGCTGCAGCTGCATTATCTGGATCTCTCTCAGTACAACCCATTTCTACTATACAAAGGGACTCAGCGCACACTGGTAGCGGTTGCATTGCTCTAGGAGCCAAGCGATCACTGGGATCCAACGAAATTATTCTGACAGTTCCATCAGCTAAACCGACAGCTAAAAACCAAGATCTTTGTTCACCTGGTGGCACATTTGCTAGAGCCATGCACAGGACATCAGAATTCATACGCTTCCGTTCTTTGAACTCATCCAATTGACCAGTCTAAAATATAAAAATACTGTAAACAATATCCAAAAACCAATAAAAATAATAATAAATCTATTATTACTAGAATTAACAATGCAAATTGATTAAACGTTTTTATGTATATCCAACTAAAAAAAAAGGACAAAAATTTAAAAATGCAAAATACAGATGAAAATGATTTTCAGATATTTTAAGACAAAAGTAGGTGTTAAGAGGTAATGGATTTTGAAAAGAGCTATGAGTCATGCCAATTCAGTACACAAGTTTATGTTATTTTCAAGGTCATAGCTCTTGTCAAAATCCATTACCTATACTATAGTTTTAAAAAAGCGAAACAACAAATGGAGATAAATGAAATTAAGCCATAGGTTACAATGAAATAAATGTTTCAAATTATCTTACAATCCAATCAGAATTTGTTTTCCAAATTTTTTCCATAAAAATTGATACATTGTTAAATTCAAAAAATGTGTTAAATGCAATAACAGAATTAGAGAAAATAAAAGAATTCATCTTTGTGGATGTAAATGATTAGAAATTTAATGTTTTAGAGCAAAGAAAAAACTGATTTTTAAATATTTAAAATTGTGTAAAAATTAGCTGTTCTATCTTGATTCACTCCAATGTACCACAGAAATACAGCGGAGGCGACAAGACTGATTTGATCTAGCATAGCTTTGAGTCCACTTATAAATTTAAATTTATGGGCGGAAGTATAGCTATGCCTTTATTTAAAAAACATACTTTGTGGAAACATTATACTTACATGGTCCATCTCAAAGTATACTAATTCTCCTCCTGACAAGGCAATAACTACTTGCCTTTGATTAACAGCACACTTCACAATGCTCTTTTTACCAGCTTTCCATTCATTTACACGTTTGTCAGCACATATATGCCTAATACCATCGGGATATACCTGAAATCAAAAATAATCTTCATTGAGATGGGCTCTTTATATATATCGGAGTAAAGATTATGTTGTGATTACTTGCTTTATTTAGTATTTCATTAGTTGGGTTTTAACAGTATATCTAGGTATCAAGTAAATGAAAGAGTTTTATCTGAAAAATATATTTACAGAAAAATAACACACATACCATTATGTATACAAATGATTTCATAGTCATAAAAAAAAAACAAAAACATAGTGTGATCAAGGCAATTAACAAACTACAGGAGGAAACAAAGAAAAATGGATTACCATTTCAAATTTGAAAAAAGTAAAGACATTTAACTACCTGGGAATAACCATTGGAATAACTGCAAACGAAAATATTTTAAAGAGAAAAAAACGCCTTTGAAAGAAACAAAGAAGCTTTAAAACAGAAAACTACAACATGGAGACAGCAGTGGTGAACAAAGAAGAAAAAAAACTTAAGAAGACTTGAAAATATCCAATCCAACGAAGAAACCAGAAGAGAATAAGAACAAGATAGTGAAATAACATGGAAAACATCAAAAAATTATGAAAGTGAAAGAGAAATGCAGAAACAGGAAGGAATGGATGCATATGTACATCAGTTTGGATATACAGTAGAACTTTGGTTAACCGATTTTCGGTTAACCGAGGCCATCTGTTTTGCAACATTTCTGAACGTACTGTAGATGGTATGTTATATAAATACATTTATTTGGTTTCTTACAACTTTTAAAATGTTTCTTGTATTTATAAACTGAATAAAAGTCACAAATAACTAGTTTGATATCGTCATTTAAGTATATTGAGACATATTTATAATACCAATTACAGTATTGTACTATATTTAGGTAACGTTCCGTGTTATCCGAGTTTTGTCGTATCCGAGGTACTCTCGGTCCCAATTACCTCGGTTAATCGAGGTTCTACTGTACAATCTCTTGTAAAAACTTTAACTGTAATATAAAGAGAAAAAGACTAAATCACATCAGATAAGACAATCTGAAAGTATTAAATGATGATATTTATGAAATTAACTGATGAACATATTTTGCAGATAATGGTAACATTGATAATAAATTTGTTCCTGATTTAGACAACACTGAATTTCCTTAACTGAAACAGAAGAAAATATAATATTTCTGATGTTCCTATTATTCAAAAAATACCTTCATCTTTATCAAAAGTCTTTATCAGATGACACTAAAGAGCTTGTGAGTCTTGGCCTGTCTCAAAACATGTATTCTCTATTGAGCATCCATTTTCTCAATTCCCTCAGTGAAGTCTCTTCTGAGTTTATGCCACCCCCTTCTCCTTCTGAGACTTGTTTAGCACAGTCATATACTCCGCCCATCTTGGTTGGTTTATTTTGACAGTTTTAATATCTGCATTACCAAAAAGTCAATACAGTTCAAAATTATATTGCCCAATAGACATTGTAGTTAACTCAAGACATATATGATCATCAATACTTTTCTTTAAAAAATTCGCAGCAACTGCTCATCTCGCATCTCTGATTTTCAAGGAGCACTGTATTATTGTTTTACTGCATTTTGTTGTTCTTGACATACTCGATCTTACCTGAAGTCATACCCAATAGCAGTTAGTCAAGCATATATATTTCTTTGAATGTTTTGGTTTTGGCAGTGATCCTAAATTATGGAATTCTTTGGAGGCGTTTTGATAGTTTCATATATTACTATTTTGTTGTATTCTTGATATTGCCACAGGTATTTAGTTTTCTGGGTATTAACCATAAACATTTATTTATTTAGTGTATGGATTTTAAAAGTAAGAGATATACACACATACCAATACTAAAATAAAATGAAACTAAATATTAATGTCTAATTAAGACAGCCATTCAATTGCTTCTGGGGAACATTCTAAAAAGTCCTGGTCACACTGAGGGTCTTTCACACGGCCCTATTTCAACAGCGAGTCAACAACACATTTACCATGTCCTGTACATATGCAATAAAGCCTAGCCCACCGATTTGATCTGATGAAGCCTTGAGTTGGGGTGGACACCTTGATATAGTCTGGTTCTTCCCCAGAATAATAGTATCATTAGCATAGACCTTTATTACTTGTAGACTTCAAGTGTTATCATACTATTTATTCAGAGTTTCTCTGTCTTCATTGTTTTTAATTAATACCAATTCTTTTGGTATTCCAAGGGCGATCAAAAGAACATATTGTGTGTCAGTTCTAGTAGAAAGCACATCAATCTATCTTTTCGAAATGATAATTGACAATTTTCAACAAACTCGATTCAAATCGGTTAAAAACATTAATTAAAATATACATTTCATTCAAAAGGTTTTGGTTGCATGTTCATATTGGCTGCATTACATTAATTGTAGTTATGCAGATAGTGTTCGATCTTGATTCACTCCAGTGTACCACAAAAATACAACGGAGGCGACAAGACAGAGTTAATATTTTGCATAGTTTAGAATCTACTAATAAATTTAAAATAATCAGCAGAATGAGTAACCATGCAATACAACAAATATATAATGTAAAAAATAATATATGTTTTCCTGGCATGAAAGGCTACATTCCTCAATAAATTAATATGACTTTAGCTGAACTTTTTACAAAATCATAAATCTTATTACATTGAAATACTTCAATATAATTCTGGCACATCACTTAATACAGCTTAAGGAATAAAACTTTCTATAATATGCTGCATTTTTTTGTAAATTGTGATAAAACTGTCAATTTAATAAATTTCCTTACTTGTACTAGAGCATCGTCACTTAATGCAGAACAGCATAGGGTTGGTGCAGTACCCAGAAAACCACTGTCTGTTACTTCTTCCACCGTTTCACCAATGGATAATACCAATGTGGCATTAACGAAAGAAACAATGATATAGGCATCATATTCATCTGTAACAATCAAAATATTCTTCTAAATTCGAATAGAATATTATTAATAAGTTGCCTTTAATTCAGAGATTCAGTTTAGTAAACTATAATCACTAGAAAACTCAGGTGAAACACGGACTAAAATTTCATCATGTTTAATAAATGTCACATTTGATCAAACTATGTACTTTTGTAAAAACATTTTTCACAAAATTATTTGAGTGTCTAAGTCTGTCTAATAACAATAACCATTGATAACCAATGCAATGGATAGTAAAACAATTTTTTCTTGTATGCTTTTTATTTATAAGCAACATATACTTGTGGACAAACATCTGATATTTTTAGGTAACACGTACATATTTTGTAATTGACATGAATGACAGTACACAGTACATCTTATAATAAATAAAGCAACTGGATGGAATTTGCTTCGACTAGGTGCTTTATGAAGTAATATTTATACTTGTTCTTTTCTTCATGTATACTAGAATCAATGTTTCCATATACAGTTTTCATTTTTTTTTTTGATAACTATACATTGTTCTCCAAAAATATCGTATGTTTACTTGCAAGTGTGATGTGAAGAAAAAGGAGTGATTTTGCAGATCATATTCAATAAAAAAATTGTCAGCAGACTTGTTGAATTTTAATGTATCAGAGTCGAACTCATGAGTGTTTGCCTAAAGACAATTGACAACTTATAATTATCTTATCAAGTATGATAAAAATAAGGAAAAAGGGAAAGATGCGTTAATAGAGATATATATCAAAGATAATAAGACTCTTAGGTTCATTTTATCCAATAAGTACAGAGCCTTTATCAAGAATTCATTAAAAATTGTTTCGCTACAAATTATTTCAGAGGATGTCAATATTTCAGAGTGTATCTCAAATAAACATAGAATGTGTTATAGAGAAGACCACTCTTTTTACCAGAAACTGAGCATAGTTGCAGAGGTTTTGTATCTTGCAGCTGGACATACAATAGAGTTTAATGTTCCTTTGAAATAGAAATATACAATCATGGGAACATTAAAGAGAGTGTTAGGAAACAAGCAAATAAAGAAGCTTAAGCATAAAGATATCTTAGGGATGTGATGAGGACGAATAAGAATATGAGATTATATGTGAAAGTATTCATTTAAGTGGAAAAGTGCTCTATATATAAGTAGAGGGGATGGAGGGATTATAAAATCACAAGGATTAACATGGTTGACATATCTAAAGGAGGCCAAACAGAAGACTACCTAAAAGAATACTAACTGGAGAAAATAAGAAAGGCAGACTAAAAACCAGATAAAAGAATGTTAAAAAAGTTATAGAACTTCACATATAAAGAATGAGTAAGTGCAATGACATGTGATAGAATGAAAATCTTGAGATAAGTAAGCATGGAAAACACCTGTAACAGCTAGAAGATTATAAGATTGGGAGAACAACTGACAATGTCACATAACAGGCTCCAGAGCTAACACATTTCAGAAAATTTTACCTGCACATAAGACGGCACAACTTACCTATTAAAAAATGTCAGTACAAATACTGTTCTTCCATCTAAATTAATTTTAGTTTTTTTGTTTTTTGAACTACAGTCTTTATTTAGATTGTTGAATTTGAACTTAGATTTGTGACTACAATTCAGAAAGAAATATAAACTGAGTACAATTTTTTTGAAATACACCTAAATATCCATAAACTTCAAAATTGTAAATAAATCAGTTTTGATTTATTAGTGAGCAATATACTAAAAACTAGTACTGTATGTTAAATTACAACATTAAAAGAAAAATGTGAAACTTGTCACCCACATATCCAGAAGGGCATGAGACATCTGATCACTTTTACCTATATTATTAAACATTAGCAGATAAAAAAATTAAACAATAGTAGATTATGTATTTGTAAAGTTTGTATTAAATATACAAATTACACAGAAATCCCAACACCCATTATAAAATATATTTTGAAAATATTTTGTATAATTATACACAGTAGCAAAATAAAAAACCATCAAAATTTCAATGATTGCAACTTACAGCGTTAAAACAATTATTAATGTGTTGATGCACATCAGTGGTCAACACACTCTTCAATTCAAATTCATTTGGTTCAAATGGGGAAACTGGGGGCTAGAACAAAAGACTGATAGGTCTGAGACAGATTTTTTTTATATTTTCCAAATGTCTTTCCATCCTTTACAATGTACTTATGTGGTCTTTTACCCTATTTCTTATCATCTGTACCATATATCTGCTTTACCATAAATATGTTTATTAAGGAAACCATTCAGGAAAGATTGCCAAGTCAGATTGTATTTAGACAGATAATAAAGTAAATAACAAGTTGAAAAAAGTTTATAGATAGCACTTAGCTGTGTCTATACCTGCATAACATGGGCTGAAGAGATTGGCGTATCTACTAAATATATAATAATTCTTCAAAACGTGTGGGAAAACAAAGATTTTAAATTTCACAAAAACGATACTTAATTAAAATTTAACTATGTGAATTATGTATAAAAAAATGTATAGAACATAAGCACAAATACATACTTTTACACCATTATCTGACACCCTCTGGTTTTTAAAAAGGCCAACTGTATTTAAACAGAATATATCCAAATTTTTGCTGAAAAATGCAAATTGATTTTGCATGTAATTTTTTTCCAATTTTGGTAATAGATGTCAAATTGAAATACCCAGCTTCATCAACATCACAGTTTATCAATCTATATAAGTTAACCTTTCACTGAAATTTTGTCTGCAATTCCACATATATGGGAGACAAGTTTGAATGAAATTGAAATTAATTCATTTAGTTTTGTCAATTAAATAAAATTAAAATATTTACAAATTATCAGTTTTTTTATAATCCATTTTACAATATCACAAAGATGTCCCTGCTTTTGCATCAAATCTTGTTCTTGAGATACTTACCATTTTGTCTATCCCCGATTTCTTATAGCAGGATCTGAAATAAAAAAAGCACTGGTGTTGAAAAATGTCAACAGCCAGGCATTATTAAATTGATGTTACTATGGTTTTTAATTTAAGATTTTATGATTTTGAGAAGTGAGGTATGTAATAATCTTTCAGTTTTGACATCACCTCATGGAACATGGAATTGTCATAGATATTTGTAGACTTAAGTATCAACACTGTGAAATAGAAGAACAAAAAGAAAAACTGCATACAGAAAAAAGTCAAGATAAAGGGTGTCATAGTTAATAGTACTGAGAAAAATCTGCCTTAAAAATAAAATAGTGCAAATATGAAACATTGTTGATTATCATTAAATATATATATATTAGATCTACAATCGGGCAACAATCTACAAAATTAAGAAATAGAATGGACATTCTAATAAAAGTTGAATAATTAAAATGAAAAATAATAACCATACTAATTAAATTCAGTATTTATAGACATTTTAATAAATGAGAAAAAAATGTGTAGGCATAGAACATACTTGTCGAATTAAAGATATTTTGGCTGTCAAGCACATGATAACAATTGTTTATTTAAATTTCAACTCTATACTTAAAAATGACTAGATGCCTGCTTGTAAAATCAACTTCTACAACTTACCATCACTTCTTCTTTTCACTGTCCATACAGCATTCGGATTACCAGGTAATTCTGATACAGCCATTTCTGAAACCTCCAAACCATGTCTTAATACTCTCATAGATGATCTAGGGCCCCGCCCACATAACATGTACAACTGTGGAGTATCTTCACCAGCCAAATCAGCTACTCTCGATGAGAGAATTGGAGAAAGTGATTCAAGTTCATCAACTAAGACCAGATTCCTTAGCGGTCTGGGAGCAAAGAAAAATGTGTCACCTTCTTCCAAAGGCATAGCTGAACTGAATTCCAATTCATCATCATCATCACCAAGATGAGCAATTTGGTAGAGGTAACTAAAAATATTACAATAGATGACTTTATAGTGTTAAAGTCTTAATAAAAATTTGTCTAAATTAAAATTACCAAGAGGTAAAATGTCTCAGGAGTGGAGGCCAACACACCATTTAATAAATGTGTTGGTACTATGTACAGGAAGTTTATTTAGGACTTTGTGTATAAACTAACATTCATAACTTCATCATTATGAATCTTATTTTAAGTCCAAAATTTAAAACATGAACAAAAAAAATCAATACTTACTGGTTGCCAAACTCAGATGCTACAAATAAGAAACCAGTCTTCAATACACACATAGCAGTGGCTACAGGAACTGTATCAAAATATTTTAACTTTATTTCAGTAACCATATCATCATCAGTCTCCAATGTTATCTTAAAAATATCTCCTTGTTCAGTTTGAGCCAAGAAAAAGAACATAGATTTTGTTTTGTGAGTTGCTGAACAAACAAATATCATTCCTCTTTCAGGATCATCTAAATCATTTCTTCTACGAGGTATGGGACAACGAATATCATGTTGTTCTCCCAAGTTTTTGTATGTCAAATAGTTTTCTGAACAAATTAGGACTCCAGAAGGGCCATCATCACCACCAGGAACTGTTACCAAGAAGTTAGCATGTTCTTCTAATGGTTCAGAGTATTTTCTTACCACATGGTTTACAACTAAATCAATTTCGTAAAAGGTTAGCGTTTGCTGTGTTTTTTGTGCAGCTTCACCTGTGGGATCACTATCAGCTTCTTCATAGTCTATTTCTAAACAAGCAAAAATTGGGTTATCATAACCAACATCTACACCTACCATATGGTAAACTAATGTGTTACTTTTATGTGCCTCAAGTGGTGATGATATAGTCAACCTTGCTTGAGCATCTCTATTCAAAATATAAGCTAACTTTTGCTTTTCTATAGCTCCAATCATTACAGCCCTCCCTCTTAAATCTGTAGCCAGATACTGGCCTGGGACAATACGCCTACCTCCTGATTTTCCAAAAGTTTCTTGATGAACCTTTTCAAATACATTTTTCTGTTGATTATACTCTAGAATCACCAATCTTCCAGAGTCTGAACCTACTATTACATAGTCTTTAGTTCCACCAGTTAATCTAAAGGGCATCAAAGATCTAATGATACCAAAGATCTCTATAGTTAAGAGTGTATGCACTTTTCCAGTGTTGGGATCTGGTCTAAGCAGTTCCAAAATTTTTCCTCTTGAAATTACAATCTCTTGTATTTTGGAACCAGAGAAATTACCATGAATTGCATGAGAAATGGTAGTACCCCTTTGCAGGGTCAAGTTGTACAAGAACATCTTGCCTAAAAAGAAAAAAAATTGGTGAAGATCCCACAAATTAAATATAAACAGGAATAGAGTACTAAACACAAATTATTGTGTTTTAGTACTAAAGGAAACATATTTTTATACTCATATTTTTTCTACACTCTGTACAGTGATGACTGAAGTATAAACAAGAAGTGTTCACATAATTATAAAACATTGCCAACAATCAATCAAAATCAGATAGTTAAAGACAGAAAAAGATGATAAAAAATTAAATCGGCTTGAAGATGAAACCAAATATGCCATTCACTGGGCATTATTTTTTTTTTTAACAAAATCTCAAATAACAATTTATTGATTCGATACTCTAAATATCTCAACCTGTTTTATTGCAAAATAACAGTATTTTTCTAGAAAGAAAAAGAATCATCTTGTGGAGATTTGCACCATCTTGAAGGAAAGTATATAAAGCCTGGTCAAATCAGGGCGAAAATGTCTCAGTATGGCTATCAAAATTTAGATAATCTCTGGCTAAGGATAGGAATTTTTCTAAAAAATTTACATCTCTGTTGGATTGGTACTAATCTGAGATTACACGGTCGTTCACTCATAATAGGTGACTATTCATAAGAACAATTGAGCTAATTTTACTCAGTAACAAGGCATTTACTGAATACACAAAATTCCACAAATATAATTAAATGAGTAAGATACTAGTAGTTCAACAAATCTTCTGTAGAAAGAGGACGCACTACAACTACCTCGGCACCATAATAAATGAAGAATGGACCAACACTCTCTCTCCTACGGCACTACAGCCCAAAATGAGCCTTGGCCTCCTTTATTTTTTGCCTCCACCCTTGTATGTCTGTGGCTGCTTTTCTCCATACACGGACTCCTAAAAGTGCTTGTGCGTCGCTGCTTACTGTGTCTTCCCAGCACTTTCTTGGCTTTCCAACTGGTCTCTTTCCCTGCATTCTGGCGTTCAGTGCTCGTTTTGGTAGCCTGTCCTCTCCCATTCGTATCACATGTCCGGCCCATTGCAATCTTTGTGTTCTAATGAAGTCTGACAGGGGTGTTTCCTTATACAGTTGATAGAGCTCGTTATATCGAATTCTGAAGATTCCGTTTTCCCTCACAGGTCCTAGTATTCTCCTCAGTACTTTTCTTTCGAATGTGTCGAGTTTGTTTTTGGATGTTTCTTTCAGGACCCATGCTTCGCTGTCATAACATGCTATTGGCCGAATTATTTTATAGATTCTCATCTTTGTATTTCGGTGGACACTTTTGGACCGAAATATATGGGAGAGGGCAAAATAAGCTTTGTTTGCCTGCGTTATCCTTTTTCGTATTTCTCCATCGGCATATATTTCTACTCCCAGGTATGTAAACTTTCCAACCGTTTCATTGTCATCTTCATGTATAATGTTTTGTGGGATTATATTTCTTCTCGTCTGTACCATTATTTTTGTTTTTTCTGTGTTAATTTCCAGACCTAGCCTTTTCATTTGTGTTTTTAACTCTGCGTATGCTTCCTGTTGATGTTCTACTCATAATATTAATATCGTCGGCGTAGGCAGCCAGTTGAATCGTTTTATTGGTCATTAGGTTTTCTCGTCCAGTTTGCATTTGCCTAACCGCATACTCCAGTGCCAGGTTAAACAATGTTGGTGCCAGCCCAAATATGCCATTCACTGGACATTATTTTTTTTTAAACAAAATCTCAAATAACATTTTATTGATTCGATACTCTAAATATCTCAACCTGTTTTATTGCAAAATAACAGTATTTTTCTAGAAAGAAAAAGAATCATCTTGTGGAGATTTGCACCATCTTGAAGAAAAGTATATAAAGCCTGGTCAAATCAGGGCGAAAATGTCTCAGTATGGCTATCAAAATTTAGATAATCTCTGGCTAAGGATAGGAATTTTTCTAAAAAATTTACATCTCTGTTGGATTGGTACTAATCTGAGATTACACGGTCGTTCACTCATAATAGGTGACTATTCATAAGAACAATTGAGCTAATTTTACTCAGTAACAAGGCATTTACTGAATACACAAAATTCCACAAATATAATTAAATGAGTAAGATAGTAGTAGTTCAACAAATCATCTGTAGAAAGAGGATGCACTACAACTACCTCGGCACCATAATAAATGAAGAATGGACCAACAACCAGGAGATTAGAGCACGCATTGCAAAAGCTAGATCCACCTTCAATCAGATGGGGGTCCTTCTTTAAGAGTCACAACGTCTCTCTTGATACAAAAGTAAGAATGCTGCGATGCAAAAAACTGGAAGGATTTGAGATGTGGCTATATCAGAGAATACTTCCCATGGACTGACTGAGTCACAAATGAGGAGGTCCTTAGAAGAATGAATAAGAACCGAGAGGTGACCACCATTAAATCTCTATAGTTACAATTCTTCGGACATATGCGAAATGAATCCAGATATGCTCTCCTTCAAGCCATACTGTAATGAAAAATATTTGGAAAGCAAGGTCTAGGAAGAACATCTTGGTTAAAGAACCTCAGAATCTGGTTCAATACAATATCTGTACAGCTTTTCCTCGCTGCTGCAGATAAGATTGTCATGATGATTGACAACATTCGTAACAGATAGGCACATCAAGAAGAAGTAAGATAAATGCAACAAGAATTAAGAAGCCAATAATGAACACTTCATATAACACATCACTAAATATGTGGTAGAGTAAAGTAGAAATGGTTTAAGTGGAAGAATTTATTAAGAATGGTTCTTGATAAGACTGAACAGAATAGTTGGGAATAATCAGGGGGTCATCCTGATCCAGTTTTAACAGTTATCATCATGCTATTACATAAACTGAACATATAATAAAGTATAAAATGTCTCAGGAGTGGAGGCCAATACACCATTTAATAGATGTATTGGTACTATGTACAGGAATTTAATATAGGACACTAGTGTCTTTCTATTTCTTAAAAAAAATCAAGAAATCAAAAACAATGTCCATAATTTAGTTACAATAGAACCACATAAATGTGTAAATCAAATTTATTTTAATTAAGTATATTAAGCAAGCAACAATTATTATGAAATTATATGCAAAGAGGCAAATATTCCTCAATAGTCCTCTAGTATATTAAAAGCAGAGTTAAAAACATATCACCAAATTTTTAACGACCATGGGCAAAGCCACGTTGTGAAGAATTTGTAACTGTTAATTTGTTTAAAAATGTGTTAAAGAATACCAGAATAATTATCAAAATATGAAGCAAAAAATCGTATTTCTAATAATATCCCTAAAAGAGTAATTATTCTTTGATTTATAATGTATGAAATAAAATACGACTAAGTATAACAAAAAAATATTACGTTAAAAGAATTATGTAGATAATTTTATAACCATATAGCAATACCTTAATAAAAGATGATTAAAACTGGTTTAGATCTTCACAAAAACATTTTTTTCCATAAACACCGCCATTTCTTAAACTACCGCATAACCTGCCCACGCCGCATCAGCATCATTCCCTGCCTGTTTGTCAAACAGACACACAGAATAGCCAACACTGTGATGTAAAATTCACATATTACGTCATATTCATCGAGATTTGTGATGGTCATATTCGACAGCCGACGAGTTTTTTGTTGGCCTCGATTATTTATTTATAATATATGTATGATTTTTTTATGTTGTTATCACTACATCTTCATAAAAATTTAATTGAATTTTCACTATGAGACAGTTTTTCATACAAAATTTCTAATCTAAAATTTTGAACAGCCGGTTTTTTAATATTATTCGGAAGCTAATTTCTTGTGATATTTTAATATTATTTATTATATTTGATAGTACCCTATGGTAGTATTAACAAAAATGACTTCACCAGCATTAAAGGAAGCTTCAAATATATCTTATATTCCTCCGATACCTAAGGTTTCTTAGTTTTTACCTTTTATTTACAAAAACTTAGTGGCGCCCCTTTTTTTTATCTCTATCTACTTTTCTATGGTAACTTTTTATACATTTCTCTATCGATCTATTTATCTATCCAATCTTGTCTTATCTTTGATAGTTTCTTGTTATACAACATACAGATTCCAAAAGCACCAACCATCTGGCTGCCGTTCGCAGCCAGATGACCGTTCATTGATGACCTTTCTAGCAACATCCAAAAAAGATTACGCATGGTGTAGCATCTCCTTGCTGTATTTCTTTCTTTATTTTAATTTCTTCGGAAATTAATCCGTTGAATCCAACTTTAATGATGTTGTTTTTAAGCACTGTCAACATCTTAGTTTTGTTGGTACCCTAAGATTCCTTAATTCTTCCACCATTTTTGACCATAATAATTATATCAAATTCACTTTTGGCGATTATAAAAACATTTATTTCTTAATTATATTCTCTTGCTTTTTTTTATTATTTGTTCTATTGTATTTATGGCGTTAATTGTCGATTTACCTGATCTAAACCCATTCAAGATTATTTCTGCTGTTTTTATTCTAATGCAGGCCATTCACGTTCCGACTTGTGGTACCACTAAGTAGGACCACTAGTTGGATGTTCGTCTCCACTCACGCTCCGACTTTCTATCCAACTAGCGGTCCAACTTCAGTTCTAGGATGTATCGAATAAAGACTACGCAAAATATAATTAGGAGGAGAAAAATGACAGCACTGTGCTTGTTATCTTTATTGTATGTTATGATAATTTAAAAATTAGGTTTAGTTTCTCTAGGTATTTGTCTAGGGCTGAACTAATTAATTTTTTCAACTCTTGATTTTTATGACTTTTTAAGATGTAGGAAAAAATTATAGTTTTTAAAGATTTGTATAGGTATAAAATCTATATTTTATTTGTTTTAAAACTGGAGCTGGATTTATTTTGTTGTGTGTGTGTCGTATATTTTTAATAGGAATAATTATTGTTTGTGCAATTGAAAGTTATTTTCTATTATTTTTTTGCGAAGTAGGGATCTTTTGCTACAAGTATGATTTAATTTTTATTGTATGTTGATAATTCTTCTGTAGCCAATCCGGAGTATCGGAAATTTACCTGTATAGGAATGTCCGAAATAGATCTACAGAAAGGAAAATGATTTGCCCTAACAAAAAGGTAATTTTCGTGCAATTGAAAGTTTATTTTCTAATAAATATTTGCGAACTAGAGATCTTTGCGTAAAGTATTTCATAGAAATCTCATACGTAACAGGTGCCGAAAGTCAACTGACTGAGGAAATTTTCGATCCAACCTGTGATCCGACTTCCAACTTCACCATTCACGCTCCGACTTCGTCGCCAGTCGGAAGTCGGATCTTCAAGTCGTCCCACTAGTCGTACCACTAGTTGTCCAACTAATCCAACTAGCCCACTCACGGTCCGATTTCAGATCCAACTGCAGAAGTTGGACCACTAGTCGTACCACAAGTCGGAACGTGAATGGCCTACATTAGGTCTATCCAACGATAAGAGATAGCCCGCCAAAAAAACAAGGCGTTGCCAAATTTGTCAGGACCGGATTTAACGTTTTCTAATACACACCTTTTTAAACATATTTTTTTGGTAAAGCGGAAATCCAAAATTAATAGATATTGTGTTTACCTGGATTCATCTTGTAGGTATTATGTAAACGAATTTTTTCCATTTTAAAAATAAACACCAATATGTATTACGCTACTATTCACAATGAAATAAAAATCGCCAAAAAATCGACAAAAACTCAAAAATATAACACAAAGAAAGATAGTTCTAATTGATGAAATCAACTGAAAAAATTAAGTAAAAAGCACGTATATAATAGTTTGACCCTTATAAAAATGTGTTGGGAATCCCCTAACCTAATCGGATGTTTGTTGAATCATATCATAAACCTTATCTTATGACCAATCACTCCCACGCTGCATCTTAATCAGTTAAGTTCAGTTGATAAATATTTT
Source organism: Diabrotica balteata (assembly GCA_918026665.1). NCBI lineage: Eukaryota > Metazoa > Arthropoda > Insecta > Coleoptera > Chrysomelidae > Diabrotica > Diabrotica balteata. The sequence goes on from OU898282.1 coordinate 25,696,612, forward strand.
TTGTGGTGATTGCACTTATCGGACTTCTTATAGTCTGCTTTTACATTTATTAAGAAGGTGACCACTGTGTATTAATCATTTTTTACACTGTTTACAGTTTTTCGGTCTAGTTTATAGTTTTACAAACAATGTCGAGTTCTACAAATTCTGTGGAGGAATTCACTCCTAAAAAGCGGTCAAAACTACTGCATTTAGTAGTAGGTACGGAAAAAAGCATTATATTATATAATATTTATACATCGAAAATGGAATCGCGTCCCGAAGCTTTAATATCGGCAATAGTTAAACAGACTGCTTCCACCAGCGCAGCGGAGTAGGTGAAGCTTCTGTGGATAGAAATATTAGGGAAAAGAAAAGTGCAGAAGGATTTTCTTCACTGAAAAAGAACAAGCCCAGAAAAAGCATACTGGACAAAATGGAGGATTTTGATAAAACTGCTATACGACGAATTGTACATCAACTTTTTTTTTCGAAACGAGATACGAACTATAGACAAAGTTCTTGTAGCTGTTAACGATGACGAAAGCTTGCCAAATTTTAAACGCAGTCCTTCCATAAATTTCTAAAATTGTTAGATTTTAAATACTCACGTAGAGGAAGAAACAGTGCTTTATTAGAACGAGAACAGATTATTTTATGGAGGCGAAATTTTTTAAAATCCATAAAAACATTCGGAAGGAAAACAGAAAAATTTATTATTTACATGAAACGTGGGTAAATGCAGGACATACAAAATCTCATGTATGGGTCGACGAAACGGTGAACTCTTCCAGGCAGGCGTTTTTGTCAGGTCTCCTAACAGGTCTCAAAAATCCATTAGGCAAGGAAAAAAGACGGATTATTACACGTATTGGGAGTGAAACAGACTTTGTAGAAAGTGGTCTATGGATGTTTGAATCAAAAAAGAGTGGCGACTATCACGAGGAAATGAACTCCGATGGCTTTGAAAAGTAGTTTGCAAATATTTTACCCCTTTTAGAGGACAACTGTGTAATAGTTCTCGATAATGCTCCTTACTCCATCTTCGATGAGGACATGCTTACGGTTGAACTTTTACAATTAGTGGCACCGCGTAAGGCTGAATATAACAAATATGTTATTCAACCAATATAAGGTTGAATGTTCGAATAATTAAACTTTGAGGGTATACAAGGCAACTATCGAACACGGTGATTAATTTAATCTTGCCCAAGTACTTTCGATCAATAGATCATCTCTTGATTTCGATTAACAGATGCCCCTGAAGATGATCTATTGATCGAAAGTACTTGGTCAAGATTAAATTAATCACCGTGTTCGATAGTTGCCTTGTATACCCTCAAAGTTTAAATATGTTATTGACGAAATTGCAAAAGCTCAAAATAAAACCGTTTTACATTTGCCACCGTACCATTGTGAGCTCAATCCTATTGACGTGATTTGGGCTGATGCTAAAAATTTTGTGGCTGCCAATAACAAGACTTTCAAATTTGCAGTCAAAATCCTTTAAAATGATGCCCTTAACAACATTATCCCGGAGAAATGGATAAACTGTGTGAAGCATGTGCAGCATACAGTAGAAAAAAGTTCTGGGAACTTGATAATATTATTGAAGTCATGGTTTAACCGTTGATGATAGAAGTTGGTGGTAATAGTGATAGTGACAGTTCCAGTGATTCCTAATTGTTTTTAACGACATCAAGGTAAGCCATCTTGGTAGCCACTTTATTCCTTAGTTAGCTATAAAAGAAAAGTCGAACGATTTTTTAGCACGTAAGCCTCGTTTGTTTGTATTTATTTTCACAATTATGCTACTAATTTCAATTATTATTTGTAAACGGTTTTTATAAAAACAATGTGTAACATACATTTGCTTCAAGTTTGATTTATTATTTTGATCTAACTTCACCAGACTGATTAACGAAAATAGAAACAGAAAATATAAAGGGTTTAAAAAAAAGGTATTTTAATTGTCATTATGCATTGCAACATGTATGTACACATTTTTCAAGTTTTGTCAACACATGGATTTAAAACTTATGTAGCAGAATAAAATATAACAATTTCGCAACCGCACAATAAGCAGGAGTATCGTCCGGCTGTGGCCGTGGATGCATCTTTATCGTTTGACATCTCTTCCAATACTAATTTAATGTTGTAGCTGTACAACTGTGTACAGTGTTGTCAGTTGATTTAATATTAGTATTTGTTTTAAAATACAGACAAAAAATTATATAATGTATATCTGTTCCCAAGTTTATATCATATGGGATGAGAAAAACATTTATTTCCGTCTTTGTAAGTGCATTAAATAAAAACGACTTATTATTTAAAAATATATATTCATAAATAAATCACTTAAGGCTCATCCTCGAAAATCCTAACGGTAAATTTTAGTTTGCTATCTCTATTTCAAAAATTTCTTTCTTTACGAAAACAAAATCTGTTCATGAAGTAATATTCTAAACTTCGTTTAGATATCTCTCTCAAGCCCAGGTCAAAAATGCGCTTATCTTTTACTCGAGCCGATTATATACCGGGACAACCCCTGCAGTGACAGGTTTTGGCTTACAATAAAACCATAAATCTCTTTAGTGGTGTTTTGAGTAAATATAATAACAGATCAAAGTAATATAATCTATCATAAACTATCATAATCTATCATAAATTTACAATGTAACAAATGTACATACATAATTTATTTGTTATTTTTTTAAGGAAAAATTGGCTGTCTGAATTTTAACGTAGATTAAAATTTACGGAAAATAAAAATTATAAAAAAAGATTATTATTATATATCATAAAAATTTGATTAGTATCACGATCATTAAAATTGATAAAATGAAACGATATAAAATTATGTCTAATATTTCTTCAGAAGGTGTTTTAAATAAAAATTATAATAAAAATCGTATCTGATTAGTATCACGATCATTAAAATTGATAAAATGAAACGATATAAATATAGAATTATGTCTAATGTTTCTTCAGAAGGTGTTTCAAATAAAATTTTTAATAAAAATCTTGAAATTTTTGTAGCATATTTTCCCACAGTTCCATATATTTATCAAACTTTTCGAATAAAATATTTTTTGGGGTCCATACCGCAAACTAACAGTATTCTCTACTCGATATAAATAACAAAATAACTGTCCTTGAACTGGATAGTAATAGGAATCAGTTCTTTTTAAACTTTCTTGAAGGAAGGAATAATTTAATCACGCTATCATTTCCAATTTTGATTTTTGATATTGAATTTGATAGGTTGTGGTTTATTACACCAAAATCTAATAAAATATAACATGACACAAGAAATAGTTTTAGAATAAGTTTGATGTGTTGTTCATTATCATTCAGTAAGGGACTAATTTACTTCTTACAATGCTAATCTAACAGACAATTATTATTGTCAAATGAAAGAAATAAGATAATTTACTTGTGTGCTTGTGGTTAGTAAACGTCGGCCCTATGCAACTAATTGTCAACACAGAACGGATTACAAAAGTTTAGATTTCTGAGGAGCATTTATGAAACTTAGATGTATACTGAGTACTTATTTCAAAAATTTACAACTAAGGATTTAATTTGTTATATGTAAATATACTCCTAGATCTAAAGAAAATGGGAGTGCGACAATGGGAATTACTGGAACAGGACTGACAAAATATGGAAGGCAATAGTAACCGCGGCAAAGACTTACGAAGAGTTGTAGCGCCATTGATGATGATGATGATAAAATATACTGTATAACTATTTATATGGATGTGAAATATGGATCATGAAGGATAATATGAGGGAGATTTTAGGATGTACGTTGAAAAATTAAGGCAAATATCGAGCACAAATTTAATAATCAAATCTTGCCCAAGTACTTTCGCTTTCTACAGCATCATCAAGGGCATCTGAAATAAGCCAAGAAAAGTTTTTTTAAATGAAGAAAATTAATAAACTTAGTTAATAAACATAAACATAAATAAAAAATAATTAATAAACAAAATAAAGTTAATGGATGATAAAAGTTTTTTGTGATTAACATTTTAGACTTACTTCGTCAAATTTGGGCTATCCAGCAAGCGCAGATGCCCCTGATGATGCTGTAGAAAGCGAAAGTACTTGGGCAAGATTTGATTATTAAATTTGTGCTCGAAATTTTCCTTCATTTTTTAAAGTTTATTTATTCGAGAATTCAACCTTACATCAATAATTTAGGATGTGACTCAGGTATATGATAAAGTATGGCAAATACGCCATAACTATAAACTAAGGCTGCATTTACCAAAACGATACTCTCAAATAATTGACTCCTGCATCTTGGAAAGATATTTTAGAATTAAACAGGAAGAAACATACACGGAATTGAAAGATATTACAGCAGGGCTGCCACAAAGAAGTGTCTTTGGCTTTTGTATACGTGTTATATTATTGTCCTAGAAAATATACAATTGCAACATTTACCGAAGATATTGCTATCATAGCAATATGCAAAACCAGCGAGGAAGCGACAAAGAAATTACACAGATGTTAATCAAATATATACTCCAGGGAAATAAGCAAAAAATAGATCATGTTCGTGAGACTCAATAATCCAGGACGCTGACAACTTTTTTAGTTATTGTAGACCTATAGAAAGAAAACCTACTTGTTTCTTGCCTTGAATTTGGAGCTGTTTTTTATTTATTGGCAATTTAATGCAAAAAACGCGATTGTTTCTATGATTATTCATACTAGTATTAAAAAAAAATAGATTTTTGGAAGAAAATTGTTTTTGCACGAATTGTTTAAACAAACTAGACTATTTATTAATTAATTAATATATAAACAAATTACTAATTTCTAATGTACGTAGAAATTACATACAAATTAAAAAAAGAATGATCAAAATCCATTGAGTAGATCCGGAGATATACAAAATTTTATTAGTTTGAAATTGGTTGTTCGGTATGGATTTGTAGGTTCTTCCTAGTCACCATTTGAAGTATATTTTTAAAAATTCGTAGAGGGTCCTGTAAAGGTACAATGTTTGTGCAAATTTTTTAACAAAAAATACAAATCCCATTCCTTAACATGGCATCAATGAGGTTCCTTAATTATTATAATCAAATTAACTGTGAATTATCATCTTGATCTACTACTTGTTGTAATTGGTCATAAAACACTTCCCTTGTTGTTTGAGGCTTATTATTTTCTGGGCCGTATACTCCAATAATGTTCAGGTTTTCCTTCTCCATTCTTATCTTTGATGTTACTATTCTTTCTGATATGTATTGACACTCTTTGATGTAATTTTGATACCTTTGGTGTATTAGTAAGGCTACACCTTCTTTGGCCCTGTTTTCTTTTGCTACTCCACTGTAGATTAGTATGTATTTACCTAATTTTGATTGACCTTTTCCTTTATTTTTTGTTTGCTGTAGAGACAAATGTCTATTTCTTTATCTTTCAACACTTAGGTTATTTCTTGGTCCCTCGAGTTGAGTGATCTGATATTCCAAGTAATTCTCATCTGGGTTTTGGATGTTTTTCGTTTGTCCTTATTTCTTGCCGTAGTCGTCTTCTTAGTATCAATCCGGTTCCGAGACTGTACATTGTTTCTTTGAGCAGTATTTGATTTTACGATTGGTAGATTGCTAACCAATAAATATGACTAATTAAATTTCATATTCAAATACTGCAAAATATTTGGTTATTACTCTGAGCTCATGTAAAGAAGAAAAGAAAATAATAATTCTGATTGAAATACAAAAAAAAACTGTACTGGATGATTGACCAAAACTCTACGCTGTTTCTATATAATAAATTATTATTATATAAGCAAATACTGAAACAATAGTATTATGATAAAAACAGTATAAATATTTAGAAGGAAAATGTCACTAATCAAAAGAAAATATTTCTATTCATACAAAAATTTAATAAAATTATAGGTACTTACTGCTTATTTATATAAAATTTCCTATTTTAAATACAATAAACACACTGGTTTGTCAAAAGTCGGAATAAGCCCTAATAATGTTATTCAACTTTATTTATCCTCCTCCGAGAGTTTTACCTACCTGGCGAGAATCCAGAAGCTACCGACAAGGACAGCCTGTGCTGACGGAGAGAAAATTGCATTTAGCAGAAATTTGAAATTTTTTAAAAGTTTATATCAAATAGCTGCTTTGTGTTACACTTTACGTTAAAAATAAAAACAGATTCGGAAAGTGGGTCAAATTCTGTAGTGCCCTATTTAAAAAAAAAAAAAAATTTTACGTTTATTTTAACCAAAAATATTTGAAAAAAAAATTGTTTAAACAATTTATAAATTTACAACCAAATAGTGCACTAGAACTTTTTTAGACCTTCCATATAAAAAAAGAATCATCTCAATATCTGCCATAGTTTTTGCGTTATTTGATATAAACTTTTACATTGGAATTTACCTTTGCCCAGAATCGCGAGGATCGGCCTTAATTTTCGTAATACAGGACTGAAGAAGGCGAAGAAAGCACTAAACCGCAGCCAATTAAAATATTTATAATCCCATACGTATAAGTTTCGTTGTTTACTAGCACTATCGCGTCTCGTTGATATATCTTAGTATTTATTATATTAGCTAAGACATTATAGGCAATGTCTAGAAGAGATAGTAGTCCTGTAGTTTTTGCAGTCTTCTTAGATGCCCTTTTCATGAATCGGCACTAATTTCTTCGTTCCATTCATCTGGGATCATATTTGTATTGTATATTAGAAGAAATATTTCCTTATGCAATAATGCTCTCTATATGTTATTAGCTCCGCTAATCTCCGCTATCGTTCTTACATGCTGCCTTGTAATTCCGGAGTTTTTTTGTATCTTATTTTGTGTCTCACCTACTGTAGAACTTTCGATTTCATCGTGAATTTCTAGTCTTCTGTCATCTTCATTTATGTATAATTATTTTTGTAATGTTGCTCCCATATCATGCTGATCGGTTTGAGTTAAAGGTAGATTTCTCCTTTTAGATTCTTTATTCCCCTTTTTTTAGTATGTGGGTTTGCTTTTGATCGCCTTAACTTTTTCGAAGAATTGCTTTAATTTATAATTGTGTCTATTTTTCCTTTATATTTTCTATTTTTATTTATCCAGTCATTTTTATTCTTTTTATTTATGGAGCTGCATTAATTTCTCTCTTTTTCATAGTTTGTTCTGTTCTGTATTGTTTTCTTCTTGTTTACTATTTCGTTTGCTACATCGTTTATTTGATCTTTTATTTCTTTACACTTTTCATTTATGTCTGTTGACTTGCTCGTTAGGTAGCTTATATTATCATTAATCCAATGTTCATACTTTCTCTTTACTTCGGGTTTATTTAGTACATAGGGGTCCCATTTATCAGTGTTTATTTTGACTGGAATCTCGAATTCATAGTTTTGTAAAGTTTTGTAAAAAACTATGAATACAAAACAAAAATTATGAGACATTTAGACATTTATTGATTTTACATCAAACAGATATACAAAAAAGTAGATAAATATTTTAATAATATTACGAATAGAAAATAGCAATATAAAGCCTACGTTTTTGATAATAAATCAATATGTCATCTTAAATAATGGTAATAACAAATATCAATAACTAAAAAACACTTCAAAAAATGTAAAATAAGACATAATTAATAATTATTCATTTAAAAGCTATAATTAATTTAACTTTCATGAATATAAATGTTATGATGTTCTTTGTAGCCATGCCACTGACCGCTATACTGACTTGATTGCGAGAATATTATATGTTAACACATTTACCAGACTTATTATCGATTTTTGAAGATAGTATAAATACAAAATCGTAAAGTAGATATACAGCGTTGGAATTCGAAGAACGATATGATTTAACATTCAGTTGTTTAAATTTCTTAGACAAGTTGAGTAGTGTTTAAAATTTTACTACACAAATATATCCGGCTTTGTTACTTCTAATAAGAGGTGGAAAAATATCTTCAAAAATAAGATTACAAAGAGTTAAACGAGGACTGTTATTCGGCCGATTATTAATTTCCATATAACTGAAAAACTAAAAGTATAACTGAAAAGTACCCACTGTATAAAATTCATAACAGATTTGTTGAACAATTTGATTACAAAGGAGATAAAGTATATGCGGTTGGAAATTAAGAATCTCGAATTCTGTTAGAAAAAAATACAGAAAATAATCGAAAATTTTTGATGGAAAAACATATACAATATACTCAAGATTACAGTATTTAAGATATATTAAATAATTTAGAAACGAAACAAGATTTATTGTGTTTAGTGATGAAACGTATTTACTTTCAAGTAAGCTTGTAGTAATAGTCTCTGGTAAAAGTGATCTATTTTCCAACAGTGTCCTCGAATGGACAATGTATCTGGAAAAAAGAAAACCCAAATTGGATGAGGGAACATCATACACAATACCCGCAAAAGGTAAACGTATGGGTTGGCATTGTAAGAAATAGAATTATCGGACCCTACTTTTTCGAAGGTAATTTAAACGGGCCAGCATACCTTCAGTTTATAAGGGGTTTCTCGTACCTACTTTAGTTAATTTATTCCCCAGTAGAATTAATCCTGGAGGTTTTGATAAAAATTTATGGTTTTAACAGGATGGTGCCCTTTCGCATTATGCTGTAGATGTTCGAAGGTATCTAAACGGAATTTTTCTGAACAGGTGGATTGAAAGACGTTGACATATCGGATGGCCAGCGAGGGCACCAGAATTCAATCCTTTTGATTATTTTATATGAGGTTATTGGAAGAATAATGTTTATAAAACGAAACCTGCAAATATTGAAGACTTAAAAAAATTGCGTAAAGAAATAAACAATATTTCTCAAGAAATCATAAACAAGGTTATATAAGAATTTGTACAACGATTGAGTTACTGTCAAATACAACAAGGGCTACAATTAGAACATTTAAGATAGTTATGTATTAATTACTGGATTACTTTCAATCTATTTATTATAATTTATTTATAATTTATCAATAATAGAAATCAATAAAAATTAATTTTCTAAGCGTATATCTTTCAAGCAAAACTACTGAGATCATAAAAATCATCAAACAGAGAAAACTGGAGTATTTCGGACATGTAATGAGAGGTCCCAAATATAGGTTGCTACAAAATATCATGAAAGAAAAAATAGCAGACAAACGCAGTCCAGGACGAAGAACTCTTGGTTGAAGAACTTGCAAGATTGGTATGGTGTTGATACAAGCATGCTATTTAGGCTGGCAGTGAATAAAATTAAGATAGCTATGATGGAAACCAACGTTCTGAAAGGACATGGTACATGAAGAAGAAGATATCTTTCAAATTATATCCGTTAGATCCCAAGTATTATACTTTTTTGGAATCAGCTCATTTTTATCGATCTAAAAATGTCGTGAAATACAGGGTGTTTTATAAAAAAATAGTCGATGACGTCATCACCTTACTGTAATATCATCTTGTATAATGAAATTTTATTATAGAACATTAAACTTAAAAATCGGCGTGTTTTAAATTTTTTTAAAAAGGCTTTTCATTTAGGAAATATCGAATTTATTCCATGCTTTACAGACACACTGTATATAAATATAATGAGTCGCAAGGGGCGATGGAAGTATTTCTTCCGCATCATAACTAACGGACTAATTCTGCGTTCTTGATCAGTTTAAGCATATTTTACGTACACATGAAGCTTGTTTGATAGAATTAAGAGTTTAGTTGGTTTCGTAGAACAATACACCAGTGAATCGGAAAAATTGGATTTAAACATAGTACTCAACTCTGTGATTGACAGTGACTATTATTTAACACGAACAGGGGACGTGAGATACCATCGAATTGCTTGAAAATTCAGGATTCTATAACTAGGTACTGGAAGTTATTGAAACGCTATAAGACACACGAAAAAGTCAGTCCAAAGTGGCTATTACTGAAATATCAAGCTATATATACTATGTACCTACTCAAACTGCCAATCATTACATAAATTTAATTCATTTTTCTTACCACACATATTTTATTTGTACATACACTCGTTATCAATAATTTTATTATTAAGACCTCCTAATATTATTAATTGATAATGAAATGTATCGGTACTATTTGCTTTACGCAAGAGTGAAAATAAGTGAATCTGGCAAAATTTTATTAGGACAATTATTCTAGATTTGTAATAATATAGGAATTATATAAGATACAATCGGCAAAACCAACATTGAATGTGAAAGAGGAGAGAGTGAACCAAAATATAAAAGATGTGCAGTAGCCATTATTCTGAAAACAATTACCAGAGATAAAGACGTTGTAGAGAGTATACCTAACTTTAAATGAAATTGGACAATATATAACCCGATTGAATGATACGAAAAGTTTAACACGACAGTATTACACGCCAAAGAACGTACTAAAGGATGTCCATTCACATATTGCACGGATAATTAAAGCTGAAAACTAGTGAAAATTGTATGACTCGATAGACCATAAAATCACTTAAATAGTGGACATACGTGGCGTACGCTACAACGATTATAATTTTTCATTACACTAAAAAATAATAGCAACTAAACTATTTACCTGTTAAATTAATAATGAAAAATGTTTGAAGAATTAAAAAAAATGTCTAATAAATAATTCTCCAAATGAATATTAAACTAAATTCTAGTAAATATATCTTAACATTTATTACGATTATTTTCTTAAATTGGTGTTTTTTTACTACCTTATCAGTGAAATTTTTTGTAAGACGCAAATTCATTAAATCTTAAAATCCTAGACATTAAATCGTTAATATTAAGTGTTAAAAAATTTTATTAACTATTTTGGCGCATCAGCAGATTTACTGGGTTGTTCCTTAAGGATTCCTTCGAGATCAGAAACGGCTGCTGATACTTGAAACAGTCTTCCGAATACGTCCGATAGATCGGGCTCTTGGTTACTTATCACATAATATTCTGAAAAATAAAATAAATAAAAACCAATAAAAAAACTTCATAGTATTAACAAAGAATATAGATGCATATAGAAGGATCTTTCACGGTTATTTTTTAGCATCGGCAAAGGTTGTTCATACGTTATAAAAAAGAAGCAAAGGTGGATTAAGATTTTAGTTCCTTATTAGTACCACTAGGGAGCGGTCATGTCAGCGCTATATTTGCTTCTAAAATATGAAAGAGTGGGCAACAAATGCAACTTTAGATATTTTTATATGTAGATGCCGCGTGGTCGTAGAATAGCATTAAATTTTTGCGTTTTATAAAATTTTTTAAAGAAAATAATATTATTGTAACTTTTAATACATGAATCTTTTTAGAAAAAATATTATGATTCAAATTTTTAATTGAAGTATGTACAAATCTACAAATAATATAATCTCTTCTTATAAACTATAAATAAAATTATTTAAAAGTCAACCATCTTTAGAGAAAGCTCAAAAAATTGTAAGATATTTCGATCAAAAAACAATTCCTGATCTTGTTAGTACGCTGGAATTGCTTTTTAGCACATAAACCAAAGAATTATTTTTTAAAATTTGAAAATTCGAAATTGTGAAATTTAATTTCGGATTTTTAAATTAAAAAATAAATAAGTAAGTCACCCAACTATAAATACAGACTTCGGGAGAATACCATCACCCCCTCGTAACAGAGTTGCTAAGAAACCAAGGTGCCCTAACGAGCAGACTAGGTCATAAAGCAACCTGACAAAAGTGGTCAGAATGGTGGTAGCACACACACACCGTCCTGATACTCAACTAGATCGGGCTCAAGAAAATTTTATCATGAATAAACTGAAGCAAGCACTTGATGAGGTTCCTATTTGAGGTCAAAATTAACTACTGCAGTTTCACAAAACATCGTTTAGCGAAGGGACCCTGTGGGTGAACTGTGTTAACGAGTACACAAAAAAATGGAGGACTGAAGTGATGAAAATTATTGAGGGTCTGTGGGAAGGAGTAAACTTAATATTGTTGTTATTGTTAACTGTTGTTATCAACAGGTCCTCGTAGACACTTCGTCTCAGGACCTTTTCACTCATGTAGAGTCATACGCCGCCATGTTACCTATCCAACGGTAACTTAACCATCACAAATTAGAAATACTAATAATGTAAAACAACTTCAAATTCATAACATTTAAAGGGTTTTTACCCATATATTTTGGTGGCTACTAGCATGTACAACCATTTGCACTGATGATGGATTGTTTAATCCGAAAACGTTTTGCAATGTGTTTGTGATAGCCCGTTTGAGGCATTTTTATATACCTTTTATAAAGGATTTTAAACAAAATTTGTTTTTGTGATATATGGTATACAGCCAGCTACAGGAACTTAGTTTCCTTGTGGAATTTTAAACTTAATATAATTGTTCCAAATAATATGAACAAGCGCCCCATGGTCCTCACCCGCGTCCCCGAGAAAAAACTTGATGAAGAAACTATCAGGACCCGTCTAAAGAGGCAAAATCAAGACCTCAACACAGAAGACTGGTTGTAATCTCTGTTCCACAGACTGAACGAAGATAAAGGTTATAGAGGAAGGAGTTCTCAGATCAGCATACCTCCCATTATGATGATCCCGAACAACCATTAAGGGAGTTGAAACAGTTAGTGAGAGATTGCATGAAAAATGAACTACAATGAATCATTGGCTATAATATGAATGCCTACCATGTGATCTGGGTAGTACAAATACCAAATTGTTAAAAAATAGCATGCTTTAGATGACGTGACTTGTTCAGACCATCGAGACAGGCAATGAGAATATCAAGGAAACTTATCATAATCCCTCGTAAAACAAATTGGGAAGCATATCAAGCAGACGTGGAATATTGTTTAGGTAAGATTAAAGGGACGATAAGGAATACATTGAACGTAGACATGGCCGCCGTACAATTTCATTGTCATGTCAGCGCTTAACGATAACTGTCTTATATAGTAAGTAATTTCAACTAGAAAGTACCCTGGTGGAAGTACCCTTTTGTAGCGTTGTCACATAAATATGGAAAATGTGCGAAAACGAGAAGTAGGCAAATCAAGTTAGTATAAAATAAATTTTTCGTCACAAGTGTATAGAGGGGTTTGATACTTGAAATCTGTATTATCAGATATTACAAAAGTCTCTCTTCTGGGGAAGAATAAATTTTTTAGTGGAACTATTTTTAAATAAATAATCAAAACGTCAAACTTAAATTATTTTACTCATAACTTAAAAACTTGTCTATTGAAATCATCTCTAGATATAGACCGGCCTGGCTCCGAATAAAGGTCATCTAGGAAGTAGTTTAGTCTCTTCGTACCGTTGTTATACTGTACGTTGCATAGTACAGAATTTTTCACCAACGTTTCTCGCGCTGATCATGGCCATCTTCTAAAGCTACCAGAATTCTTACGACAACAGAATTGATTATTGCAATACATTAACAATGAAGAAAACACTGCAAAAACACGTTGCACATGACAGATAAAAACACAGAAAAAACACTATGATGTTAACGGTTTTTATGAATTCGAGTGAGAAGCCCTCCTTTTTTATTAAACTCTTTTTGAAACAACAAAAATTATTTTTATTCAAGCAATTAGTAAACTGTTGTGTGTGTTATAATAAATGAGTGGGCCAGGTAACAGAGCCAGTGATATTCCACAAGGATTATTATTTACCGTAAATAGTTATTTTTAATAACTATAATCTACGACGGGAAAATATTTTGGTTTGATATGGAGTAGTAACTATACCGTACTGAGGAGATCTAAATAGATCGAAATACGTATATGCGACTTGTTGCTGCTCTGTATCAAGTCAAAATATAATACCGTCATTTGTTTTGTTTATTTACTTCATTTGGAGTACCAGAAATCGAATTCACTACGAATATAGGCCATGATGAATGGCATTTGGAGTGCAATTTTTAGACTCCCTTGCCGATGCATTCATCAAGCTGTTTGCTTCGCAAGTCTTAGGGGCACGGCGGCTTATATTTGAATTCGATTTCGCCAGGTAGAAATCGTATGATTTTCTTTTTGTTCTTAGATGGCGTAGTTACGTCCGTAAATAGTTATTTTCAATAACTATAATCTACGACGCGAAAATATTTTGGTTTGATATGGAGTAGTAACTATACCGTACTGAGGAGATCTAAAGAGATCGAAATACGTATTTGCGGCTTGTTGCTGCTCTGTATCAAATCAAAATATAATACCGTCATTTGTTTTGATATCCAGATGTTTTCGCCGGAGCTGGGGATATATTTCCGGCCTTCTACGTGAGAATCAGACAATCTACCGTCTGAGTTATCAAGCCCATACCGAATAAAACTGTATTATAATTGAAAAAAATTAGAAGAAATTAAAATGTTCTATAATAACTTCAAATTATGGGGGGACCCTAATTCTATGCTCGAGACTATATACTGTTTTACTTGATATAAGAAAATAGGATCCAAACGATTTTATCTTACCAGGTTTGTCATGGACCAACTTTTTGCAGTATATATTCAAAATAGTAAGGACGTCATTCTCTCTATCACATAATTCCTCAAATTCTTTTACAAATTCTTCTTTATTGCACTTGAAATATAAGATAACCGACGTCCACTTTTCATTTTCTATCAAACGGCATAAGTCGGATATCAGATTTTCCGAACTCACTCGGCCAAACATAGCAGATGAAATCCCACCATCGGCGTCAGTATCTTCGTAGGAACTGGTCAAAGCGCTTCTAATTGACATCATATCACCAGTTACATCTTTAAACTAAAACATAAATGATGAAAAGGTTGCCGAATTGAGTCCTTAATATCAGTATAGGCCAAATGAGTCAGTACTCACAATCTTAAGTAGTTTTTATTATTTAACGATCGTAAATTTTGGCCTACCGGTTTCAAGGCTTACAATATTTGCCCCATCATCAGGTCCCAGTAAGTTTTATTCATATTAAAAACTACAAGATGTCGGATACAGGAAAGCTCTATAAATTAAGGTACTCCTAAAAACCACCTTCCCCTTCAAGGAATACATTGACTCAAATCCCGGAGTATAGTAGTATAACTTTTTTTTATATATATATATATATATATATATATATATATATATATATATATATATATATATATATATATATATGTAGCGTATATATGTAGCGAGATGTTTTTTATATGTTTCTTAATTGTTACAGCTGTTATGTCAGGATATAAAATTAAAATTTAAACAGGTTAAATAATAAAAACTACTTAAGATTCTGATCATTTTCCATATACTGGTAAAACATAACAGTTGCTACATGATCTATTACACGAACAGTTTGATTTAAAATTAATTACAGAAATACTGTAAAATGTACTTACATCAGCTGATTTCAGACTACTGTGTAAAATTGAAACCATTTTGTTGCCGGCTTCTATTAGCAACAGCAGTTGAAAATAGAGTTTGTAAAGCGCTTTTCCTAAATCTAACAAATACTGTTCGTTATGAAAGTCAGATTGTTGGCCACTCAGTCTTTCCAATTTTAACGTTGTCTTGACAGCATCGCAAAACTAAAAATAAAATAGATTATTGGTTAAAGTGAACAAAAACTATTTTAACAATACAGATAATGTAAAATTTAGCAGCTTGTTTGATTTAATTTGAAATTTTATTGATACCAAATTTGGACTGCCTCCGTTGAATTTTTTGAGCGTGGTGCGGCATCAATCGATACGTGCCTTCTTATGGGCAGTAGTCAAATTATGAGTAGTCCAACGACTACAAATCTCACTGCCAAATGGTCTCTGGTGCAAAATAGTTTGTATTTGATATAATGCACGAATCTTACGATATTTTTTCAATCTGTCAATATTGTTAACCATAAGAAATGCCAATAATTAACGAAAATAATATTTACGAAGCCGGCTGAGTAAGTTTCGCTAGATGGCTCTGTGGACAAAATTTTGGTGTAGGCCTCTTACTTGACTTAAAGATGCACAATGATTTCACTTATTATTAATCCCATTTTAAGTGTTAATACCTTTACCGACCAAAACTTCTTACTTGACTTAAAGATTCACAATGATTGCACTTATTATTAATCCCATTTTAAGTGTAAATACCTTTACCGACCAAAAGGTTCAGTCGGGGATTCTGTGGACCGGGTGATAATGTCGATGTTATCTGCATATCCGACAACTTGTACAGATTTATTATGTGTCGTGGCGTTTAGATTAATATGAGACTCTCAAATTACTTTTTCCGGTGCAAGATTAAATAGAAGTCTCATTAATCAATTTTTATTACGGAAGGGTCTTGAACTGTCGTTCTTGATTCTGCTCTTTGCACCAGTGAGTATTATTTGTGTTAGTTGAACAATATTATTTACCGAGTCATATCCAGCTTTAAAATCCACGAATATGTAGTGGCCATCGACGTCGAACTCGACAATTTTCTCAAGAATCTGTCTCACTGTACAGATTTAGTTGACTTTTGATTTATTAGATTCAAAGACAGCAATCTATAGAACAATACATTTGACAGGATCTAATATATGTCATGTTGAGCAGAGTGGTGACACTATAGTTATCAAACAACATCATGTCTGCGAGATATTTTCTTTACTGTACCAGATTGTAGTTATGTAGTTATTAACTTAAGGAAATGTTTCTGAAGAGTGTCGCTGCCGTTTTTAAAGAGGTGGATGAGACGATTATCAAAACTGGCTTTGCTATATTTTAATTTTAAACGAGGATTTTTTAAATTTGTTTTTAATCGGCAGATTGCTCTTGATCATTAATATTCATTTAAGTAAGTATAAGAACCTCTACCAGGTTCTTATATAGAGCCCTTCTTACCTTTACAGGCTATTACTCTAGATTTGAGTTCCACTCGATAGCTATTTGGCTGTTGGTACAATTTTTGTGGGTCTTTTCTATTATGATGGTTGACTATCTCGTTTAGGGTATTTTACGAATGAAAAAGTGATACGTATGTCACAATCACAACCATTAGTTCAATATATAATAAATCAGTCCAAATCCTTGCCTATGCTGATGATATCAATATTGTTGGGAGAACGAAAAACGCTGTGCGAGAGGCGTATGTAGCATTAAAAGAACCAGCTACAAAAATGGGTTTATAATAAACGCCAACAAAACGAAGCATATGAAAATAAGCACGCAACCACAAATCCTACGGCCACTTGTTATAGAAAACGACGTAATCGAAGCAGTGAACGAATACTACCAGAGATAAACCGCAGAATTTGCACGACCAACAGATGCTATTTTGGGCTCAATCTCCTCCTTAATTCCACAATTATATCGAGAAATACAAAAATAAAACTGTACAAAACAATAATACACCCAGTCCTAACATATGGATCAGAGACCTGGACTTTAACAAAAAGTAATGAAAACATGTTAAGATGTTTCGAAAGAAAAATACTAAGGCAAATCTATGGAGCAGTGAATGACAATGGAGTGTGGAGAAGACGATACAACTTCCACCTTTATAGAATATACCAGGAACCAGATATCGTAAAACATATTAAAATAGGATATCTGAGGTGGATAGGGCATGCAATGTGGATGGAACAAAATAACCCAAAATCGATGAAGACATGAGAAACACGTGCTTAGCGGAGGAAGGTGATGGATAGGGACGACTAGAGAGAAATTCTTAAGGAGGCTCGGACCCACGCACGTTTGTAAAGCCAGAATGATGATGATGATTTTCTATCTTGTGTACTGTAGCCTTTCTTAGAATATACAGGCTCTGAGTTTTGTTCTCACAAAGTAATGATCATACTCTTTGTTAGCTCCTCTACATATTCTTAAATCCAATACATCGGGGAAATGTCGACTATCATGGTCAATATGATTCCGTATATGTGTATTTTTATTAGATCATCCGGAAATGGTCATGTCATTACCAAAATGTTCAGCGAAGCTGCCAATTTACTCAAATGTATACTGTTTTCGTCGTTTTTAACTTTTTTTATAGAAGGTCTTACAATTGTGTTTGACATTATATCATTTGTCTGTATCTGAATATTTTATAGGTTATTTAAAATAACATAAACAAAACAAACAAAACAAATTGAAAATAAAACAAAAACAAATTAAATAATGCTTACCATACTGGCTTGTTCTTTCTTATCACAGAACGTTTCAAGATGTTCCTGCACCTCCAACATACCATACTTCAAAGTTTCTATAAATCGAGAATTGTTGATCGCTACCGTATTAAACCAGATCAAGTTTGGTACCATAACTCTATATTTGACTATATCTACCATAGAGAGCAATCTGGAACTAATTAATCGGATGGTGGGAAGACCACTCATTGCTGACTGGGACATGTACGAACAAGATTCTTTCGTTATTTCCATAGCTGAGATACATATATCCTAGAATATATAACACATATTAGTTTTAAAGTGATACTATATAGAATCGTCACGAAAAAATACTATATGGAATCGTGACATCTTCGTATTATGACTGATTTGAGATCAAAACATGTGTATTTTACCCATACTTTTCTAAGGACATTTTTTCATATTTTTGAGTAATAAAATGAAATAGATAAACTAATATAAATTGGAATTAACGTTCCTAACCTAAGCTAAATAAAGCTCGCGTAAGAAATAAGCAGTACTTTTTTTGAATTACTCATTAGCGTAGCGTTAATTATGTATTATATTGTTATTATATTTTATTAGGTTACTAAAGTTACCAAGTAGAATCACCAAAAAAGTCCAGAAACTTTTAGGTATTACTGAACTTGACATGGCAGTATACGAAGTTATTACACTTCTCCAAGAAGCTGCCTGGAAAGCCACTCCAGAATGTAAAGCTATACAGAATAAACAAAACTGCCCCATCGATATTAGAAACCAAATTAAGGAGAAGAGGCGACTAAAGAAGATATGGCAAAATACAAGGCAGCATCAAGATAAAATAAATTACAATAGAGCCACAAGACTGATAAAAAATACAAAATTACAACACAAAAATTTCTACATTGAAAATGATCTGCTAAATTAAACACCAACAGCAGATACCGATTATTTACTTGGAAAGACCTCTAGGAAATTAAAACAGTAAACACTTCCCAGCATTAAGAAACCCAGACGGCTCATAGACGAGAACAGATTAGAGACACTTGGAAAATATCTTAAAAAAGTTTTTCAACCTCTACCCCCTGTTAATGCTGAAGAAGATGAGTCTAAGGCTAACAACAATCCCATAGCCAGGTGAGCAAATTAAACCAGTTACACAAACAGAAGTAAAAAAAAGCTCCAGGTTATGACCTTATAACAGGAACTATCTTATAAGAGTTACCAGAAAAATGAATAGTCATGATAATACAAGTTTTGAATGCCTCACTAAGGCTCAAAATTGTATCAACCCAATGGAAAATTGCTGATATAATAATGATCCATAAACCTTGTAAATCGCCTTACGAATTATAATATTAGTTTCTTACCGGTAATTGCTAAACTATTTGAGAAGATTATAATAGATAATAATCTTTTCTCAGATCATTAGTTTGGTTTCAGATAGAAGCATTCAACAATAGAACAAGTGTATATAGTCGTTGATATAGTGAATAAAAGTTTTGAGGAAAAAATACTGCTCTGCACTCTTTCTTGGCATCATTCGGGCTTTTGATAAAGTCTGGCATGAAGGGTTGCCATTCACAATAAAAATTAACGTTCCAGAGTCAATGTTTTCTTTACTAAAATCATATTTAGAAGAAAGATACTACAGTGTTAAGTATGAATCAGAACCAACAAAAAACTACCCTATACGATCTGGAGTTCCTCATGGTAGTTTTCTGAGTCCTATATTATATTTGAAATTTACACACAACATAATAACAAACGAAAATGTAACGCCTACAACATTCTCAGACGACACTGCTATGTTAGGGACAGATAATAATCCTGACACAGCTACCGAATCTCTTCAAAGGCATATTAGGGACATTAAAATGTGGACAAAGAGATGGGGCATAAAGATCAATAGATCTAAATGACAACATATCATATTTACAAAATGTCGTAAAATATCGACTAGTATAGAAATAAATAACAAAGTAATAACAAACTGAAAGCGTTAAATACCTTGGAATGCATCTGGACAAAACTTTGACATGGAGAATCCATATATTGAAAAAGCGCCAACAGTTGAACTTAAAATTTCGTAAGCATTATTGAATACTGGGCATAACATCCAAGTTGTCCATTCGTAATAAACTGTTGGTATACAATACAATACTCAAACGTGTCTGGACCTAGGGGATTCAGCTATGGGATACAGCAGCAAAATCGAACTTATCTATAATGGAAAGATTTAAATCCAAACTGTTACGCTCTACGATCAGTACAGTTCTCGGTACCTGAAACGTCTAGAAACCCGTCCGAATGCCTTGGTAATAGACTTGCTTGATAACAGTCAACAAACTCAAAGACTAAAAAGTAAAAAACCATTACACCTGATTTATAAATATAAGTGTTCTACCTCATCGTAATTGTATATATTTTAGATATAATATGCACTGTTTGTAAATATGAAGTGTATGTATATAGCAGATTATCGGAATGTCATGTTTGTTCTATCGCAGAGGGCCAATCATTGGACTGACCTCTCTAAATTCAATTTATATTTCGAACCCCAAAGACGCTTATTATTAGAATGTTTATAACTAATAGATTGCTGAATATACGTTATAAAAAAATCTTTAAGAAATAGCCTAATGAATATATGCGAACTAATCCACTGCGTTAAATGGATTAAAAGAGCTCAAGGAATATTTAGCGACTTATACTCTACCAAGAGTCATCGGTGCATATAAATTCTAAAAAGTACCTCAAGATAACTTACCGTAACAAGTTTCTGAAACTGATGGAAAAACTGTAAGGTGTTTGCTGAAGTCTGTAACATATTTGCTTGGATATATGAACTCCAATTTTCTAACATATCACTCTTCGAAATTATCGGCCTCATGTTCATTAGAGTGGATAAATTTGGCGATGCATTGCAAGGAGTCACTTCGCCTAGATCTCCCGTGCTGGATCCACTAAAATATTAACGTATAATCAACAAGTAAGAAATAATTATGAATACTGTATTGCAAATAATAGTTACATGTTATTTTAAGTATAAATTTATAACCAATATGAATATAGTCGCTTCGTCTGCAAAATCGATGAATATTTTTTGGGGAAATTTAAGTCAGTTCAGTTACACCTAAAAAATCCGTTTTCTGTTATTTCAACTGGTAAATGGTTTTTTCGACGAGCAAATAATGGATTTGGTTTTTGGTTTTCCCATCTGGCGATCTCACCATTCCTTGGTATAATCGTTTATGTTGGAAGTACGTGCTCATAACGATTATATTTCTTGCTGTTGCGAAATCTTAGAACTAGAAAATGACCGTTTTTATAGGTTAGTTCATGCAGAATGTATTTTCCTATGGTGTCTACGCCTATTTCTTCTTTTCCTATTTTTACATTAGTGTCGCCGAGCACTATTTTCACGTCTTATTTGGGAATATTTTCCAACACTGTATCTATTTATTTGATTATAAAAGCCTTCTTTTGTTACTATGCTTTTCTCTTCAGACGATGCTTGAAAAAACGTACTGAAACATTAATAAATAGAACTTTACCGAATTACAAAAGAGCTCCATTTGGGATCCAACTACGTTGAGTCCCTTCTATGATTATATTGTGAATGTGATCTTTGTGGAGCATTACGAAATGACACAACTTTCCGCAATTCTCCTGTCATTTATTGAAACACTTTCCTTGCCATTATTCGAATATGTTGTTGAAGTTAAACTGTGATTTCTCGATATATACAGTACAAGAAAATAGCCATCAACGGCACCTGTGACTCTTTGTTTTTCAGGTCTTGCTCTTTAAGCGCATTCTTAACAATCAATTCCATGCATCCTTAAATGTAGTACGGGGTATTTTCAATGTACAAAACAAATATTGCTTTCAATATGTCTTTAATTAATTACCGATTAGTGTCAAAATTCGATTTGATGGAAAAAGGAGAATCGTGATAAAATATAATATATCACATAATACCATAAGTCCTACGTTTGACATATAGGTGGAGCCACTAATAAAAAATCAAAATTATTTTGAAAAAGTACCAAACTTCAAAGGTATAATCGTTTTCATCGTTCTTGGCGTGTGCCTGTAAAAACACTTGCAACAAGTTGTTTCATCTGTCTTTCCTTGTCTAAGCTCGATTCGTTTACCTCCTCCAGTGGCGGAGCAAAATGTAGCATGTCAAACGAAATAATAGTTATAAAAGAAAATTACAAATTAAATTTCTAATAACGGAATATACGTATAAATTGCGAAGAAGTATTTTTCTAGCTTGCAGTACAATAGGACAGGACATGGACGTATAAATAAAGATTTATACGTCCATGGGACAGGATATAACGAAAAGTACATTTTAAAAGGATTTTGAAATATACCCAAAAAAGTGTTAATTATTTAACCCACTTTCATTAAAAAATGATACAGATTTTTTAAGTTTTAAGCACTGTAGCGAATTCTGAACTGTTACAACGTACTGACCTTGATTAATTAGCTAATAAGTCAGCGTCTTCACTGGAACTGTCTTCATTATTGGAATCTTGCGGCAAATCGATAATAATCCTACTTTCATTTTCATCGTATGTGACCATTTTTGCCCAGTCGTCCTGAATTAATTTTTCAGTATGGTTAACACAACTCGCCCACACTCCAGGTGTTGCCTCAGCTAATGCATCGCTCCAAACTTTTTTCACTGCTTCATCTCCACGTCCATGTTCTCCAATATGACGATCATAGTATTGTTTAGAAATGCCCCAGACCAACTCAATCGGATTATATTGACAGTGATATGGAGGCAATCTCAAAACCTGATGCCCATGTTCTTGGAGTAGCTCGTCTATAACGTACCTGGTATTTTGTGGTTTATTCTGGCGACAAAGACTCAATAGCTCTGTCTTGCCCGAATCGTCGTCAAAAATTATTTTTTTCGCTCGTAACCATTCTTGTAAGTCCGATTTTTTTCAACTGGCATTCGGTAACTTTTCTATTAAAGAGCTATGGTATGACTTTAATTTTAACGTGCTCTCCTTTTGCTTTCATGCCATACAGTACATTTCTAATTTCTCCTTTTATAGTATCGCTGACATCATTAGTCTTTTTTTTGTACATTACGTGACTCTCCTGGTGTAGTAAGAGCTGCCCCTGTCTTGTATTCACTCTTTATTCTTGTCACTGTGCGAAGACTGATTTTCAAAGCGTCCACTACTCGTTCATGTACCGATGATAACGAAAGCAAAGGTCCGTTGTTTTCTTTTTTAAAATACTCCAATAAATGAACTACACATTGTCGCATTTCTCCTGTTATCGTTTTTCCCGGTATTTTTTTTATTAAATAGAACAATTAGTTATTGACAACAAAAAATAATAAGTAAAACTGTTCGGAACAAATTCCAACAATGACTGACTAAAATCGACTAAAACAACATAAAATATCAGTGGTAATTGCTACAATTATAAACCTATTAGCCAGCTCATTCAAGAACAATGCCACAAGTCATTATTGCAATGGGTATCGGAAGAAAGAGAGTTAATTTATAATAAACTGGAATTTTGAAGGTGTCGAGAGTATTATTTTATGTAATGGAATTCCACACAGTAAGAGCTCAAACTATTAATTAATTAAAAACTGTTTACTTATAAAAACTATTTCATCGGCTACTTCAAACCTGCACAGGTCAGGGTAACATGTTAAAAAAAAAACGTCACTGCCAGCTATCTGTATTCGTAAAGAGGCCGAACTTATCACCGACACCGTATCGGCCAAACGCATCGGTGTTATTGCTACAATACTGGGAGACGTGAGTGGTCTCTTCATTCCCTTCTCAGCGCACTTTACCATGACGAACGTGACTCGAACAATTGAATTACGCATCTGTGTATCAGAGAGAGACGAATATTAAAAATTTCGTAGTAGCTTATTTCAGGCACACACCAAGAATAATGAAAACGAGTATTGTTAATTTGAGCGGATCCGAATCATTAGTTTAGACAAATTTTACACAATTTCGAAAATGCTGTTGTACATTTGATAGCGTTTTAGGTACTCCTATGTAATAGTATCTTTTTTGTACCTATATCTAAGTTTTCTTAATATTTAAAATTTCTCACGCAAATTAAGATAATTAAAAGAGTACCAAATCTTACTTTGTGCAATTTTACTTGTCATTGCAACGTTGCTAATTTTAATAGCACAACTCGCCAAATTGAACAACGTTTCATCAACTGTGTCCCTCGAAACCTTAGAGTTCCGTGGAGATCACTCAGGGATTCCGCGAAAGTTGTTAAGTGTAGTTATACCAGGTAATTTAAAAAATAATTACGTTTTTTTGTTAGAACACCCTCTATTTTAGTATTTTAATGAAATGTTATTTTATAATACTAAACGATTTGTTTTGATTAAATATTTTCTACGTTAACCTGATAAAACTTCAGTTAATTTTTGTTGCAATTAATATTTGGTTCAAAAAATCACGAATAATTCACAACCTAAAGCAGTTAATAGGGGATACAATAGGGTAAAGGTATAGGGAATGCTTAATAAATAATAAAAGTATCATAAAATAACATTTCATTACAACACTAAAATACAGGGTGTTTCATTTAACAAAACTCAGAAAATACTCATTCCGAGTTTCGATCCACCCTGTATATCAACATTAAATATTTCGCTATATTAATAATTCTATACAATAGTAAACTATATTAAAAATCTTTTGAACATAAATATTTTTATTGATATCAAATCTCTACAGGATGTTAATTTTGCTACGAAATTAATAAAAAAATCCTAATTATCTTTAACTGCACTGCTTGACGCTTAAACGCTGCTAAATATATAAAAAAAAAACGCTGCTTTAATACTGAAAAAACGGGAATCCAAAACGGGAGTCCAAAAATATAAAAATATACAGGCTCTTCCATTAAAAAAAAAAGAAAAGTTTGTTCCACTCCGTCACTATGAGTGGCCCTGTATTTTTAGAATATGGTCCCATCTGTGTTCTCTTACGACAAATGAGTAATTGGATTTCCTCGCAATAATACCTCACGGCTGTATGTATATGAAACGCTTAAAAAATATTTATACTTGTTGAATTTATTTGTTTATGTTCTTGTTTTTTTTTGTGGATTGGAAATATAAAAAGTACATTTTTCCTGTAAATTTTTATTTTTTCTTGGATCGCCACCAGCTCCAAGCGTATGAAGCATATGAGCATATGAAGTTTCACTGGCATCACACTAAAAAGTATATAAAAACTTATATATAGTCACATAATTTTAACAGAAAAAAGGATCCTCATTTAGCGTGGCACCCAATGAAATTTCTTAAAAAAGATACGTGGTATACAATGTGCTAAATAAGGTTTTGCTACAGTAAAAGGTTAAAGAATTGAGTAAAGTCGAACTCACCTTGTGTCTGATCTAGCACTGGATTGTACTTGTGAATTGTTCTCCCTTAGGGCAAGAGATGACGGAGGAAACATTGCACTGCTTTCCATGATGCTATTATCAAATTCTGGAGCAATGGCTATTTCGTCCAACGGAGATTCGGAACCGACCTCATCGTCTGAAGATTCTTCTGTTAGTAACCGCTAAAATGTATAATACAATAAATAACAAATATAATCTGTTGAAAAACGTAAATCAAGCTGAAGTTCTAGCAATAATACAAAGACGCTGAAAATGTAGTAGCTGTAGCATAGCAGTTAGTACAAAAATGTTTAACCATATAGTTAGTATATAACCATATTTGATAGCCATAATAGGAAAGACGTGAAAGTAAGTAAATTTTTTAACTTCTTCTTTTTATATAAACACGACTCTGTCTGTTTTTGAATGTGCCTCCAGTAAGTTGTCGTTCCATCGTTTTCGTGGTCTTCCTACTAATCGTCTTCCTATTGAGGGACCGTCTCTTGCCACCTTTACTACTGTATTTGTTGTCATTCAGCTTATATGATCGTTCCATTCCACTCTTCTATTTCTTACCCACTTCTTGATGTTCTCCACCTTGCATCTATGTCGTCTATCTGTACTTCTAGCTCTGTCCCATAATGTCTTTTACCATCAATTTTTCTAGGTGTTTTACTTAGATTTCTATTTTCATTGGTAAGAAATAATAAGCATTGTTAAACATCTTTCAAAAGCCACCTTATGCTCTTCATTCATATCAAGTGATAATTTTTTTATAAAAGTCAAATTATATAACATGGAAGTAACAACATTTGCCTTTTGGCTTGTAATTTTTATGTAACACCTAAACATATGTAATAATATTGCACAAACACATAATAGATAAAAAAGGTTAGTATCTACCGTTTTCAATTCTACTTTCTTTTAGTAACAGGCTACAGGCAATAACATTGAAACATGAACTCACATTATGGTCAAAAGGACAGACGTGTACCTTTCTTACTGTTAGTACGGGTGTTTTTTCGCTAACGCTATCTTCTAACTGTTTTAGATTGGTTTGGTCATCTTCTCCTTGGCTTAGAGGTCTTCTTCTAACGCCCCAGTTGAAATTATCGGTGCTTTCCCCCTAAAAAATATAATATATTATTTAATGTCTTTGTACAATACAATCCTAAAAAGTTGAACCAGAACAAAGATGTTTTTAAATGTATACAGTGAAATCATAGTTCACTGATAATAAGTTCTCATTGATAATAATAAATAGTTGTTATATTTTGCATAGATAATCAAGAAGACAATAAAGGGGACAGATAGTATTTTCAGTCGCTACTTAATTGGCTTAAGTGGTGAAAGTAGGTGTTAAATAAAGTCATTAACTAGAGAATCAAGAAAATCGAAAAAAACCACTTAGGGCACTAAGTCAAACATACAGACACAGAAAGAGAGAGAGGGAGACAAAAGAAGGACAGAGAGAGAGAGAGAGAAATAGAGAGGGAACGCCAGTTATACTTTACTATATTTATATAAATTATGTCATAGAACTGTTAATAATATTTAGAACAGACTAGAGAAATCTTAGTAATTTGAAAATGACTATAGTTATATTTTAAAAAACCAGCACAATTTTTGAAATCAGAAACTGATAATTATCAGATGAATTGTTAAAAACAGAGATGATGACCAATTATTTGAGCAGTTCCAAAATTCCCAACAACTGAAATAATGCAGACTGTCTCAATGTTAATAAGAATTGATAGTAAAATATTATTGTATGTAGCTAGTATAAGCAGAAATAGTTACAAAAAAAAATAATTTTTGGAAACCTACTTACAGAAAATAGAGATCATGCTGAGGAAATTCGGTGTAGAATGAATACACTTTCCCAAAGCAAGAAGAATACAAAACAACGGCAGTACAGAGAAACAGAAGTTCAGGATATTCAACATCTACGGTGGATGACAGCACGAAATCTCAATTAAAGAGTCTATAAATTCGGCATTCAAATCTTTAGTATCTAAAATATGTATTTAAAAAATATTAACAAAAGTTAAGTATATTTCTAATACCTCTATACTCTCGCTTTCATATTCCAAGAAGTCGAAATCTTTGAAAACTCCAAATTCGGTAGCAGCATCATCTCTTCTGGACCCGCCACTCATATCATTGTTGCCAGCAGAAACTTCTTCGGTACTAGAGGCCATACTGGACTGCCTTTCAATAATATCCGAAGTTTGACTAAATATAACCTAAAAAATTGGTTGTAGATAAAACTAAGTAAAAACAAAATATGCAGGTCTTACAGATGGACTCTTTGGCAGGCCGACACGTTGACCGCAAGTTGTTAATAGGTTCACAAGGCATTCTCGAACTCTTCCCTGCAATAAAAGTAGTAGTAGTAGTCAATTCGTATGTTTATGTAATCTCTATGTAAATTTTTTATTTCAATCTTTTTGGTAAATGATTTTTTGTTAACAAGGATTTAGCAGTTAATTATTTTTGTAATTCGACGTTATTTGTACATCTAAATATAAACAAAATAATACGGATTACTTGATTCAACTTGATCCAACCAAAATAATCATATCTTATTAAACAAAAACGTCGACAAAAGGCAAAAGGTAATAAATCTAGAGATTTTGGAGATGGATGGAAGTTAAAATATAGCAGTTCAAACAGTCATGGCAGAAAGGAAGTAGGTATTATTTTAAACAACGAGTGGAAGGAACATCTTGTAAGGGTAACAAGGAAAAGTGAGTAATTAGTGTCCAACCGAATACAGGTAATACCAACGTGAACATTATATGTATCTACGACCCACAGGTAGAGTGTGAAGAACAGGAAAAGGAGAGCCTTGGAGAGCCATTGATTATGAAATGCCCGAGATTCAGAATAGTCCCAATTTTCATTGACGTTCGTAAATACCAAGATACGTGTATGTTTTTACTCTTTCTGTTAGTTGACCATTCACACTGATTCTTCCAATTTGCTGTTCCTTCTTAGAGCACAAGACTTTGGGGAAAGAAGTTCCTTCTTTGCTTATTTCTTTTTGAAGTCTGTTACCGACAGTGTTGAGTTCATGGAGATTTGGGGATGGGAATAAGAAACGATGAAGGCAATCGAGTGACTGACTTTGCAGTGGCATGGGATTTGGCTGTCATTAATACGTATATATATATATATATATATATATATATATATATATATATATATATATAATCGGTTTAAAACGTCCTCCGACGTCTTCCGATGCCCAATCTCCATGCATCTCTATCTTCCCAAAGATCTTCGTCTAAACCTCTCTCTCGGATCTCTCTGTCTATTCCTTCTCTCCAGCTCTTTCTGGGTCGGCCCCTTTTTCTCTTTCCATGTGGTGACCAATCTATAATCTGTTTGGGCAGACGATGTTCTGGCATTCTCTGCACATGTCCATACCACTTTAGTTGTTGTACTCTTATATCTTCGACAATCGTATGTGTGACTCCCATAACCTCTCGTATACGTTCGTTATTAATTCTTTCGAGTTTTGATTTTCCTGCGGCCCGTCTCCAGTAGTCCATCTCCGTGGCTTGTAGTGTTCTTTCAGTAGTTGCCTTTAACTGCCACACGTCACTTCCATACATTACTATGCTCTTTATAATAGTGTTGTATATTTGATGTTTATTTTTTTTGGATATATGTTGATCCCAGATAATACTATTTAGTTGAGATATGGCCCTTCTACCCTGAGTGTTTCGTTTTTTTATAGCCTGATCTGATTTGCCGTCGTCTGTGATTTCTACTCCTAAATAGGAATATTTATTGTTGTACTTAATGTGTTGTCCGTCGTTTAAAACTAGATTTTGTTCTTTACCACCGATGTTCATGTACATTGTTTTATCTATGTTGACTTCTAATTTAATTGTGTCATTAATACGTTCTTTACGAAAACTGAAGACCGGTATATTATCTATAGTAGCAGGGGAAAGGTGTAGAAGAAGTCAGCTAAGAGAAGTTACCAATTATTAAGTGATAAAGGGTGAGTGTGTAGCTAGTTAACACAATCCGGCGATAGTGGATAAGTAGAAAAAGCTGGAGCGGAAAAGAAAGCAAGTAGGACACCAGAAAGTAAAGTGGGGAAAGTTAAAGGATATGGATTAGGCAAGAATCTTTAAGAGTAGAGTGCTGTATAGGCTTGAGGAACATAATACTGCAAATGACTGGTCACAGGTGTCAACGACTGGTTGGAAGCAAACAGTAAAGTTGTGGTGCGAGAGGGAGAAGAATTGCTAGGAAAAACATTTGGTAAAGGGCCTCCTAGAGACAAAGAAACTTGGTGGTGGAACGATGAACTGCAGCAGAAGGTAAGAGAAAAAAAGAGGCTAGAAAGAGGTATGACAGGTCTGAAAGAGAGGAAGATAAGAATATATACAAGGCAGCAAAGAGGGAAGCAAAGCGCGCTGTAGTTAAGGAAATGTTTTCTGTCTTCATAGCTGTATGAAGAGTTGGCAGCACTCGAGGAGATGAAAAGGTTATACAGCATTTCTAAAGCAACAGACAAGTCATTCATGGACTTCACCCACGTGCGGCAGATTAAGAAAGCGGATGGAAGAGTGTTAAAAAACGATGTTGAAATACAACAAAGATGGATGAGAACTTCAGAAAGTTGCTAAATGAAGAACACCAGAGGATGCGGAATCCCAAATGAGAATGTAATACCGGGGATAGGAGAAGGTTGTCGAGGCGTTAAATAGGATGAAGAATGGTAAGGCAGTAGGATCTGATGGAATGCTTGTGGAGTTTTGGAAGTCTCTAAGAGAGGAAGGGGTTGATATTTTGTGACAGACGATACACATCGCAGTTGACATCCCTGGCTCTCTGTATTAGGAACTTCACTCGGGTGTTCTTTTAATTTGGTGTATATGCGCGAGTGAATGATAGTAAGAAATACTTTAAGTACATGGCTCGTCAAACTAATTAATCTGTGCTCTTCACATTTTCTAGCGTTGGCTTTTTTAGGAAGTGGAATGAATATTGATAGTAGCCAGTCTTTTGGTAAGTAATCAGTCTCGTAGATGCTGTTGAATAGCTGTGATTTGGTGTGCCTCTAATAACTTTAAAATTTCATCATGCACCTCATCAAATAATGAGTGGTAGGAATTTTATGATTTCGATAATACTATCAAAATATTCCCAAGATCACTGATTTGAAATATTAATAAATAATTGCATACTTCTTCATTATTACTAGATAGATAGATGGTTTATTGGTAATAAATTAATACATAAGTATTTTTTACAAGTCAAATAAAATAAAGTAAATGTCAATATAGTTAATATGCACACATAAATATAAACACAAAACATGGATACATTATTTTAAATTATACTGTTAACAATTACAACAAATTAAAATTGGAAGTAAAATACTCCTCATATGTAAAAAAAGCATTCACTATAAGGTAACCCTTAATTTTTGCCTTAAACTGATGAAAATTAAGAGCCTTTATTCTAGCTGGCACTAAGTTATAGAATTTTATGGCTAAATACCTTAAACCATTTCTGGATCTCTCAAGACGGCTAAATTCTGGTATAAGATTATTGTTAAATCTGGTGGGATAATTGTGAAAATCTACATGCGCATTGTATTGGCTAAGATTTTGTTTAATGTGCAACAGACACTGCATAATGTATACACAAGGTAAAGTTAAAATTTTTAAAATTCTAAAGGAGTTTCTACAGTCTACTTTATAAGAGAGCTCAGAGATAATACGAACACACTTTCTTTGTTGTGCAAACATTTTATCGATATGACAAGAGTGACCCCAGGAGAGAATAGCATATGTCAGATGAGAATGAAAATTACTATGATAAGCTGTTAAAATAGTTTCCCTGGAAGTCACTTGTACAAGGTTCCTGAAGAGAAAAATTTGTCGGGAAAGTTTTTTCGATAGATTAACTATATGTTGTTCCCAGGTTAATCCTGCATCCAAATATATCCCCAGAAACTTCGCTTCGGTTACACATTGTGGTAGAGCAACGTTTTCGACACAAGTGATATTTCTTAGAGTAAAATTAACACTTTGTGATTTAGAGTTGTTCAAAGAGAGACAGTTAGTTAAAAACCAATTGAATAAGTTTTTTCAGATGTTTGGTAATCAAGGGTGTCGAATTCAGAAGGATGATAGCTTGCATAGAAAGTAGTGTCATCAGCAAATAAAACAGTGTTGACTGTTTCATTTTGAGAGTACACTAGATCATTAATGTATATAAGAAATAATACTGGACCCAAAACCGAGCCTTGAGGGACACCAAACAACAAAGATTGTTTTTGAGATTCACACTGGTTGAAGTGAACATATTGATCACGATTTGATAGATATGAATCAATTAGTTGAATAGCATCACTATGAAAATTATAATAACGAAGTTTTCTAAGCAGAATACTATGTGTGACACAATCGAAAGCCTTAGTAAGATCTAAAAACGATGCAAGAGTATCCAAATATTTCTCAAACCCTTCCAAAACATTGCTAGTGAAATTATCAATAGCTAAAGTTGTTGTTTTATTTTTTCGGAATCCGTACTGGTTTATGGCAAACAGTTTATTAGATTCAAAATGTAGATTAATTTGATTTTTTAAAATTCGTTCATAAACTTTTGATAAGATGGGCAGCAAAGAAATGGGTCGATAATTGTTATAATCATCAATAGAGCCTTTATTCTTAAACAGAGGTACTACCTTTGCAGTTTTGAAAACTTGAGGATAAGTATTACAAAATATTGATTGGTTTATTTATTAAAGTTGTTAGAGGTTGAACAATTATATCTTTAATTGTTTTAATAATTTTTGTGTTAAACCCATCAGGATCTTTGCTGTTACTTTTTATTTCTGTAATAGCTAAGTCAACTTCACTAAAGTTCACTGGCTGAAAACTAAAACATGGAATATTTTTTTGTGGTATATACTTTAAATAGTCATCAAGAGTTAGCTGAGGAACCTCAAGCTCATTTATTACTCTCTCAGCAGTTAATAATATGAAGAATATTTTCTCAAATGGGAGTTTGTTAATGATACAGATTCTTCATTATAATTGATTATTTTTTGTTGTTGCAGTTTTTTATCATGTACCTGTAATAAATGAAATAATACTAATAATAAAATTTCAATTTAATTATTTCAAAGTTAACTACATTCTTCACTATCGCTATAATGCCAAATCGTATGACCTTCAACAGATTTACGATGAAAATAGTAACGATTGCTATTTTTTTTTTTGAGGAAAAAACTTTTAAATATTTTCTTTCATTTTTAATTTATTATAATTATATATTCGTTGTAACCTTGTTATATTACCTGGCACATCCATGGCCTTTTCCATCCCGATTGAGGAGAGGTATCAGCCGGACTAATAGAGCAAGATCGTCTTGGGGTTGATGATACCTTTGATGTAGAAGCTTCTTCAGCCTTATGTAAAAATCTCCTGCCGATTAGAGGAGTTTGCGACATATCGAAAGTAAATTCCATGGTACGACCTAAAATTTTCAATGAAAAATATATAAAATGTTATTATAAAAAGCATAAATTTAATAAAAGTCTTGGATTTTATAAATTTACTAAAATAAGCAATGAGTTTAGTGCAAATAAATATTGAACCGACTTAGATATCACCATTCAGCTTATAAATTTGTATGTTGTTGGATGCAAGCATCCCTTGAACGATTCCATAGGTTGTAACCGTTTCAGTAGTTTTAGAAAATTATAATTTCGATTATTTTTTTTTTAAATAAAAATTGTTAACGCCATCTATCTGCCAAGTACTTTTAATTACCTCAAGGATTCTACTGTAATTCCAAATATATCCGTTAGATGAGAACGTTCATTAGCTTGTCACTCGTTTCGATTCTCAGTGGAAAAGATATAGCGTCTTTCTTTTATCTCTTAAAACGTCAAACCGTTAAGACGTGATCTTGTTTATATGGTCTCTTATAGAGGTAAATCGAAAAAATCCTTTTTCTTTTCTATATTTTCAGATAAATATTTATTTTTAGAACCTTATCGGTAAGAGTGAATAAATACTTGGAGGGTGAAAAGAAATAAAGCATATCCTTTTCTTCATAACCACCAGCAGTTGGATAAATCAGGTTGTACCAAATTTCATATTTCTATTCTCTATTGAGCAAGTGGGGAATATTTATGAAATTAGAAAAAA
Source organism: Diabrotica balteata (assembly GCA_918026665.1). Taxonomy (NCBI): domain Eukaryota; kingdom Metazoa; phylum Arthropoda; class Insecta; order Coleoptera; family Chrysomelidae; genus Diabrotica; species Diabrotica balteata. The sequence goes on from OU898282.1 coordinate 25,730,269, forward strand.
ATAGTGTTTTATTTTTATTTAAAATTATAATAGACATTCTTAGTTAATAAATAACTATATTTTTTTTAATGTGAACGAATTTCGAAATTTGGGGATAATACATAAATTCATTTTCTTAACTAATTCTTAATTTAATATCATGATATAGAACGTTTGTTTACTTATACGATTTTAAAATTAGTTTTGCATAAACACTCTTCATGGTAATCGAATTAATGTAAACATAAGTTGGTATTTTAATATCGTTCTGGAATGACGTAACTTTTAACATAGGATTTTTTTAATAATGTTTTTTGTTGATTTGTTTCGTTGTAACACTTTATCTAAATTCTTATTTTGTTCTCTTCTTCTCGTTACCCTTTGAGAATAAACGCAAGGGGTGGTGCCCAACAATAAATTCTATTTCCGCATTGTCTATTTGGATTTGAGAAATAATACACAGTTTCTATATGATTGAAAGAACCACGTCCACCTTTCTTCGACAATGAGCGGCCTGGCCTTGGATATTAATTTGTATGCCAAATATGCCAAAAGACAAATTATAAATGTGTGCGTTGCTCAAATGCTATTTGTTTGGAGTGTAGTAGAAAGGTTTGCATTACCTGTCTTCAAAATTACTAGGTAGCTGTAGTATATTTTTTGTTTTATTTAGAAATATATATGTTTGTTTACTTAATTACGCCTAAGAATGTTGTTTTCTATATTACACATTTTGTTTTATGTAAGTATTATGTATGAATAAGTTTTTTTTGCTCGTTTATACCTAATAAACCCTTTAATATTTTGCTTTTCTCTTCAAATGCTACATTTGTTTTTGATTTATTTCAATTTTTACTTATACTGGTCCAATAGACCATATGTTTCGCATTAGCAATAAAAGTACTATGTTTCGGGTTAAGGGATATTTATTGTAATATTCTTGCAGATTGTAAATAAATGGAAGTTAAAAAAAACTAATCTTACGAACTAAAGTATTCAACACAACTAAGGTACTATGGAACTTAAGGAAATTTAGAGTGAAATGCAAAATAAAATAATTATTATATAAAATAAACTATGTTAGTTTAAATAAGCTATACATACCTGGTAGTTCCTTCTTGCTGAAAATATTATCTTCATTAAATGAAGGATGAGGCATAGGTGTCAAAGAACTCTCCCAATGAGAATGAATAGTGATCGGAGGTGCCACCAAAGAACTAGATCTGCTAACGACCAATTTCAGAATCTTCAACGCTTCTTTCCAATTAGGTCCTTCGATGTACTTCACTATAACTTTCAACAAATCGGCGTTTACTGGTTGAGCAGCTGCCGTAGCCAAGTCGACATAATGTAAAATGCAATGGATTATATTTAGTATCGGTAACTGTAGATTACTGGGACCTTTTTCTAGAACTTCTATCAGGAATGATAACATGTTGAGACTTAAATGAGAGTAAGTGTCATGGAGATATTTTACAACGCATTTAGTCCATTGGAAGCTCTCTTTACTAAAAGTTCTTCTACTGTAGAGGTTCATAACTGTACCGAGATTTTCAAGCTTTTTACTCTTTTCAATGCTAACCTAAAAATATATATCAAAATTAACTTATTGTAATAATTTTGATTCGGAGAAAAACCATTATTTTGACGACGTTTCGGCAAGATCGCACTTGCCATTGCCAATTCAGGTAGTCATCAAAATATGTAATGGTTTTTCTCAAAACCAAAATTATTCAACGCGGAGTCAAGCCCGGAAAACCACAGAAAGTAGAACCTCTCGCCGAAAATGCTTTATTATTCGTCAAAAATTATTTTCATTTCATCGAACTTATTAAACAATACCCTATCTCACCATGAGACATTCTAGTAAGTTTCCATATCTAGTAAGGCCCACTATCTCCAGTAATGGCCAATATCTTTACGGAAGACTTCGAGACCCGAGCACTATCCACATCAATGCTCAAACCCACATCTTGACTACGATATACATTGACGATTCGTTGGTCATTTGGCCTTACGGCAGCGATGCCTTAATGGCTTTTCAAACCGATCTGAATGGTACACATCCTAGTATATAGTTCACGATGGAGGTGGAAACTGATTCATCTCTACCGTTTCTCGACGTTATCATAAAGAAAAACCAATCCCAAGGTTTTCATCACTCTGTTTATCGAAAACCCATGCCAAATCTTATCAACCATCTTCACAAATTAATTCAGTCATTAATACCCCTGTCTACAGGTCAATACGCCTTTATGATGATGCAAGTAGACCCGCTCTAGTATAAAACAAGCCCTCCTCCAAAACGATTACTGGGAAAATCACATCAATAGGAGCATCCACAGACATCAATCTCCCACCCAATCTCAACCCAATCATACGAAAGCTTTTCTTCCTTACATCAAAGGTGTCACTGACAAAATCGACAAAATTCTTAAATCAAGAGGAATAAAGACAATATTTGCCCCCCGACAAAAACTTTCATCTCTTTTCCGATTAATCATAGACAAAATTTCAAATGAACAACACGGGGTTTATGAAATTGTGCTGACTGCCCCCGATCCTAGATAGGCCAAACAAATCGTAGAATTCAAAATAGGATTTATGAACATTCCATTTCTGTTCGCAATTCCGATTCAATTTCAGTTCTAGGTCAACACCATCTTCATACAGGTCACAAAATTGATTTTGAAAATTCCAGAAACATAGCCCCCATCTATAAACCAAAAATTATCCGAGAAGCTATAGAAATTGAAAAAAAGGCCAAAATATCTCAATAAAAGGGATGATGCCATACGGTTACCATCGACTGTATTATTCAAGGAAACCGGGGACGGTAAATACAAGTTAAATCTTGAAATATTTGTTATGTACGGCTTCTTACTTTATATTGCTCTAGAAATTGCGGATTCTGTATTTTAATGCATATTTTTTCTATAATTTTCGTTTAAAAATTGCGTTTTTTGACATTAATTTTCAAATATTTCTTCCATTTTGATTGTGTTGTTGTTAATGTCATGTCACTTTTCTACCAATGTTGCCATGTTTTCAAAAAATATTGTTTCTTATAAATTAATCAGGTTATGTTTTGTCATTAAGATATGTTAAGAAGATATGCGTGTTTTATCGAAAAAAGAAAATATTTTGTTTTTCATAATTTATCAACTTGTTTATGTGGCAGCTTAGATTGCGTTGAGTTAGGTTTGATCTGGTTATGTTTTCTCATTAAGATATGTTAAGAAGATAAGCGCGTTTCATCGAAAAAAGAAAATATTTTGTTTTTCATAAATTATTATCTTGTTTATATGGCAGTTTAGATTGCGTTGAGTTAGGTTTGATCAGGTTATGTTTTCTCTTTAAGATATGTTAAGAATATTTGCGCGTTTCAACGCTACTGAGAAAAAAGAAAATATTTTGTTTTTCATAAATTATTAATTTGTTTATATGACAGTTTAGATTGCTTTGAGTGAGGTTTGATCAGGTAGGTCTTTTCAATTTCCAGTTTTCAAGCAACTTTTGATTTCCTGTTTGCAGTGTTGTCGACTAATTGATTAAGTATAATGTTTTTATTTCGCACTTCATTAAATATTATTTTTATTTCGTATTTCATCATATATATTGTAGCTTGTTTTTTGGTATAAACTATTTAAACTAACTTAATCTAATCAAGTTATGCTAGCTTGATTAGATTGGGTTAGTTTAAGTGTTATCAAAGAATATAGAGGCATATTGGTGATATTTTTTTTACTATTCATTAACGAGAATAAAGTATGTCGAACTTTGGCAACAGTGTGACAATTGCAATAACATCTTTTTAGGAGTTGTTGCCAAATCAATTTTAAATATGAAAAAATATATTAAAATAGTATTAGATATTGTCAAGTTTAAATATTTTTATAAACAATATTTATAAAAATATTTAAACTTGACAACATTCTAATCCATCCCCTGGACTATTCCAAAAATTTTAGGTGGGTCTTTATACATAATTTGTTCTTAGTAACGTTGAGTTGTATTTGTTTATAACAAACAAAATGGCTAGTTGCACCTCATGTGAAATTTCTTACAATGATAGCGTTCAAATGGACTGTAAAAATGAAATAATGAACCTTTTTTATTCACATGGTGTGTTAAAAAATACTAGAATATGTCCAGTTTGCGGCAGTGTTTTGAAAGTGGATAGTGAAGGAAGATTTAGGTATATAATGTCAAATTTGTATCCACCGGCAGATTAAAGGTAAGTAGTAACATAAAGACTATTATCTACTATTATTTTAAATTTTTATATATTCTTATTTCAAATTCTTATATATTCTCATTTCAAATTCTTATATATTCTTATTTCAAATTCATATATATTGTTATTTCAAATTTTTACAATTTGTTATTTCAAATATGTTATACATTTTTACTCCATACAAAGCAATTATAAACGTGGCAACATTGCGAATATATGTCAAATTATAATTATTATGCAGATGCGCAGAGTTCTTTTCATAATTTTAATAAATTACGACTTTTTGTAAAAATTTTTACTTTTTTAATGGTTTAGGCCATAAATATTAATATTTATATTTATTTATGTATATATTTCATATGATTTTGTAAGTAGTTTTATATTTTTACAACATTTTTATAGTAATTTCCTATTTTTTACAATTTTTTTTTTCATTATTTTAAGGTTTTTTAGCAATTTATTTAGTTTTATTCCCTTAAATTACAAAAAATAGTCTTTTTTCATTTTTTATGCTAAGTCCCAAAAAATTGCAAAAATAGCGATTCCCCGGTTTCCTTGAAATTTACCCCTTCGACATCGAGACCTCTCATAAAGAAAATATCGTCAGATCCGCCAATCAAAATCCTACGACAGAAATGTTCGCGTCAACCCCCGCGCCAATCTCCGCGCCAATCCTCACGCTAACCCTCACGCCAATCTCCACCCAAACCACGTCAATATCGACTCTGTTCCCAGTAGCAGTAATGCATTGATTAGTGATCAGTGAAGTAGTGTCTCGGTAAGAATTTTATTATATTGGATTTAAAAAAAAATTGTTGGATTACTTGGTACTTCTTATTGCGCATCAGATGATGACTAACATGCAGCGATAGTACCACATTTCGAAGGTTTATAGTCGTTTGTTTGTTGCTTCGGTCAAGGCCCAGGCTTCCACTCTATATAAAAGAGTGGAAAACACTGTAGCATTTCTAGATACGTGTTCTTACATCAATGTTCAGGTGGACATTAGACCAGATCTTTCCGATTGCTTTATCCAAATCAATAAAGCTTTTACTAACACAGTAATAATTTGTTTATTATTAGCAATAAAGTATCACTTAAATAAAAGCTATCACTAATTTACCTGCGCAATATTCTCTGCGGCTCTAATACAAAGTTCATTAGCATCTTCATAATTCAACAACATATAAGGAAGTAAAGCTATAACGTTCATTGGGAAAGCTATACTTTGCGATGGATCTACAACCACAAAGTTCAACAAAGATGTAAAATGCGAGAGTAGTGCCGTCACTGGTTCGTAAATATTTGGATGGGTGCACCCCTAAAATAAAAATATATTTTAATTAGGACAATCGGACAAACATACCAATATTAGCTTTTACTTATATACGTAGTTTTTACGAACCTTTAATAATAGAGCGTGTACTCCTGGAAAAGAGTTCCACCTTAATTGCGACTGAAGTTTCTCCACTTTATCTCTTGCATCTGGTCTATCTAACGGTAATCTATGCATGACACTAGCTAATAGTCGAACAGCCAATAGGAACTCGTGCTCATAGTCCGATTCTAACAGGGAAACTGCTAGCCAAAACAGTTGTGCTAGAATTGTTAATTTATCATCTTGCGTCGCTGTATCTCCTAACATTTTTAAACTTTGTGCTGAACGAGATCTGGAAAGATTGTTCGGAGCAAATTTGTTAATGGCACTCCTGCAAATAAAATATTAAATTATATCAAAATATCATTCTTATTACTTGCTTGTACGCAACTTAAACCAACTTGCTACCTAAGGTCCGTTTACAGATTACGTCTTCAGACCAGTAACTCTAGTTGGGAGTTTACGTTGCCATGAAGTAAATCTACATTAAATTTTAACATCCTATAAAGGCAGGTTTACACGTATCCAATATCTGGCATATCCAGTAACCCTTTTTGCAATAATCAAGCGCTGTCTGCCAGCACTGTCTCGAATAGAGAGCTGGTCTATTTTTCATGCCAACGAATCCCATCCGCTCTCCCAGTAACCCCGCACCAGTGGTTTTAGACAAGTGTAAACCCATCGTTAAAGTCGCTGGCGTACCTGTAAATAGTACAACAAGCGACTGACTTCGCCAAGTAGGAACTGGCATACCAGTGGGACTGGCGTAGGCTACTGGATACATTTAATTTAGAAGATGGCAAATTTATTCCGAAAACGTTCTGAGATTTAGTCCAAAAGGTTTTTTTTAAATTATACATTTTATAAAATATTTTTTACTAAATTTTTTGTGTTATACAGCAGACTACACGAAATTAACTTCTACTTATGGATTTTTGGCTTCTAGACTATCGTACTAGACTTTTTTAGCGCTCATGCCTCCATTCTATATAACACCGACAACACATAACACCTCAGTATTCATACTTTGATTTGAACTCTAAAACCATTGCTGTAATTACTTTTCTTTATATTATTAATTGTTGAGTGGACTTTGGTAATGAATTTCGTCTGTTTGACATTTAAAGAGAGTCCACTCTCTTCGCTATATATATTTTAAATACATATTTAGAATCTTATTAATCAGAAATGCAATTCTTCAACTGACTGCGATTATTAACATATCATCGGCGTATTTGATATTATTGATAGGTTCTCCGTTGACTTAAATCATATTCACGTTTTTTTAGTGCTTCCTGAACTCTTCTGAGTACAAGTTAAAGATTAGCGGAGAAAGTATGCTTGTGTTACGATAAATATAACTCAAAACTGTAAACATATTTATTACTAATATTCTTTTTCATTCAAGTATTTTCCAGATCATATACCTGCCGACAGAAATTTCTAGAAAGAAGATCCATGGGTCCTCTACGCTAAAAAAACCTGTTTCAATTCGATGGAATTCCGTGTTCTAGTGGAGAAGGTCATCGATCCTTCTAGACAACGGGTATTTAGTATATATGTAACGATGAGTCCAAGCCATCACCGTTAAACCAGCGTGCGCGCGAACCAACCCATGTAGTAGGAGTGTATCGGACAGTAGAAAGGGCAAAACTAATTACTAAGCTCCGCTATATAAACCGCAACATTTCCTCATAGAGGAGAATCGACAGGTGTTGACTGAAGGTTCTCTTCTTCCCTACCCCGGCTTGTGGACGTGTTGAGTTCACAAGTTGTTCCGTTCCATACCGCCGTTACCCGAAGAGCGTGTTGAGCTCTTCACTACCCGTACTCTGAAGCAGTCGTGTTGAGACTGTCGAGGAGTGTCCTATTAACCCGAATCACTTAAGGGACGTGTTGAGTCCCTTTCCTTTCTTTGTACCTATCGTCCGCTGTTATTAAATCGATACGACGTTCACGTAAAATTTCAAATACACACTCGCTTGCCGATAAGACTAATTTCATATGACAAGGTCAAACTTAATTTGAATAAATAGGCCAGGTACTGAGAAGACTAAACCAAATTGTAAATATGTACATAAGATTTTTGTCAATTTAATTTAAGGAAGACAATAAAGTTTTATTTTTATTTTGAACTCTGTCTCTGACTGTCCAAAAGCTACCCGGATAGTGACTCCTACGAGAGGACATCACATATATATGGGACATTTTATGTAAAAAGTGCTAGTTTTTTTAATATCGAGTTAGTTTGAGTCCGAAAATATAATTGTACGCGGAAATAAATATAAATAGATATCGTGAAATAAATTAGAAATAAAGACTTTAATACATTTGTAAGTATTATAAATAGAACCTTTGATAATAAATAAAGACAATAAATTAGATTAATAAAAATACTACACTTGCCTTACCCCTCTTTTTATCCCTATTTCACCTGACGGTTCGTTATCAACCTTTATAGAAGCAACTTATTTAAAATACAGACTCCAATGTCTTTCATATCCAGATTTTTATCTCGAAATAGTTGTAGGAGACGGTTATGTCGGACTTGTCAAATGCATTGGCGTTGTCAAGGAAAGAGACACTTAGAGGCTGGTTAACATCTAAACATGTTTTTGCCAATACATTAAGGGCAAATAAGGCCGCCCTTGTTCCTTTCTACCCTTTTTGCCCATTTCTGAAGCCAAATTGAGTGTTATATCATGCTCAAATTACATCAATCCTTTGATGTATGAGTTTTAAGAATATCTTTAGAGTCTGGCTCATTAAGCTGGTAGGATGCATCTTTAGTAAATTTCATTTTTTTTTGCACTTTTCTGTATATTACTTATACTTACGTAATTTCTATTGCATCTCTTATATCCGGATAGACACTACGTTTTGCGTGAGACCAAGCCTACAGAGATTGCGCAGGTAAGAGCGTTTGTATGGACGGCAAAATGGTATCGCGCGCAAGCCTCCAAGCTCGTCGACATGCTGAAGATTTTAAAACAGAAAATTCGACAGCAGAAAGTTCTCAAATTTATATCGTCACATTTTACAGAAGACAAACAAAAGAAGAAGCTGTTAAAATTGCTATAAGGAAGTCGCAAAGAAAGAGGGACGAAAAGAAGCACAACAAACTTCTAAAAGAGTGTGGAAAAAAGTTGTCTGATTTGTTGTAACTACCTTTGCACTGATGGTTTTTTTTAATGTGTTATTTAATGAATAAACTATTTTTCTTTTCACTTAAAATAGTGTATTATTTTGAAATATCCTTGCCAACAAATAATATGCTACATTTCCAAAATTGGTCTAGGAGGCCATACATTTTCATATAAAATATTAAGCTTGTGCATCTGTACAGGAACATACAATGATTGACTACATTAGCATGCTGTGCACCATATAGGTACACACTTTGCCGTTGGCAAATACATAGTATTGTGTACCATTATGGTTTGCAAATAGATAATGACAAATAGTACTCAATGACCTTAGCAGTCAACCTGTTAATTTCTACACAGACTATTCTTTTTGTTCTTTTAGCAAGAAGGTTAAATTACACTGAACGATACTCGGAGTTGACATAAGTGACCAGGGACTCCTGGTCACTTATGTCAACTTTGCATAGAGAGAATCGTTATCCAAGCGCAATGGAGATATAAATTTATATTTTAAATAAAGATCAACAGTAGGTACCATAATCTTTAGGTTATAATACAAGAAGAGGAAACAGAGGACTGGATAGACGATGAATCCCGTGGAGAAATATATAAGACAGTCAACTGGTAAAACATTACTACAATCGTTTAAACAAACTTATGGCACTAAAATGACGCTCACGTCTAATGAAGATATGGCACCACAAGCATACAAATTTTGAGAGTGTACAGTGATAAATACCGTAATGGCTAAAATATATTAATAAAAACTATTAGGTAATTAATATTTAAAATACTAACCTATGATCTATTTCATTACTATGTCGATTTCGTTCTTTAACATCCGTAGAAGACTGGGTATTTTTTCTAAAACCATACGAAACAGAATAACTGGTACTACGAGCGTGTCCTATAATTGGCGAATAAAATACTGGAGTGCCAGCCATATTTATATGTGAACCTTCGGCATTTTTCCTTAAAGGCCCAGCTTCCTTGTTATTAAGGTTTGGTGTGGATTTAAAGAAATCTTTCATGAAATCTAAAGGACGGAAATCTGACTCCAATGATTCGACAGCAGCCTCCAGTGTTAAAAGAAGTTCTGTTACATATCCTAAAAAATAACAAATAATTACTCATTATATCTTTAGTTTTATATATATAGGGTGTTTCATTTAAAATTATTGTCTTACTGTAGTTTAAACAAATGGCGTATTATTTGTGAAAACCCTGTATTTAGAAATTAGATTTCTATGTAAATTCCTGAAAGAACGTTACCTATTCTTTGTGTGCAAAAGTTTGCAAGGTATTACGTTTGTAAATGGATGAACGGTGAATCAATGGTGAACTGTTTGTCCCTATCTGTCAAAAGTTTAAAAAAAAAGAATAATAACTCAAAAAAGTTGGATAATGTTCTCTGAAATAGAAAAAAGAATAGATGCCTTTAAGATGTATATATACAGACGAATGTTGAGAATTCCATGGGTACAAAGAGTTACTAATGTTGAGGTACTTCGTCGAATGTGTAAACAAAAAGAATTACTAATTGCAAAGATTCGAACGTAGTTATGAGGTTCGAATCGTTTTATAATCCCCCTTTGTCCGCTTCTTCTCGATTGACGATGATAAATATAATAAAAAGTTGAAGTTGTGGAGTAAAAGTGCTGGTTTTATTGACAGCTACTAGTAATTATACAATATGATGTTGGTTAGGTAACTACTTATAATAAACTGTGCTCACATGAGCTCAAATCCCCAATTTCTAATCTCACAAATAATTCATACCTCAGCACAGAGGTTATTGTTTCTGTCACAGCATACCAACAAACTTTGAACTATTAGCTTACATTACAATTTAATCTAGGCCGTAATTGCGACACTTATATATATATATATATATATATATATATATATATATATATATATATATATATATATATATATAATGGCTATACACCCCAACGTGGGGTTAAACCGCAAATGCTTTCTAGATCCTATTTCTTAAGTGGATCAGTCTTTTTTTTTTGTTTATCTTATCTTCTTGACAATATCTCTCCATTTTTTCCTGTCTCTAGTTCTTCCTCTCCATTCACTGACTCCTGCCCTTTGGAGGTCTTCTTCAACTTCTTGTAGCCACTTTGATCTCGGTCTTCCCCTTCTCTTTCTTCCTCCTGGATTCCATTCTATCATTGCGTATGTCACTGCCTCATCGCCTGCTCGCCAAATGTGACCTAACCATCTAACTCTGCATTGCTTTATTTTAGTTACAATGTCTTCCTTAAGTTCTTGCTTAATTTCTGCATTTGTTCTGCTTCTATATTCATTTTGCTCTGTTCTGATTGGTCCTAGTATGGTTCTCATAATCTTTCTCTCTGCAATTCTTAAGTCTTCTTCATCTTTTTTAACCATCGTCATTGTTTCCCCTGCATATAATAATATTGGTCTAATTATGGTGTTATAAATGCTCATCTTGCTTTTTTTAGTCAGTGTTTTGCTTTTAAGTAATCTTTTGTTTGCAAAATAAGCTTTATTCGCTGCTAATATTTTTTCTTTTATTTCGGATTTCCTTTCTCCGGATTTACTTATTGTAACTCCTAGGTATTTGAAGTATTCTACTTCTTCAAACTCGGAACTTCCTATTTTGATTTTTTCCTTCATTGGTTTTTTCCCTAATCTTAATATTTTTGTCTTCTCTTGATTTAATCTTAGCCCCATTACCTCCCCTTTCTCTCTTATTTCTTCAAGCATTTCTTTCATTATTTTTCTGTTCTTTGCAATAATAGCAATATCATCTGCATATGCAATTATTTGACCACCTCTTGTTCTGAGATTTCCTTTATTTATATTTCGCAGTACATATTCTAATGCTAGATTAAATAGCGTTGTTGATAAGGCATCTCCTTGTTTCATCCCTTTATTTATACTGAATTCCTCTGTCTCTCCTCTTTGTGTCTTTATGCTTATTTTTGTAGTTCTCATTGTCATTTCTATTAATTTTCTGAGTTTATGTGGAATTTTTAATTTTTTAAGTGCTGTCATTAGTACGTTCCTTTTAATTGAATCAAATGCCTGTTTGAAGTCTATGAATAACATTTCCAATTCTAATTTATACTCGTTTGCTTTTTCCATTATTTGTTTTATTGTGTGTATTGCATCTATTGTAGATCTTCCTTCTGTGAATCCACATTGGTACTGTCCTACCGACTTCTTTGTGATCTTTGATAACCTCTTTTTTATTATTGATGTCAATATTTTATATGTTGTATTTAGTAATGTTATTCCTCTATAATTTTCACAGATTTGTTGGTCTCCCTTTTTATGTACTGTTATGATCTGTCCTACCTCCCAGTCACCTGGCATTTTCTCTTCTTTCCATATATTTTTCAATAGTGCCAGTATTTTTTCTCTTAGTTCCCTTCCCCCGTATTTTATTAGTTCCATATTAATTCCATCTTTACCTGGGGCTTTTCCATTTTTGCTTCTCTGTATTACTTCATCCAATTCCTCTAATGTTGGTTCTTTTGAAATTTCGATGTCTACTTCATTTGCTTCTTCTTCGTGTACTGTTTCCTCCTCGTCATGCATTTCTTCTTCTGTTGTTTCCTCCGTCAAGAGCTCTCTGTAGTAATCTCTCCATACTTGTTTGTATTCTTGGTCCTCTATTATCACTATTCCCTCTCTATTTTTTATTCCGTTTGTTTTGCCCTTGTATTTTTTGTTTTGTTCTTTAATCTTTTTGTAAAAACTTTTCGTATTTCGGTTTGTTCTTTCCTGCTCTATTTCCTGCATTTTTTTGTCTACCCATCTTCTTTTATTTTGCCTTATCACTTTCTTAGCATACCTTCTTAATTTTTCATATTCTTCTCTGTCTTCCTCTTTATCTGTTCTTAGCCATTTATTTCTGGCTTGCACTTTTTTTTCTGTTATTTCTCTACATTCTTGGTTATACCATTCGTTTCTTGTTTTAGCCTGACTTTTACCTATCTGCATATTTGCACCTTCTTCTATTGATTTTTTGATCGTCTCCCATTCTGTGCTTATATCTTCTACTTTATATTTGTCTTTTATTTGAACTGTTACTGCCTCTTCATATTTTTTTCTTACTTCTTCATTACTCAATTTATTGACAATTGCGACACTTAGGAAGTTCAATTAGAAAATATATTATTCGGCAATTTATTTAGTTGTAGGTAAATGAACTAATTATTAAAATATCATACGATATGGTTTTACAATGACTCACTTATACACGGTGAAACTATAAAAGATTAAGAAGTTAAGAATAATGTGAGATTACATATTAAGGGATTAATTTGTGATTGAACACTAAGAATAATCAAACAAAGGAAAATGCAATACTTGGGTCATGTGTTGAGAGGCGAAAAATATGAATTACTTCAAGTTATACTGTAAGAAAAAGTACAGGGCAAAAGATCAGTAGGAAGACGCCAGAACTCATGTCTGAAGAGATGGTCCGACCGCTCATCTGCAGAAATCTTTCGCGCAGCAGTTTCCAAAACCACAATTGCCATTTGGATCGCCAACCTTCGAAAGAAGACGGCGCCATGAGAAGAATAACTCAAAAAATATGAAGTTTTGACCTATGGTACCTTATAAAAATTTTGTCTAGAATTTTACGCATAATCTAAAAATACAATAATACACAGGGTGTTCCATTTAAAATAACTATGTTGCTGTTTATTTCCAGTATAACTGGAAGTGGCATGTCTGTCAAAACATTTTCTTCGAAGTGTGAAGTTCCAAGTGAAGTTCGTCATACCTTGTAATCCTCATAAATATCGCGTAAGTAATTTCCGATAAATAGATAGTGTAAACTTGTTTTGAAACACCCTGTATATTTTAAAATCATAGTCCGTATTTTTTGTTTATCCTTCCTAATAAACAACGTCAATTGAGTAGAATCAATGATAAAACAGCTTTTTTTGTACGAAGCAGCTTATAAAAACAATGACCAAACAAAAAGGAATAACGTACCTTGCATATCTTCTCCCTGTTCGGATACAGTCTCAACCAATCGACTCAGTATATCAGATAACATCCGAGACGTAATGGGAACTCTTAAAGCCCTAAAAATTTGCAAAGATCGTCCGGCGTAATGCCTTGAAGAGCAACTTAACCCTAGTTGCAGAGCCGTCTGAGCCCATCTTTCATTAATATGAGCGTTCGGCAATGATTCCCTGAATACTTTCAAAATGTACTGAATAAAAATATCGATTTGTTCCACGCTCTTTATTGACCACACTTTTGCTGTGATATCTTCATAGTTCCATAGCGGCGAGTTTTGGCGTGTGGCAAGGAATTGTATCAGAGATTTGATGATTACGGAAACTGTAAGTTGAACTTTCGTGGTGGGTACTGGCTCCGCATTTTCTGGAACAACTACCACCTGAGGAATCGGAGTTTCTTTTTCTTCTACTGTAACAACAAAATATTAAACTGATTATAAACATATAATCTCACTACTTTAATCGCGACAACAGCCGAACAAACAAAAATTTGTAGAGTGCATAATAAAAGTGTATGCATAGAAATTAAGAATTTCAATTATTTGCACAATTTGCTCAAACTAGTAAACAGAATAAATGGTTGGAAATAGGAAAGAAGATAGTAGTCAAGTAGCTTTAAACATTGTAACTAATATACTTGTATAAGGCCGCTGGTAGATAATACAGGCCTGTGTGATGGCATATTTACATGTAAGTCCTTACTGAATATATCTTGCAAATTTGGAAAAAAGTAATAACAAGTACTGGTGAATAATTGCTTCTTGCTCTTAGGTCGTATGTGTGTATGAAGAGATAAAGATGACAAGATTTTCAAATTTTTATCTTATATTAAAAAATTATATGCCTATTTGGCTGTTGAACTACATATATAATCTCTTCACTAGGTTAGTGACATCAAGATTGGAGAAAAAAATAGATTTCTACCAACCGAGAGAGCAGGCAGGATTCCGATCAAATTATGGTACCAATGATCAAATCCATACAAAGACGCTCATTGAAAAATCTATCGAATACAATAAACTTCTTGTCCTCACTTTCATAGATTTTCATTAAGCGTTCGACACGATCGAAATAGACAGCCTTATAAAAGCAATGAATGACAGCAGGATTGACTATAGGTATAGTGAACTTATTTACAATATTTACAAAAATGCCACTATAATTGTTAAGATACACGATAAAACCCGACCAATAAAAATAAAACGTGGGATAAGGCAAAGAGATCACTGAAATTATTCATAACGGCATTAGAGTATGCTAATGTATGTAATGTATTTTAAGATGCTCAACTGGGAGCACAAAGGAGTAACAATAGACGATAAAAAGCTTAACCATCTCCGTTTCGCAAATGGGATTGTCCTTATCACAGATAATTTAGGAGAAGCCACAGATATGTTCAATGAATTGGACTTTGCATGTTCAAAGGTGGGCCTCAGAATGAACTTGAATAACCATTTAACTATTCAAGACAAAGTGGTAGAACTGGTGGAGAAATATACGTATTTGGGTCACGAAATAAGAATCAGCAGAAATTAACAAACATGCAAAATCCAAAAACGAATTACTTTAGCGTGGGCAGCCTTTGGAAAACTGCGAGACACACTTAGGGCCAACATACCAATTAGCATCAAAAGAAAAGTATTTGACCAATGCGTATTAAGTATCATGACCTATGGGGGTAGAAACTATGACTCTATGTAAGACTACGGCTTCGAAGTTGAGAGTGGCACAGAAACGAATGGAACGGTCTATGCTGGAAGTGACGTTGCGGGACCGAATAAGAAACTAAGATCTGCGAAGAAGGACGAGTATTGCTGATGTTGTAGAACGCATAGCGGAACTGAAATAAAACCGGGCAGGCCATGTAGCGAGAATGTATGACTCACGATGGACGAGCAAAATTGCAAATTGGAGGCCAAGAGCAGACAATCGTAATAGAGGAAGACCACCTAGACGTTGGACTGACGACATCAGGCGTATCACCAAAAATTGGCAACAAAGATCACAAAATCGTAAAGAATTGAGGATTTTAAGGGAGGCCTATGTCCAGCAGTGGACGTGATAAATGAAGGCTGGATGATGATGATGATGATGATGATGGAGTTTTATAAATTTCACAAATTCGTTACACACACTTTCTGTATAGCAGCAGCCTTGGCCGTAAAGATGGAACAGCAATCAAGAATTCGAGATTTTTCAGTATAATTGTTGTTTGAAATAAAAATTTTTTCCTTCAATTTTTTATTCGTCTATATAAATGATTGTTAAATCTTCCCCTAGCTGCTTAGTATGAACTTGACTACCAGATTAGTTAAGATTGGGTAGTCTAAATAACAAGGCGATACATGGTTGGTTTTTTTATCAGAACTTCAAGATCTTGATTATAAAAAGGAAATTTTGGTAGCTGTAAAATAAGAGATTGGTATAAATTTGTATCCACAAAAGATTATGTAAGAGAAGAAGAACTGTTTACTCTCCAGTAATGATTTGTTAATTTTTTTTATTTATGATCATGCCAATATTTATACTCCTCTGCTAAGAGAAAAAAATAATCACGTATCTGGCATTTGTATAAGATTGTATTCGTTTACTCTGGAGAATTTCAAGGATATGACCTCGTAATGAAACCACCAACATCGTAACCTTTTTTACGTCCATTCTTAGAATTTTCGGAGATGTTTATTAACAAGCTTATTAGTTAGCTCTTTGTTTATATATTTTCTATTTCTTAACATCTATTATTGGAGAAAGCTCCATTTATTTGACTCCTAGTAACAGTGACTTTCTACACGAACTTCGTTTTCCAAAGGCGCGTTTTCAGGGTACCCTTTGGATGATCATCCCGGATGAATCATCCAGAGTAAAAAATAAATGAATCGTGTAAACTATTAATAATCGAAAATGATCATCCAAAATGAATATTGAACGAAGTTGAACCGAGTTTTACTTTTGTTCACTTAGAGGATGCATCGCGGATGAATCATCCAAAGTGAACCATGTAAACATGCATTTATTGCTAAACATGA
Organism: Diabrotica balteata; assembly: GCA_918026665.1. Lineage (NCBI taxonomy): Eukaryota > Metazoa > Arthropoda > Insecta > Coleoptera > Chrysomelidae > Diabrotica > Diabrotica balteata. The sequence goes on from OU898282.1 coordinate 25,747,056, forward strand.
TTCATCGGCAGTAACTAGTGAACGACAGCAACAATTCACGTGCTGCAAGATATCTTTGCAATTTCAGTCTCCGATGAAGTGATTCTCTCATGGTTGTGTTTTGCTTTTGAATTAGCGGTGTGACTTTGGCAAGTAGCTCTTCAAATTTCACTTCAGACATTCTTAGATGGTTTTTTAACATGGTTTGATCTTCTGTAGACTATTCCTTTAACAAACACGTTGACGCCCCCATTTTGTAGTGTCGATTTATCCACGGCATTACCCACCAACGTCGTTTTTCTAATCTTCTGTTATTCAAGTATGTACATGTCTAATTTCATTTAAAAAATAATCACTTATTATGTCAATTCCAGCACGTACAACTCCAGTCGGCACCATTTGTAATTGAACAGACTAATTCAGTCTTGGTGATCCATGTAAAGATAATTACTTTCATCATCGCAATCACTTTGGATGATTTATCGGGGATGTTCATCCAAAGTGTATCGTGAAAGCGAGCCTTAAGGCCCGTTTTCACGGTACACTTTGGATGATCATCCCGGGTGAATCATCCAAAGTGAAAAATAAATGAATCGTATAAACTATTATTCATCGACAGTGATCATCCAAAATGAATATTGAACGAAGTTGAACCGAGTTCTACTTTTGTTCACTTTAGGGGATGCATCGCGGATGAATCATCCAAAGTGAACCATGTAAACATGCATTTGTTGCTGTAATTCATCGGTAGTGACTAGTGAACGGCGGCAACAGGTCCACGTGGTTGTGTATTGTCGCGTTTGAAGTGCGTAGTTGTTGTGTTTGTACGCTTGCTATCATGGTTTTTAAGTGGAAAGACGACCATACTCCTCTAATTTTGAGTTTAATGAAAGACCGACAGTGTCTTTGGAACACTAAAGCAGAGACATATAAAAATAAAACCCATAGAGAAAAAGCGTTAAAAGAAATCGTTGAGGAGCTGAATCTTCAGGGAGTGATGGTGGAAGATATTAAGTTAAAAATAAAAACAATTCGTACCCGATATTCATCTGAACTGGCTAAAGTAAATCAATCCGTAAAAAGTGGTACAGGGCCAGATGACGTTTATGTCCCCAAACTTTTTTGGTACAAACAAGCCGATTCATTCTTACGTGCAGTTTGTGTACCGAGGAGCAGCTCAGCAAGTACAGTAAGTATAGCATTTTTTTATTTTCATACTACTAGCAATTATAAGTACATATATGTATTAGGTGGGTCGTAGGGTATTGTAGTAAGTTGAAAATAAAAACCATATCGATTTAAAATAGCTGAAATATAGTTGATCGTTTTAGACGTAAAATGTCCCACTTCATCTTGGTTGCTTACCTTACACGTATAAACAACAAAACCACAGAAAAATTAGTTACCAATTTTTATTAAGTAAATGAACAATTATACAAGAATAAGCCATTTAAATCATTTTCCACTGCCACGGTACAATTTCAGTTGAACAGAACAGATCTGCATAATCATCACGTACAGCGGCAGCAACTTTCTTGTGGTTGTTACTTGTAGCAAGTGTTATGTCTCTGAGGCCGTCGTGTGTAGTTTGTCGCCATATTCCAGGTACAATTCTGCCTTCCTCCCATAATTCAACATCAATCAATCCCTCAGTTACGTATGGTGCTTTGCAAGTAGAGGTTTGTCTGAGCCAATTATGAAGAACACAAGTAGCTTTCACCAGTAATTCAGTTGTTTCTACTTTGAGAGGAATAGGCTTTTCGAATACTCGAAAACGAGACACAAGTATGCCAAATGCATTTTCTGATAGGCGACGAGCTCGAGATAGCCGATAATTAAATACCCTTTCCTTCCTAGTTAATGATTTCTTGCTATAAGGTTTCAAAAGATAGGTTCTAAGAGGAAAAGCGTCGTCCCAAGAAAAACACCATTTTCAGGTATATTTAACAAATTGTTCTCCAGAGCTTCGTTAAATGTACATTTGGAAAACACTAATGCGTCATTTGCTCTGCCATTTGTACCGACGTCAATATATAGGAAGTTATAATTAGCATCCACAATTGCAAAAAGAATAGTGCTGAACGTTTGTTTATAATTGAAAAAATACGATCCCGACTTCGCAGGACAGCGAATAGCAATATGTTTCCCGTCCATAGCGCCACAGCAATTAGGGAAGTTCCAAAGGGTATAATATTCCTTCATTACTTTTGTCCATTCATTAGTAGTGGTAGGCACCTGTAAAAGACAAAACTGTATACGTATGTGTATTATAAGTGGGTAAAAATTCGAGCAACTTCGTTTTGTATGATAATATGCGGTATCTGTTTCAGGTTCCGAAATGTAAAAGGAGCCCAACGCCACAGAATCCAGATACTGAAGATGTCAATTATGAAGGAAATAATACTGATACCGAGGTTATCATACCTGCGGCAGCAAATGATGTCATACCGACAGATGATGGAGTACTACCTAAAGAAAGCGAACTGGCACAGCATAACAAACGAATCAGAAAAGAGAGTCCCCAAGCAAATTTGAACACCCCATTTTCAAAAAAGCATCGTTTTTCTGGAATTTCAGCTATTGAAAAAGCAATAGATAAATTAAGTGCAATTGCTGCACAGAATGCAAGCACAGATAACGAATTTGATCATTTTTGTCGAAGCCTGTCAGTTCAGCTTAAAACCATGCCTCTGGACCGCGCCCTGATATGTCAAGAAAAGCTGCAAAAGGTTATGATGGAAGAGCGCATGTATCTCTTCAACTTAGAACAGACTCGCTCAAAGGAATCTACTCCATCACTGTATACAGTATATTCGACTAACAGTGAGACGTCAGTTTCTACACCGACTACTACAATGGAAAGATATGAAGAGAGTGCTCCTTATGATATATTATCCGAAGCATTCTCGACTATTCACAATTACCAATGAATTTATGTTTGATTTTAATTTTTGAATAAAATGCCTTTTGGATAAAGTTTTAATACGTTTTTTTTTTAAATATGTAAGAAAGAATCTAATTAGGTACTAACCTTGATACAGTATTCAAGTATTTCGTAAATAGCAGCTAATACTTCTGGCATAAAATGGGAAATGGAGCATTTAGGTACACGATACAAAGCTTCGAGTGTTGAAAAGCAATCTCCTGCTGCAAGATATCTTAGTACAATTTGCAATTTCAGTCTTGGATGAAGAGATTCTCTCATGGTTGTGCTTTGCTTTTGAATTAACGGTGTGACTTTGGTAAGTAGCTCTTCAAATTGCACTTCAGACATTCTTAGATGGTTTTGTAACATGGCTTGATCTTCTGTAGACCATTCCTTTAACAAACACGTTGACGCCCCCATTTTGTAGCGTCGAAGTATCCACGGCCTTACCCACCAACGTCGTTTTTTTCTAATCTTCTGTTTTTCAAGTACATTTTCAAGTTCATTTAAAAGATATTCACTTATTATACCAATTCCAGCACGTACAACTTCAGTCGGCGCCATTTGTAAGTGAACAGACTAGTTCAGTCTTGGTGATACATGTAAACGATAATTACTTTCATCGTCGTAGTCACTTTGGATGATTCATCCGGGATGATCATCCAAAGTGTACCGTGAAAACGGGCCTTTAACGTGTAGAACTGTTACCCTAAATCATTGCTTGAATGACGTATTGATTTAAGTTTTAATAGCGAATACATATATATTGATCTTACAAATTAACCGTTTTTTACGAAAACACTGATTATCACTTACATCAACTTTAACCAATAAACGTACCAAACTGAAATGACATGAACAAAATAATTATTCTTATAGTTACTCTATAGTTATAGAGTATAGTCGCAACAATTGAGAATTAACATGAATATCTATATGACATGAGCATTTATGATTTCTTACAGTAAACCTCAATATTGCTTCAAAAATCGGAAACAACTTGGAAAATGCAAGTGATGCGACAATTTAGAATATAAGTATACCTATTCTCTTACTGATTTATAATATTTCTCTACGTACGAGTATAAATAGTACTAACCTGTTTCTTCTGGTTTTAAATTAGAGACCGCCTGAGCAGCTGATTTGTTTAAAGCTTCTACGGCCGCTCCAGATCCAATTTGATGCAATAAAAATTCATTGAGAATGGGACTTGACTCTGAAATTATATAGAACATATCTTTGTTCATTTTACAATATACATAATACGTTATTCGGCACATTCACGTAATTGCAATAATTGATAATTTCAAAGAACTGTATGGCAAGTTAAAACTTGGGCCAAATAGTCCCTAAATATTTCACAACGTAGTGACGTTGTAGTAATAGTAACGTTTACTATTTTCAGTGAGTGCTATGAAAAAATTACAATACCGACCAACGATATCATTACCGAACATTGTAGCCCAAACTATGACTTTTGAGATATGAAGTAGTTGCTAATGCTTCTGTTTTGAATTCTCCTCTGTTCAATAGCAACATCTCTGCTTGTCGACGTGTTCGTTCAAATAAAAGTTGAATTTATCCCTAAACAGAATACTCCAAAGAAATAGGCAACATTTAACCGTGTTCAGGAAACCTCAATAATCAGTACGTAACGAGTTTTTCCGTTACTATATACCTACACTAAGAAAGCCTATATATTCTCTGCAGAAGTTTCTCTACAGGAGTTGTTTTTTAAATATTAAGACTAATTCAGAGGCAGATCTAGATATTTGCCTTATGAGAGAGGGGACCTTCCAATGAAACACGAATCACAAAAGACATAAAACAGATAAACCCAAACTACATAAAAGACATAAATAATAACTTATATGCGTTAAGTAACTTAATTTTCCTAACTAGCGGGTTTATTGGATTGAATTTGTATGTCTGTGGTTTAAGTTAAGTCTTAATCCAGATTTAGCCTTACTGCTCTCACTCCCTGGAAAGTTCACTCATCCCAGATACCTACGGTATCAAACAGATTGAGTTCTGATGGGATTGCTTCCGTGTTATCTAGCCCTAGGTGACTTATATGCTGGAGTATCTCCCAAAAATTTTCGTACACATCTGAATTTTCAGAGTAGTACAGTTTTCTGCATGGTCTTATAGAGATGTTCATTTAGACCTAGCTTTTTTTATGTTTTCTAGGAGGTTCTTCGGAATGACTCCAGTAGTAGGGAGAATAATAGGTATTGTCTGGGTACTTTCTCCATTCTCCATTGTCTCCTTATCGCTATATATTATATCGGTATATAGTAATGTTGTTACCTAATCGGTATATATTAATGGAAGAACTCATCAAATACCTGGATATTGTGATGTTCTGAGAAAATCTTATTTCTTTGGACTAGAATATTTTTAAAGTTCCTGAACCTTCGTGACAGTTCATTTGCAAATCTTCTTTCTTCAAAATTAATTACAAGTCGATTTTTTAATACTGAGTGCTTGACTTCTGCTAATGGATAATGATGTCCTTACTTTTTCGATTGCTCCTTCACCTTTAACAGCTCGTGAATGAAATATGTTTTGAATTCTTTTACTTAATTCGATATTCTCAAACATCCGAATCCAGTTATTTATGCTACCTAACTTTGCACTGCGAGAACGTTGTTCCGCACAAAATAATTTGATTAGTTTCCATGTATAACTTCAATGCTACTCATATCTCAGCAAATTTATAATTCGAGAACGTACCAAAACACTTCAAGAAGTCTCGATTGAAATTTTTCTTGAAGTATTATATAATTTGTTTGCATTTTTGTATATCCCCAGACACTATGAGTAATACATGCCAATTTAATTATCATCTATTGCAAAAAATATAACTACTTAAATAAAGATCAATATATTATATTACCTGTAAAAGTATGTTCAACTACAGTGGACAAAGTCGGTGTAAGCAACCCTAGTTCTAGTTGCTTTGTTTTGCTGTTAAGTAAAATGTGTGCTACGGTTAGATGATCATTGTGTAGGGCTAAAACAACTAAGAGGTTTAGCAAAAGTTGTTTGCAATGTTGATATACTAGGGCACGCGTGTGATCTAGACCCAGGAATAATATATGAAGCATTAGTGGTACATGAATTGTCCAATCCAATTCTATACCATCGACCACGATATCGCACAGTAACATAACACCTACGTTGCACCTAAAACAAATAATTATAATAAATAGTCTTTCTTTTAAGGTCTTTCTTATAAGGTAAGAAGTATTATAATGAACCTTTCCTCTGCCATATGTGGTTGGTGAACCCCATGCAATATTGTGGTCATTAAAGTCTCCGACAATTAAAAATGGTGCTAGAGGTTAAAACATGAAGTATATTATTTCAACTTCGGTGGGGTTGTATATACTGCAGATAGTTTTTGTTTTAGGGCACCATACGGTTACTGCAATTACAAACTCGACTTTACCCAGAGGTTACAGTGTTGCTGTCTGAGAAAATTAAAACTTATGTTTAAGAATCTACGTAGTAATACCTTAGAATAAAAGATTTTTAAACACAAGTTTTATTAAATAAAAATAACTAAGAATCAAAACTGATCAGGAAAAGAACATATAGAATTACATAAGGAAAAGAATATTTGTGTATTGTCGTGAACGTTTAGACAGTTTTATTTATAAACTTTGGCTGAATACTTTGGTAGTATGGTAGTTTATGAATTTACGTGACGATTAAGTAAATTAAAAACAATTTAATTTTTGTGTGTTTAAAAAAGTTTGAAAAAATTGGTATTTAGAAATGTTGAGTTATGACTCCAAGATAAAACCACTTCGCAATCGAATTTTGTACGTCGATGCGCATGACGTCAATTGGTGATAAAAGTTTATCTTTAATTTAATATTCTGAAATATATTTTATTAAAAATGTATACATTTATTTGTCAACGTACTAGATAAACGATAAAACAATACTAAATCTGACAAAACTCCATGCAAAACAGAACATTTCTGGTGATATTTGTCCCCAAATGACGTCATACGTGCAAAAGAGATAGACTAATCGCGTGCGCGTGGGTTTATCTTTAGTTCATAGTATCATGCACATACAGTATGTACAGTATGGTAAAGTATGGTCGAATAGTTTGACATTAAAACTTTTAAACCAAAATGTTCACTTACCTATGAAATCCAGAAATAGGTTGTGAACTATCCGGTAAATATTCTGTCAAAGGTGCAAAGTAACCTCCAAATTCGGGCATCGGTAAAGGGTGTGGCTGAGGTACTGACATGTTTACCTTATCACGGAGTAGTACGTCTTCTTCAATAGCAACCTAAAAACGAAATAAATAAATTAGTTTCCACGGTATTCCAAGTCATATATCTCAATTTCCAAGTCTCTGTTACCATGTGTACCAGACACATTTAAAGCAGTAAAGAAAATAGATGAATAATTTGCAATGATTTAATTATTTGTTTAAAATCTATTTAAGTTATTTGGATAAAGTTATTTGGATACCTTAATTTATTAATCTTGTGATTGGTTCAATTTTTCTATGAATATTTTTATAAATCTTGTTTATAAAAACATAAACTCTTCTCTTTTACACCTCTAATAATATAAAATATAGTCGATAGTCGATAGAATTCATATACTTACTTCTTCCAGCGAACTAATCATCTCTTCTTGATTCTTGGGTTTATCTGGACGAGACATAGCAAAATCAGAAAATATATTTGATCCAGAGTCGGACTTCATGACTGAAGTTTTTGATGGATCTTCTCCACTGTGACGTTTAGTGTGAATTGTACCTTTTTCAATACCTTAAAATACAAATAAAGTATAGGAGTCAATCTATAAAAGATTTTATCTAATGATTTATGAAAATTTTATACTACAAATTTGAAGTTTGATCAATAAATTGTTCAAACAGATTTTCTTGTGGAAGTAAACGATTAGATAGTTATCTAGATAGTTTTCTAAATATGTTTATTACGTGGTGTGCAATATAAAAGAATTTACTAAGTAGATGAATAAAAAATATTATTTCTTCAACAACCATAACCCCTCATGTGGCTTAATGAAATTAACTCTTCTAAACCAAACAAATGGAAAAAATAATGAAACGGCATAATGTAAGTAAAGTAATACTAACAACGGAAAAACATTAGATTTAATAAGCACAGGAAAAGTGTCAACTATCCATCCATCTATCCATTTTTAAACCATCGATAACTCACAGTCTTACTTGTAATTTTTTTATTCGTACTATATGAAAGTTATCATCCCATTATAATTGATATAGCGAACTCGATTTCATCTCCATAGTGTTTGAAGTTCCAGATTATGTCTTGTTCTCCATTGCCCGGTTGTCTCGTCTCTACAACGAACAAAGATAGTCCGCAGTATCTTCCGTTTCAATAATCAGTCATTTTGTTGTTTCACGTTGGTCCAGCTTCCTGCGTTATTGTGGTGGAATTATGGTTTTATATACTCTAATTTTTGCTGCTATTGAGAGTATTCTTGATTTCAGCAACGTTCTAGCTCCCATGTCCTTTTGATAACAGTTTTCATATGTTATCATGCTCCCAAGTATAAGAATTTTTTTAACGACTTTGAATTTTTACTTATTTATGGGTATATATTATATATTTTTCTAAATCTTGGTCTTGAGTTCTTCATAAATATCATGTATTTGTTCTCATTGACCTTAAGACTAATTTCCTTGTCCCCGTTTTCAAATAGAGTGAATATTTCCTTTGCAGCTCTGACAGATAGTGCAATTGTTTTTACATCGTCAACAACAACATCGTATTTTTTAGCTCTGGGCAGCAAAACCATTTGTCAGCTTCTTACTGCATATTCCAAGGGGAAATTGAACAACAAATGGGTAAGGGGATCTCGTTGTCCAAGCCCAGTGTCAATAAGAAATTCTTTTGATGTGGTGTTGTGTTAACTAAATAAATTCTTCTATAATTCCTACACATGCGTTCATATCTCTTTTTGTCGATAAATACTAAATGACATTCATGCCACCGTTTCGGCATTTCATAGATTTGCCAGACTTCGCTTGTGAGACGATATGTTTCCAGATGAATCTTCCAGACACTATTTTTCTCCCCATTCTCGAATTCCGCCTGAATGCCGTCTAATCAATAAATATAGTAGGTGATATCTAAATATCTTCCAGTTCTAAATCGACAATTATTATTCTTGTGGGTGTTGGTTGCCTGACCTAGTCCAACACATATATTTGATCTTTTGGACATTATCTTTTAGACAAGATAGTGTCATTCGTATTAAACCAATATTATTAACCTTATGTCGTTTGCAAAGTCGTCAACAAAAAAAAAACGTACGGCTGATTGATTTGAAGTTTAGTAACAGAAGGTTTTCTACGGGAGGAGGGTATTAACCCACTACCCAACTCCCAACTTGGAGGTCCAACATTTTCTGTCAGGGCTTATTCCCTTAGCCGATTTGTTCCAGTTTTAAGGCACCGGAAACTCGTCTCGCACCCTCTTTCGTTAGATACATGAAGCACACCCATGTATGTACTCCATACACTACCCAGATGTTATGGTGTGAATGTGAAAGTAGGATTTACTTATCCGCTTGGAACTAGAACTGGAGGTGTGGACATTTTTATATACATAGGTTTGCTGTTGACTAAAGATAACAACGTCAGCTAAGAAATTAAAAAGATAGTGTGTGCCAATAAGTGTTACTACGACTTGAGAAAATAGATAGACTCAAAAATATTCAGAAAAATTAAGTGGCCGTCTAAAAAACACTAATAAGACCAGTGCTAACGTATGGAGCATAAACGTGGTTATTTATACAGGATTAGCAAGAACTGCTTAAACGTTTCGAGCGAAAAATCGTAAGAAAAATATGTCAACGAATAAAATAACAAGGTTTGTGGCGCAGGCGTTACCACTTTGAGTTGTATAGAAGTTTTGGGGAACCTGACGTAAAGTCCATTAGGGTAGCACACCTTAGATGTATACAACCGTAAAGGATAATTTAGATGTAATGACATAGTGTTGATTAGACCTTACTCGAAATAATTTTTTACGGAAACATACCAGTTTATTTTATGTAAAAGGTATTTAATAAGGTATAGTTTGTAGAATAGTTATAAGATCATAACATTTGTACGACGTTTAAATAATGCAGTGTAAATAGCTCGAACCATGAGTTTAATTCTTGTTACAATAGACAATTCGATTTTCGAGATGAGAATCGAAACGTAAATTATATCATATTTAGAATTAAAATTGTGGTTTATTCCCAATAAATAGAATAGATCATAAGTTTTTTGGTAAAGTACCATTCACGCTCAAAATTATTTGAATAACTGCTTACGCATAAAATTAATACTTACTTAAATCATTTCTACTGCTTGAATCAGTCTGGCCAGGCACACCATTGGCTCCATCAGAATGGCTAGAAGCTTTTCGCATTACCGTTAATCTATAGAACGGAGGGGTTTCTGTTCGTTCTATTAGACAATTTAGCGTCTCGACAGTTTGTAATTCCACCATCATTTCATCTAACAATCGTACCGGCTGTACTCTCGCTAAGTACAATACTACTCTCTTTGCCTAAAACATAAAAATTAACATTCACTAAATGGAATTTCGTATTATCGCGTGGATTCGGCCACCGTCCCTTGGTGACTATTTCGAGAACATTTGTTATTTTTACATAAGCCGCCGAGGTGGCCTGTGAAGAATAGAATTGATGATATCAGTGTGAATTGTAAGCGATAATTATTAATGTAATTAAAATTTGTGATGTTTGTATTAAGTTTTTTAAGTTAAAATAAAAATAAAGTTATTTACAGCACGTTTTGATTCACTGACACTCACAGAAAAACATAACAATCATCCAGCTGTCATACTGGTTTATGCATTATGATTCTGGTTTTTGCATCATTGTTCATTGTTAAAAGGGAGGGCCAATTGGTTCTATTTTCTAAAATTTTTTACTATTCTAGCCCGTTTTAACCTACCGACCCACCGGGAAAAGTCCTGTACTAATTAAACATAAAAAATTTATATATTACAATTTTAAAAAATGTATAATTTTCCATTTGAAATAAAAACTGAATGTTTTTAATGGTTTTAATTACTTAATTTAATTTAACATTAAATCCCTTTTAGACTTCTTTGGATCCGCCACTGAAAATTAATTCGTTAAAGAGAACGTTGGACGTTAGAATGTGCTATCTAACAATATATTTTCAATTCTCAACTAATAAATTCAAGTTTTCTTAAAAAAGTCAAATAGTAAACACGTGTCTCGGTCCGAGCTATCGTTAAGTGATGCAATAAAATAATAAATTTTGCCCTGTCTGAGCTTGCCAGGGCCAGGTCAAAAGAGAAACATAATAAAGCCGGAATCAGACAGCTCCTAGAATGTCACTCTTCGCTGATTTACATCGACAAAGAGAAACAAAAAATCGATATTAACGATCAGAAAAAAAGACAACGGATGGCATGCCAGGTTACTGTGAAATTACTAAATATTTGCTTTTTGATAAATGCACTTGACCTACCCCAAAATGTAGTCGCACCATTCCGATGGTAAGTATTGAACGTTAAATCCTTTGTACGCCATCAGTGTTGCGGTAAGAATTTTATTAAGTTGGGTATTTATACAATGATGAAAATTCCAACACAACTTCGTTAGACCACTTCATAGTAAAATTACCACGACACTGACCATACCTCTATTAGCCGCATCCGAAGAATTGGACATGCGGTGCATCAATCGGCAAGATTGAGAGAACCAGATACATATTTCCAACACTCAGGATTGGCTAAATTTCTAATCTCCTGAACTCTATTAAAAACAAAACCAGACCAGTCATCCTTACGTTGAATCCAAGAAAGAACAGTAGTGGAATCACTCCAAGAATAAGACTCAAAATATTGAGAAAATTGTTTTTTTTACTGACTGATAATGTCTAACACCAATAGTGGCTGCCAACAATTTCAATCTGGGTATAGAAATCTTCTTCAAAGGAGCCACACGACTCTTGGCTGCTACAAGGAAAATTGAGACATCATCATTCCGAACAACTCTTAAAAATACTACAGCCGCATCTTCTTCTTCACGTGCCATCTCCGCGACGGAGGTTGGCAATCATCATGGCTATTCTGATCTTAGATGCTGCTGCTCTGAATAGTTCAACTGATGTGCATCCGTATCATTCCCTCAAGTAACGCAACCATGAGATTCTTCTTCTTCCTACCTACACTTCTCTTGCCCTGGATTTTCCCTTGTATAATCAATTGAAGTAGATTGTATCTCTCATTACGCATAACATGCCCCAGGTATTGCAGCTTTCGTGTCTTGATGGTTTCCAATACTTCCATTCTTTTGTTGATTCCATTCTTTTGTACAGCCGCATAAGCTTTCTTAATTGCATCTGAAAATGTGTCCAAGCTCCAATGATCAGCTTCCATGGGTCCAGCCTGAAATCTCAATATACGACAGTTCAGGAAGATGAGTAACTCATTTACAAAATTCTTCAGCCATATCATTTTCGACTGGAGCATCTCATTCCTGGCGCTTTTCCTAAAGTTTCTGTAGCAACAGTTTGGGAAATAGAGATACTGGACAGGTAGAACCAACAGACTCAAATTTACTCGGAGCTATAAAAAGCATCAGTCTCTTAATTATGGGACCTTTCCATTCCATTCCTTGAAAAGTTTCACTATTGATTTTCAGAGTGTCTCTTGAGGAGTTCCAGAGAATATCAAGAACAGGAACAAATGTTTTTGTATTACCAGACGCCTCCCACCCTCTTATTATGTCCATCTAAGCATCCTCCACAAGAGCGGTTGTTTCTGAGTGGTTGTTTCTGATACAAACACTCTCAACTCATTTCCATCAGTAACACTGGTCACACAATTACGCATATAAAACCCAGTCATAAGCTTTTCAAGTGCGTTTTTAGAGTACGGATTATCATTACAACATTTCTCCAGCGCCTTTGTTAAATGAAACTCTATAGTAGTGCCCAGAAAAAATTGACTACAATTGACTCCAAAAACAACCCCCTTGTGTCAAAATACAAATTCCTTTCCTTCATCGTTCACCCATAGAAACCTCAAAAAATCTCTGTTCTTAAAATGTACAGAAATTTGAAGAAACGCCTTTCGAATATCCCACACAACTCCTACCTTTTGTTGTCTGAATCGTACTAGAACAGAAGGAATAAGTTCAATAAGATTAGGCCTTACCTTCATACACTGATTCAAAGAGGACAACTCTGTTCATGAGATAATGCGTCAAAGACTGGCCTAATTTTTGTGGTTTCACTTATTTTTAATAATGGGCCTGTGTAATACGTACTTGTACTAAAATTAAAAGCAACAGCCTGCACCTTGTCCATAAGAGTCCAAGCTAACAAAGTTTCAAATGCTACAAGACCACACTGTAACTGATATTTCCCCCTGTATACAATTTGCCTACAATAGCAGCTCCAAACAAAATCTCAATTAGTGCTGTCTATCCGACGTCGCTGAGTGAAATATTCATGTCACTGAGTTCCTCAAACCAAGGGCCGACATAAATAAGAGACAAAAATTTTTGGTTGATCTAAGGCATCAAATGAATAAGCGTAGGTTCCTTCACTCGCAGTTACCTTTTACAAAAAAGTCGTAAAATTTAATTGCCTCACACTGCTCATTTAAAATTTAATTATCTTAGCTCGTCAGACAATGCGCTGATTAGGGAATTTTTTATGTAAACATATCTATTAACTAGTTATTGGACAGTTAAACATGCGCCACAAGAAAATAATTTTAAAATAAAAAAAAATCTGGTATTGTACTTTGTTTTTTACGTTGTTTTTCTATTTACCGTGTTTTAAATTAACTTTATACTCTCAATTATTGCTTTTTTGCTTTTTACAACAATTTCTGCAAAAGGCTTTATCATTATATCTTTAAAGAACTGTAAGTAACTACAAAAATTCAAATATGAGGATTTTTTGGCCATGTCTAATGTCTAAATACTTACATATGGTAAAAGTTCGCAAGGAGCCATTCCTGATACTATAATTAAATACCGTATGATCACTTTCATATTATTTGGCCACGATGTACAAAGTGTTGCCCAAATTTCTTCAATTTCTTTCGGATGATTGTCACCAAACTAAAAATAACGTAATAATTAACCGATATAAATGTATCAATGTGCTTTTACAGTTATATACCTTAGCTGTGATATAAAATATATTGGTTAACACCATTTCCGTAGCTTCGGCGGAACCCCAGCCTTCTTTTCTTTCTGTAGCGATCTCAGCAGAATAGAACTAAAAAAGAAACATTAAAATGGGCAAATTAGAATACGTCTGCAACCATAGGTATATTTTAACTGTTATTAGGAAGTTGTAGGCATTTTTGTGTTGTATGTTTTCAACAATGATTCTGCCAAAATATTACCAATATTAGTGAAACTTTTTTTTAAACTACATAAATTGTACAATTGTGACCATACCTGATACATGTGTGTATTTGTTGTAGGTATATTTGGATCCACTAATTCCATATTATGTAACCAAGGAAGTAGATACTGTAGTAGTAATTGACGAACTTCAGGTCTAGCTGTTTGGAATCTGTACGTTATTTCTAAAAAATACAATTTGTATGATTTAGTAGTTAAAAAAAATTAACACTCTTTAATCCATATTTAACCCTGCATTACTACCCATCAAAAATTGTCTTATTTTACTACCCGGGTTAGATGTGTACACCAAATATAAAATACCTCATCATCATCATCATCACGTAGCGCTACAACCCTGGGTGGGTGTTGGCTGACTGTACAACTTTTTTCCAATTTGTTCGGTCTTCTATCAACTTAGGGTCAAATGGAATGTTCATTTTCCGGAGATCTGCTTAGATGTTATCTCTCCATCGCATTCTGGGATGTCCGAGTGGTCTTTTGCCTGTGGGAAACTCCTCCCATACCAGTTTTACAAGTCTCTTTCTTTTGCAGTCTGTGCACGTGTCCTGCCCATCTTAGTCGCTATGATTTAATTTCTTGGACAATATCGGCGTTATTGTAGAGTGATTTTAATTCGATATTGGTTCTGATCTTATACTGGTTTGTGGTGATGTCATGGTGAGGTCCGAAAATTTTTCTCAGTATTTTTCGTTCAATTTCGTTTTTCGTTTGCTTTGGTCATGGTCCACGTTTCGCATCCGTATGTTATTACAGGTCTGACGATGGATTTATAGATTTTGATTTTTGATTTTTCTTGATTTTTCTTGATCCAGTGCGAATAGACAGCGGTTTGCAGACTGTATTCTGTCTTTTATTTCTTCAGTAACATCGTTGTCAGCTGTGATTACGGCCCCCAGATACTTAAAGCGTTGTACTCTTTCGAAATTGAAGGTGTTGAGCATCACATTTTGTCCTATTCTGTCTCTTCGTGTCGTTCTATTTATACACATATATATTTTGTCTTCTCTTCATTAAACTTCATCCCTAGTTCACATGTTGCTCCTTCCACCTTGTTGAAGATGTCTTTCGTGGATAGGATGGAGTCTCCAACGAGATCTATGTCATCTGCATATGCGAGTAACAGCTTGGGACCTTGAACCGATAGCAATTCTACGAAGAAGGTTGCGTTTCGATTTAATTCGAGTCTCTTACCACTTCCTGACACGTGTTTCTGGGTCTGCCAGTCATCAGAAGGAGTTTGTAAGAAGACTCAAACCAAATCAAAACAGGTTTGCAAAACTAACTCTGGCAATTTTCTCTAATACAAGAATAGAAAGTAGTGGAGATAACGCATCATCCTGTTTGAGTCCACTGTTGATTTCAAAGCTGCCAGACAGTGTATTATTTACGCGTACTTTAGATATTCTACCCTCCATACAGACTTTGTGTCATCCGAATGAGTTTCTTTGGTATTGAGAACTCCGCCATGGCATTCCATACTTGGCTTCTTTCTACGCCATCATATGCCTGTCGAAAGTCTATGAAAAGATTGTGTATGGGTCTGTTATACTCCCATCTCTTTTCTAGAAATTGTCTCAGCGTGAATAGTTGATCTATTGTTGATCTGTTTGCCCTAAAACCGGTTTGATATTCGCCTAGGACATTTTCAGCATAAGGGATTAGTCTACCAAGAATGATGTTTGAAAGGGGTTTTATATGCCGTGTTTAGGAGTGAAATTCCTCTATAATTCGCGCATTTTGTTTTGTCTCCTTTTTTGTGGATGGACACCATATTATGTTTTCCTTCCATCGTGCTGGTATATTTTCTTCTAACCATATGTGCGTTATTAGCTGGTGGATTTGGCGATGCAGTGCGTCTCCCTTATATTTCAGAAGTTCTGCTAGTATCTCGTCCGTATCCGGCGCTTTGTGATTTTTTAGCTTATTTAAGGCCTTTTGGGTTTCTTCAAAGGATAGATTTTTGACGGGCATGTCCGCTGTGATGTAGATCTCTTCTTTGTGCTGGTATTCCTGTATGGTGTTTCGAAGGTCTCTAAATTACTGTTTCCATTCTTCAGCTACTTCTTTACCGTCGATTATCATACGGCCTTGATTGTCTCTCTTTTGTTGTTCATAATTTCTTTTCTTTGTGCGTATTATTTTTCTTGTTTCTTTTCGGCAATCGTCATATTCCTTTTTACTTTGGTCTGTTTGCAGTTGTATCCTGGTCTTCCTTACTGTTTGTCTTTTTTCAACTGTTTCCGACAGTCCTCGTTATACCATGTTTTTGCCCTCTTCTGCCTACTCCTTCCAAAGATCTTGTCCGCTGTCTTGGTTATTATTTCGGCAGTCGTTTCCCATAGCTGTTCTATATCATTGTATTCTCTTTCAGAGTTCAAGGATTGTTCAAGTTGTTCTCTACAGTTGTGTTGTTTCTCTTTATTGTGCATTTCGTTCATGTTTCATTGTAGGTTTATTGTTGTTTTATTGTATTTGTGGCTAGATATTCTGGATTTGACTTTTGCTCTGACCAAGTAATGATCTGTGTCTCCATCTATTCCACTCAGGCTTCTTACGTCTATAATATTGTTCCCATGACGGGCATCTACAATGATGTGGTCAATTTGGTTGCGCCTAATAATATAAAATACCTGTTTGCAAAAAATCAAATATATTTAGAAAAGTACAAAAGTTTTGTATATAATGGTTTCACATTATTAAACATATTTATTAATTATTAGTTTTAGTCAATGCAATCTGGGCACACTTTTGACTGATGGTTCAGACATTTATATTTTTTGCATTCTTGCACGTTATCCTCGATTTTCTGTCTTGTTTGTGTGTGTGCAAAAAGCGCATATCCCGGAAGAAGATTGCCTTTGTCTACATTAGATACTTCAGGCTCAATATGCAATTTGTTTTCTATAACAGCTCTGAGTTATTTTGACAAAGTTTGGATTCCGAGCCATTCACTCATCAAGAGAGTAACTAGGTCTATGTTAAATTTTTCACATGCGAAAAACCATGTTATAGTTTTCGCTGTATTAATTCCTGTCATTCTCCATCTCAATTTTAAAATCATTACCTTACTCCAACCATTAGTAATAATTTCTACTCCCACTTCAATCCCACTCCTTTAGACATACAGACAGTTTTAAAATAGCAAACGAAACATACGCTCTCTCGACTGTTGACTGGCATTAGCTAAAGACCCACTCTCTCTCTCTCACTCTTTCCCTCCCCCCTCTCACTCTTACTTACGTGAAAAATTTCGCGAATCTTCTTTTGAATCGTATAACAACAGACGCAAATGTGATCTATCTCTTAATCTTAGTGTTAGTATCGCGGGACACGTATGTAGAAACCTCTAAAGACAGCTCCCCTCGTACGAGAAACAACTGCGTGTAAATATCGTGAATGGAAGCCTATAAATACCTTTACTACCTCTCCTAATTATTTTGAACCAGCCCTATTTAATACAGTTGTCATACTCTGAAATTATATTAATAATTTAAGATATGTACACCCCTTTTTAAACAGCCTGTACTAAGGTTTTTTTAGGAATGACCTTCTGTTAGGTTAGATTAGATTAGGTTATTTCTTTTCTTACTACCTTTACATAGAACTATTGAATTAATTTCAACGAGGTCTAATAAATTGTAAAAAATAGAAAGAGGCCATCGTCTTGATTTTCTAGAAGTTGTGTATCTATGCGCGAGCTTATCGAATGTGTCTACTGCGACTTTGGTTCGACTATGAAAATCAATTATTTTGGGAAGCACTGTAGAATTTGGTTTGTCTTCTTCAGTATGCATGGAGCTTAGCCTTTGGAGAACATTACGAAAGCAATGTTAGTTTTTTACTAAGTATAAGCAAACATAACTGAATTTTTGTTTCTGTTACGTTTTTCGATGAACGTTACTGGGAGTTCGGCTTTATTTTTCTTCATGGTTCCAAATAATGCAACGGAATGATGATCACACAGCTTTTTTGCCGTTTGGATTAAGGTGAACCAATTATCTGTTGTAAGGTTACGATTTGTTCCATGAATTAGTTTTGTAGACTCATCGTGTAGTATTCAGCTACAGGGACACCTACCAGTATTGAATTTTTACCTTTATACACTTCGGCAATCAAAAGATAAAAAGTTATTGCATCGCATAATGCTAACATTTTAATTTCATCTTTATCGGGTTTTAAGGGTAAATACATTTTGAACGGATTGGCTTGACAACTCATAAGTTGTTCATCTAACGTTCAGAACTCTGAAGGCGAGCAAAGTTTGCTACATTTGAAAATAACTACTTCAAAAATATATCGCATTAGCGCAAAACAAACTGCTTCACCATGCTTCTTTCTAGTGTGCCTGTCGTCAAACCTAATGCAATTTGTAAGAAATGCAAAGCGAGCTTCATTCATTACAGCGCGAAAAAGTGGAATTCCCGTACTAATAAAGTCCTCATGAATTCTTGATTGCTTTGATTTCTGTTAGATTCGTATCTCTCACATAGGATAGCCTCAGTGGCGCCGACTTTTAGAAATTCCGTCCGGTGCACCTCACCTTCGATTGTCAAAGTTTTTGTCTTTGTGCTGAAAAAGGTAGGGTGGGCTGGGTAGCCAAATTTTTAGGAAAATAAACATATTCTACTAATGTATTAACGTTTATTGAATGAAAAATATGAAGATAGATAAACATACCTATATCCTATATCTACGAAAAACATAAACACGACATGATCAACATTACACTAATAAAAAAAATTAATACATATAAAACTGCCATTAGTCAGTAGAACATGATAAGACAACAGACAACGGTTTTAAAATATTATATTTCATTTTTCTCTAGGATCGAACAAGGAGAAAGAATTCATCCTAACAGAGGACCGTTTGATGAACTCATTGCAGAGTTGTTCCAAATCGAGATTTTCCACCATGTCGCCATGAACATTCAGTATCATTACATCATTTAATCTCTTCTGGCTCATTGTTGATCTTAAAAATGATTTCAATCTTCTCAATGATGAGAAAGATCTTTCGGTCATACATGATGAGACTGGTATTACCAGCAACAACTTTATGAATTTTAAATATTCAGGTAAAATATCATAAAGCTCGCTATGACTCCTCAGATATGTCATTATATCCTGTATAGATTCAATTTCGACATTTCGCTGTGATGTAATATCCAAGAACATGTTTCTATGAAGGGCCAGTCTATCGCCATCGAAGTCTTCTTTATAAAAGGATGTCACATAATTTGCATTTTCCGCTTTGTCCAGCGCAAATGCCTCAACTTTTCTGAGATGTTTCAATGTATCCTCCTCAAATCTTGTCGTCAAGCTAGTCACTGCCATGTCAATAATTTCATAGTACATCTGGCAGTAAAATTGTTTAACATCGTCAAAATTGTGTTCGGTTTGTCTCGTGTCATCTACTTTCCTTGAGGCCTTCCTTCTTTTGGGCAATATTGGTTCGTTCAAATCCAATTGCTCAGACTCTGTTGTAACATTGTTCCACAATTCATCATACCTGCCTTCATTGCGAATTAACAGCAAAGACGTTTTTACAGTTCCTACTTGTTTGGTTGCTTTATTAAAATCAAGTGCTTGTCCTTGCAGGATCGTGTTCAATGTCTCTATTCTTTCGAATATAAGTATTATAGACTTAAGAAGGAAGTAAAATCCGAAATTTTGTTGAGGAATCCGCTAGCTTTTGATCCTCCATCGCTTGGCTGCAATTTCTGCTTTTCCAGGAATTCACTTATATTCTCGTAATTTTTTAAGAAACTCTTCAAAGATTCAACTCTCACACACCAGCGAGTGGGACAAAATGGACGAAGAGCTGGAGATTTATCTGAGCCTTGAAATAGCTTGAAATGGCTGAGTCTTTTCGGAGAATCTCGAATGAAAGTGATAATGTCCTTTATATCAGAGAGGAAATCACGGACATGCAAGATTTTTCTGGAAGGAATCTTGAACGACTAGATTCATTCTATGAGCGTGACAGTGCACATATATAGCACGTGGCTCATCGAGAAGAATTTTTTTTTAACACCATTGACACATCCACTCATATTCGCTGCGCCGTCGTAGCACTGTCCGCGACAATTGCCAATCTCCAATCGACAACGTAATAAAACATCTCTAATCATGTTATAGAGAACATCTGCAGTTGTGGATTCAGTCTCGTGCACACCGATGAAATATTCTTCAACTTCCAAGGAAGCATTCACGCTTCTCAAGCAGAAAGACATTTGTTCGCTCACTGAAATGTCTGATGTTTCGTCAGCAATTATTGAAAAAAATTCTTGCGAACGGACACGGTCATGAATAATTCTCTGAACAGCATTCGATAAAATGGACATTGCTTCATTCGAAATATCATGAGATAACCATTTATATCCTGTTCTGCCCAACCAAGACTGCAGTTCTGGAATATCGTTAGCTCTTAAATGAAGCAGATTATTGAAGTTTGATGTACTATCGAAGTGTCCTCTGATAGCAATACCCTGAACAGTCAAGTATTTAATAGTGGAAAATATTGTGAGAAGACATTTTCTTGCATCGGTCATGTCTTTCAATTTAGACTTTGACAACATATTTGTGACGTTTACGCCTTGATCGTTCTGTCTCAATGATAGCGCCGAATGTCTGTGAAATTCTGACTTTTCGTGATCCTTGAATCTCTCTAACGCTTTACCCCACGAGTTGAAACCTTCTGTATCGTAAGTTGATAAGACTCTCTGCGAATTTATTCCAGTCGATGCTATTGGCAGCTTCAATGCGGCTGCTGTTTTGCAAATAGTACAAAAAATTTTATCGAGTGTACTGTCATATGTTATCCATGGATAAGTGACACTCCACGTGTCACGAAACTGTCTGCCCTTCTTTCTACTAGACGTTATGGTTTTACTACCATTGTAACTCTCAACAGATGTCGATGGAACTGGAACAGGTTGTTCATTCCTCGTAGCCTGATGAGTTTGTATCGGAGTACGTATTATGAACTTATCCATTTCTAGTGATCAGGAATCTAGAATGGAAATTTCACACTTCATTCGTGTTGTCACAAAACAAAAGCATTTTAATACACAATTGAAGCGTTTATTTGAAAAACAACGCATGTTCATTTTTTGAAAATTTGACTTTATATGTTGTTCGCATAAAATAGTAGTTTTTATCGATCTCGCACATTCAGTTGTGTAAAAATCCCAAATGTCCGGAGTAAACTACATAGAATATTCGGATAGTTTTAGAAAAACAACAGATATCCAAGCGGTATGTTGTAAAAGCAACACTTGTCCCATCTTAATCAACGGTTATCGCTAAACGTGAATGATTTTGTCTATAAATTTATCAGTTCAATAAGTTGTGTGCGTTCTTTGTTAATAACAGGTGATGTTTGTTTCTTTTGTAATAGAAAACTAGTTCAGCATGGCAGAAACTGTTCAACACAATACCTCCGCTAATGTTATGAATATTATAGATGATATAGATTATTTCGCTAAGTTTCTACCGATTTTTGTTTAATATATCTATAAAAATATGAAATCAACTTGTACAATTATTTTGATATCCACATTCCTTCCAATGAATATCTTAGTAAAAGAAAGATTTGAAATAAATTGAAGCTGGGCAGTTTTTCTTGATTTGCCAAAATTTTAATTCTTGGACAATAACATGTTGTTTTTCAAATAAACGCTTCAAATATTTCCCCTTTGTACTTACCTGTCTTAATCTATTTACAGTGATGGCACATCTCCTCACAAAAAAAAACGCACCGTATGCCTGACAAATTGAAATATATTCGACTGGTTTATCTTGCAACATTGAATAAACACACAAAACCAGCAAGTGAAGGATGCACGATGCACGTCCGAGAATTCAACCCGAAGCACTGGAATTCGCACCGGACAGATTTACCTGTCCGGGGCGCGGGCACCACAGCACCCACGTAGTCGGCGCCAGTGGATAGCCTGATTGTTGTATTAGCCAGTTCCTCCTCGTCAATATGTCCGATCTCTCACATTAAGTTTTTGTTGTAAACTAATTTCCTTGTTTGTGAAAGCGACAATATTTTATCGGAATATCATCAGTGAACAACATGGACCATGTTGAAATTCTACTAGTTACTTGTTGAGCAGCACCTTTAGTTTCTTCAGCAAATGAATCACTAAATTTCTTTTATTGGTCCGACGTGACTTTGTTCACTTTTCTGTTACATTTGAAGCTATTTCTCCCACATAGTTTGGTAGGTACTTCCTCAAATTGCACATATTCTGTGTTTTTCGTTATTTGTAGCTGATAGAGATTCGCACGGAATTTCAGGACTTATTAAAAGTGACTCTGACTGAGCTTGGAGCCAATATGACTTCTTTGCTGCTGCAAGTTATCATAATAGTATCAATCTCCGAATCTTCTCCGGTACATAATCATTAGAATCTTCGTTATTCTCCGGTATATAATTATCCTCGAAATCGTCGTCAGGCTCTGGACGTGACTTTGTTCACTTTTCTGTTACATTTGAAGCTATTTTCCCACAAAGTTTGGTAGGTACTACCTCAATTTGCACATATTCAGTGTCGTTTTCGTTATCTGTAGCTGATAGAGATTCGCACGGAATTTCAGGACTTGTTAAAACTAACTCTGACTGAGCTTGGAGCCAATATGACTTCTTTGCTGCTGCATGTTATCATAATAGTATTAATCTCCGAATCATTCTCCGTTACATAATCATTAGAATCTTCGTTATTCTCCGGTATATAATTATCCTCGAAATCGTCGTCAGGCTCTGGACTATATCATCATCGGAACCTTCTTCAGGCTTCGACCTATGATTGTCTATTATTATGTAGTCCTCAGGACTATCATTTTGATCACCGGGTTCAAAATCTGAGAGATTCTCAATTATTGCATCCAGTTCCTTTTAGGTTGATGGTCTGTGAGTCTATTATTCATGTTTAAACTGTAAGTAAAAGCGCCTTTAAAACCCTAACTACATCAATAAAACAAATAACTTACCGAAATACTATTTTGGGATCGATGTAAAAATTTAATGTTGATACCACCCAAGGTACAGCTGTACTCCAAAAACAACGCACATGTTAAAAAATCGCATTTATGACTCAGCGACTGTTGCAGTTTCGCAACTGTGTCTAAACATTTGTAATGTATTAACAGATTTTTTGATAGTAATTACTATCTACTATTAGTAAATTTACTAATGTTTGTATTTTGAGAACGATTTCCGAAGTGGAAATTGAAACGTCAATATACGTATTTTAACCTCTAATTGTGGCTTATTTCACATGTTCGGCAGGGCTGTGTGTTGTCTCCAACCTTGTTCAATGTCTACGCGGAAGAAGTTATTAAAAAAGCTCTTATGAACGAAAAAGCCGGAGTAAAGATCAACGGTCACCCCATTTGCAATATCCGATATGCTGATGATACCGCGCTCATAGCAGAAAATATTGACGACCTATAGAGATTACTAAACAAAGTGGTAGAAGCAAGTGAAGAATTTGGTCTGTTACTGAATACAAAGAAGACCAAATTCATGATAATTACAAAGAAACGTATCAATAATATCAACTTACATGTAGGACAGAATCTCATTGAACGAGTACAAAATTACAATTACCTCGGAACAAATATTAACGAGTCAAACGAATACACCAGAGAAATAAGAATAAGAATAGAGAAAGCCCGCAGTGCCTTTAACAATATGAAACAAATGTTGTGTAGCCGAAACCTAAGCCTAAAGCTGAAAATACGAACGCTTAAATGTTATGTTTTCTCGGTCCTGTTATATGGGGTGGAGGCGTGGACACTAAATAAGCAATGTATGGGTAAGCTGGAGGCATTTGAGATGTGGGCGTACCGAAGAATGTTAAAAATCTCCTGGAAGGATAAGATAACTAACCAAGTTGTATTAGACAGGATGAACAAACAAAAGGAAGTCGTATTGTGTGTTAAAATGAGGAAACTACAATACCTGGGACATATTACACTTGGGAATAAATATCAACTGTTACAACTAATTATGCAAGGAAAGATTGAAGGTAGGCTCAGCATAGGTAGGAGAAGAATGTCATGGTTGAGAAACCTGAGGGAGTGGTTTGCTTGCACTTCCATACAATTGTTCCGAGCGGCAGCCTCCAGGGTCAAAATTGCCATGATGATAGCCAACCTTCGTAGCGGAGATGGCACGTGAAGAAGAAGCACATTTAAATAGTAATTACTGTAAAATGCCACAAGAAAATAGCTTCAGAACAAGACTTTTTAATAGGTTCGATTCTCCCTGTATATTTAAACTGAGATTTGCGGTGTAAGTGGCGCAGCGATTTTAAGGGCTAAAGATTGCAAGGTGGGCCATCTACGAGATAACAAGGGACGATTCCATATGCCAATGAGAGAGATGTGTTTTTTGAAGATAAAATCAGAGTCGAGTTTTATCTTGCAAACCATATAGATGTGTATACGTTTTGGGTACCTGAAACTTCGTATCGGTCTGGCGGCCGAGAGAGTCGTCAAATGCAGTCCATGATAAACTTGGTGGTTCCTGTTCGTCGGTGAAGACATCTTTTGCGATAGCCGGGGTGCTATCTTTTCACGGGGTAAAGTACAACTTATATAAACCATTACAACACGTACGTTTACTGTGTAGAATCGCTACATTATTATTCAATTATTTGGCAAGTTGAAACTGTTTGTGCTATAATTGACATTATATCGCGGGTTGAACATTTTAACCGTTTGAGAACATTTTACGTAAACGTAACCTTTATCGTAGATTTGTGTATTTATTAAATTGTAATAATTTCACTATTCTTTTTTGTATGCATAACACAGCTTTTACGTGATGAGTTTATTAATTGTATTAATTTCATTGTTAATTTAATGTGTATTTCATTACCGATTATACCTTCAATTAAGTTTATTAATATTTGTATTTACTAATTACTATTAAACTGGGAATAAGCCACAAGTAAAGATAAAAATACGTATTTTTATCTTTAATTGTGGCTTATTCCCAGTTTAATAGTAATTAATTTACAATGCCACAAGAAAATAGCTTCAGAACAATATTTGTATTTACGTTTAATATAATTCATATATGTTAATTCTGATTGCATTTTGTGTAACTTTTATCAACAAGGTTTGTTCATTTTACCACAGTTTTCTATTCTTAACATTGTTGTATTTTTGGTCTTGTTTCATATGAACTAATCTTTAAGTTTATATATATTCCTCTTTAATTATAATTGCATGTGGTTATGTATATTTATGTTTAATTTCACCTCTTTTTAAAATAGAGTTTTATATAGTCCGCTGACTTTCATTTCTTTTCTTTTCTTTTAACATACATACCCAATCAGAAAGGGAGAAACCAGCGAGTTCTAGATTGAACAGAATATCATTCTCTCCCCCTTCAGGATGACCCCAATTGTTATATTGAGGTTATCGTATGTGCAGAATGCAACAGCGACTGCAACATACTTAACAACTGACTTGCTAAAAGAAGAAATTACACGGGGGCGCGTTATTGTATTGCCAAGAGTCAAAAAATTATAGAACTTTCACGACAGCCTGGAGTAAAACTGTACCCCGAGTAGTAATGCAGGGTTAATATGCTCTTGTTTAAAATCTCAAAAATTTCTTATAACTTACCTGAAAACATTGGCATAGTCAGTTCAGGATGGAGCAAAGATAACTGGCGAGACAAATGTATCTGAGATCTACAGTATGTGGTAGCTAGAATTGTGTCCAAAGTACTTCTTCCTTTATCTCCTTCCGCTAAAAAATATATAGCAATAAATAACAGAAATACAACTTAGTTCAAATAAATAAATTTGGTTATAATAGTAAATAATAAACATTTGTTTTTATTCTTAGTTTGTTTCTTAATTTAAGCCTTACTAAGAAGAGTAATATATTTCTTATTTAGTAAGATTTCCCCAATTTCTGCTGTGATGAAGATATCAATGACTTTCGTCATTTACAAGAATTATATAGGGCCATAAGAGCCAACATCAGTAGCAATAATGGATTACGACTGAAAAACTTAGCAGCAGCACTTAACATGACAGTCTCTAGCACCTATTTTGAACACAAGAACATACACAAGGTAACCTGGACCTCTTCTGATGGAAAAACAACGAGACAGATTGATCACATCTTAATAGATTCAAGGTATGGAAGAAACGTAATAAACGAAGTTATAGAGAACATCACCAACAGGCTAAGGAATCAAAATGTAAATGAAGAAGGCCAGACAGATATAGACTCCTACTGAACCAGAATAAAGAAAGACATTGAAGCAGCAGCGAAAGAGGAAGTAGGAATAGAAACAAACAAGAGATAAGATACAAATAAAAGACAACCACAAGACAATGCAGAAGTCAGAATGGCGATCTATTAACAATAAGGAAAGATGTATTGATTAGATGTGATGAAATTCCATTCCACATGATATAAATTTTCAACCCAGCCGATATTGCAGTTCTTAGAGGGAATAAAGAAAGATATTTAACGGTACTTCTAGGGGTAGGACAACTTCGCTACCTGTCTACATAATTTGGATATTATCACAGTTCAGTTTAGAAAAAGCTATTACAAAAGTCGGTCGCAAAATCACGTAAGCTAACCTCGTTAGCTCGCAAATACTCGCTTCGCTTATTAATATATTATACGTATTTGTAACTAAGTAGTTCGCATCGCATTATTATTCATAAAGATTATCAAGCCAATCATTTATAGTAAGCAGTGTTTCCTAAAACCACAGTTATAGTTTTCATATAAACAGTTCATCTATTCAAACTAGCAGTGTTGAAAGTAGTTCGCTTTAAACATAGAAACGACATTCCGCTAAGTAATTCTACTTGTATGTGTTATATATAATAGTGAAAATAACGTCAGTGAGAAGTGTAGTGAAGTATCCCATATCACAGTGTTTTCGGACGGCTATCAGAAATTTCTATTTAATCTTAGCATTAAAAATATAAGTTAGTGTTTAATTATGTTTTTTATTCCAGCCCCTGTCTGATGGTCCTTCGTCCTTCAATTCTTTAAATGAACTAATGTTCAACCAAGATGGGTGGAATACTTTAACCAGGCACTTAATATAGAGGAAGAAGAAGAAAACCTGGATGACGTCAGAGAGGAGGTAAGGGGAAGAGACGAAAGGGAAGAGGAACCACCAACGATTCTTGAAGTTATAAATGCAGTTAAAAAGCTAGCCAGAAATCAATCACCCGGAATAGATATTCTCCCAGCTAATCTATATAAAAAAGGTGGCCATGATACCATAATGGCATTACAGCAGCTTATAAAAGAAATATGGACACAAAAATCCCTTCCCTTCTTCTTATGGTGCCCTATTCAATTAGTGGATGTTGGCGACAATTCTGGCATACTCCTCTCGATCTTATGTGCCTCTAAAGAGTGCATGGGCATCGAGGTTTGTCCAATCCCTTATGTTTTTAAGCCATGAGTATTTCTTTCTTCCGATGCCCCGTTTTCCTTCTATCTTCCCTTCTATAATAAGCTTTAAGATCTGGTACTTGGAATTTCGAAATATATGACCCAGATAAGCAGTTTTTCTTCTTTTTATTATTGGCAGCAATTCTCGTTCTCTGCCCATTCGATTTAATACTTCGACATTTGTTGTGTGATCTGTGCAGGGAATTTTAAGTAGTCTTCTAAATACCCACATTTCAAAGGCCTCCAATCGGTTCATCACATCGGCCTTTATGGTCCAGGTTTTTACACCATATAGCAGTATGGAGTAAATGCAACATTTTACAAAGCGCTATCAAAGTTCTCATATTAGTAAATACTGTTCTGGCTTGCTCAATTCTGCTACGTATCTCTACGTCTGGATCTAAATCTTCGGTTATCCAACTACCGAGATACCTTTTGGATGTTCGTATTGTTAACCCTTATATTTAATTGCATGTTTCGTGTTCTACTAACCACCATTACCTTTGTCTTGTCTATATTAATCTTCAAGCCCAGTCGTTCTCCTTCAGTGTTTATTCTATCTATCAGTCGTTGTAGCGCTTCTTGGCTATCAGCTATTATGACTGTATCATCAGCATAGCGAAGATTACTAATAGTCTGTCCGTTGATTATCATTTCATCTTCAGTGTCATTTAAGGCTCTATCGAAAATCGTTTCAGAGTAAAGATTAAAAAGGAGGGGTGACAGAACACAACCCTGTCGTACACCTTTTTCGATTGAGAAATATGATATAGATTCCAGTCCTACTCTCACAGATGCCACTTGATTCATATAAAGGTTCTTTATGATTTTAAGGTCATTCTCATCTATCGAACGGTCCTGGAGCAATCTTACTAATAATGAATGATTAACACAATCTAACGCTTTCTGGTAATCTATAAAGAATAGGAAGACATCTTTTTGATGATCTCTTCATTTCTGAAGTAGGATAATTAAGCTGTAAAGTAAATTAAGCTCTTGTGCCAAATCGTTGTCTGAAACCGAACTGTGTGGGGCTAATGTCTCTTTCACATCTGTTGTGTGAATTATCTTTCAAGAAGAATTTTAGGACCTGGCTCAATAAGCTGATCATTCGGAATTGGTCGCAACTATTAGCGTTTGGCTTTTTTGGGATTGGTATAAAGGTTGATTGAAGCCAATCCTGTGGTATTTGACCAAACCCATAAATGTCATTAAAAAGATCTACCAAGGCCTCTATAATGTCTTCACTCAACATTGTTAAAACTTCTATGTATATGTCGTCTGGGCCTGGTGCTTTTCCCCATTTGCTCTATTTTATTGCCCCTATAACTTCTGACGTCAATATTTTGGGGGAGGGTTCACTTTTATATTCACTTTCAGAGTTACTTCTATTGTTGTCTGAGTATAGTTGCTGTGTGTAGTTTCTCCAATGTTGAAGTAGATCCTTAGGATCAGTAATTTATTTATTGTCGTTCACAATACTGTTAAAACTTCAATGTTTTGTATGACCTGTCACTTCTTTAACGAGTTTATGTATGTTAAAGTGGTCATGTTTTTATTCCAAATCCCTCTCCAATGATTGGAATATTGACACACTTTGCTACATACACAAAAAAGGAGATATTTTTGAATGCTCTAACCACAGAGGAATTACGTTTCTAAATACAGCGTATAAAATATTTTACACAGTACTATGTCACCGTATGGCACCATATGCCGAACGGATAGTAGGAAACCATGAAACAAATTTTAGAAAAAAACACTGGAATATGGCATTGATACTCATCGCCTTATATTTATAGACTACAAAGTAGCCTACGAGTCTGTGAATAGAAGAGAAATGTTCAAAGTAATGAAAGAGCAAAATATCAAATCAGTTGGTAAATTTAACAAAATTAACTCTTGAAAAACTCTTTTAAAACAAATAACAGCTACATAGTTACTTTTTCAGCGACCAGATTTTTTTTCTCGGTGTAGTAAATTTTACGATGGTTAGTGTAAATGAAGATAAAAATAAAGTTGGTACTCTAGGGTTAAACCACAAAAATTTGCGGAGAAATTTGAAATGTCTATTTTAACTTCTCTGGTAAATGCATAGAGCTTTTTTTTAACTGTTAAGCTTTTATCAAAACTTCGGAATCAATCTCCCTCAATATTTTCTTCGAGCAAAATTTTGTAGCCCCGCGTTCAATTTTAAAATACCAACGGTGGCCCGTATTAGTTATCTATATTTAACTTAGTTATAATTTTTAACTTGTTTATTCATTTTTTTTTATCTTTTAGCTTAATATCTCGTTTATTTAATATTACTCAAAACGTTCATTAGTTGTTTATAGAAGTGAACCATCCCAATTTTTTCGCCCCTCGAAATTTACTGTGGGTTCCAGGGCACCCGCGTAACCCGTTGTTGCCACGCCTATGGTTTGTGTACTACAAAATGATTGGCGCCAATGGTGCCTGCTATAATCCGGTCCTTTAAGCTGTGGGCACGATTGCGCCTCGCCGGTGCGGTGGCAGATTTAATCCTCAGGTATGGAACCATTGTATGATATTTTAGATACTGGAATTTCTGATCTTCTAGGAAAATTCGTAAAAATCTTAAAATAAGTAGGCTGTTTATTTTATTAGTTACTTAAGTTACTATACCTTATTTTATTAAGCGATGCAGGGCATATAAACAACGAAAAATTTAACAGATAATTGTTAAAGATGTTCCAAATGAGTCTACTCGTTCCGATAAGTAATAGTATAATTATGACACTTTATTATTTTTTTTTCTTTTCTCAACTATTAGTGTTTATTGCATAGTAAATAAATTATTGTTATCACTGAATACATAGTAAGTGAAAAAAATAATCCGATTCCAACTTCTTCAAAAATATTTAAAAACTAACCTACTCATATACTCATCTTTATTTTGTCTGCCGACGTTGTTGGCAGCTCATACAGTTTCGGACACGATCTAATGTTTACATCTACCTGCATCGCTTAATGAATTTTACTATAGGCAGAAAGGGTGGATGAGATGTGGGGTTCATATTATTTATAAAACTGGACTCTTTCAAAAACATGGTAATTGTTTAAATTTAATAATTTGCAATATGGAGAAACTTACAAGTGAACGAGGAAAAACCATTGTGCTTTTTCAAAATTTTAAATTTCGAAATTGCGGATTCGTAAATAAGGGTATCAAATGGAGGCTAGGATTCAATCAGTTATGTTATTTTGTACTCAGCCTAAGGCCTTCTTTAAGTCAATAAATCAAAATTTGTCTTATGGTAAATATATTTTTATCCATAGTGACCTATGGCATTTCGTATGTTGCTATACGTTCACTAATAACGAAGATGATGTGTAGTACCCTTTTGGTAGTCTCTTTGTTTGGTTGTTTTATCTGAATATATTCGTTATATTCGACTTAGTAGAAAGATAGCCGCCTCACTCCACTTTGACCTTTGACCTCTGACGTCACCGCTCACCGGTGCACCATGCCGACCGCCGCGCAATACACCACTGCAGCCCTCGCGGCATTAGCCCTCGCCCGACCTTGAGATCTCAGACTAGAGTCTACGTATTTAAATATAATTTTTAACGATTAGTTAGCATAAGATGTAATATTCGAAAAAATTGGTTACTTTCGTTATACCTCGTATATTATATTTTTCTACAGTAGGCTTCAAGGTTGATGATAGCCGTAAAACGTATTTTAGATTTTGTAAATATTTTAAAATAATGAATTATGTCTAAAAACACGTATTTTGAGTAGCGAGTGATATGAAAAAAACCGCAAAATGGTTATTTGTTCTTATAGTTGTAGAAATAACATACGCAACACTTTAGTTAAATTATGTCTTTTAAATTTGCTATGTCGCCTGTTAGGATTTGATCAGTTGTTTATTCTGTACTCAGCCAAAGGCCTTCTTTAAATCAAGAAATCAAATTTTGTCTTATGATAAATCTATTTTTTATCGATAGTGCCCTATGATATCTCGTATGTCGCTATAGGTTCATTAATAATAAAATTACTGTGTAGTGCCCTTTTGGTAGTCACCTTGTTTGTTTTTATATCTTAATAAATTCGTTATTTCCTTCCCTTTTATTTGCTATGTCGCATGTTAGGATTCGATCAGTTGTTTATTTTTTACTCAGCCAGAGGCCTTCTTTAAGTCAAAAAAATGATCAGAATGAACATTAGCATTTTCTTATGGGATTTTACATGGGAAATAAAGCAGAAACAGCATAGCAGAATTTTTACAGGTATAGTTTTTGCTTAATTTTATTTAAAAGATATTTAATTTTACGTAATTCTGTTTAATTTGATTTAATTCTATTTAACTTTATTTAATTTAATTTTATTTTGGTAAAACGTTGACGTTTGTTAATCGTCATTTTATTTTTATAGTAAGTGTATATACGCGCGTTCCATGTTAGAAATTTGTATGGGAGTGAATCGGTGAAATCATTACATATGTAAGATATGAGTAAGAGAGAGACAGAAAATATATTTTCTCTCTCTCTTACTCTCTCGAGAATAAAACTGTTCCTTTTGTAAATATATTTAATATTTATTAATATTATTATTTTTTTTACTAATATTTATATATTATTTATTTATTAATATTTATGAATATTGTATTTTAATTTGTATTGTATTATTATATTGAATTATATTGCAGTGTCTTGTATTTTTATATTAATAACAAAATAAACAATGAAACAATAAACAACTCCTTTCATACATATATGAAAATAAAAAAATATATTTTCATTAAAATATTGATTTAATACTTCATTTACTATACTCCTATTATTACTCAACTGTTAATATACAGCAAACGATGCACCATATACCTATATAATATATAATTCTTTTTCTCTTTCTGCTCTCTCTCTTACCTATAGCATTACATAATATGTGCTATTACGTATTGTGCAGATTGACTCCCATATAAATTTGTAAACGGCAAACGCGTTTATAGAGAAGTATCACATCTACCGGCAGTCCCAATGGACGGCCACACCCATTTTTTTCTTACAGAATCACTTAAGTTTGTCACACTTATTTACTACGACCCTGTATAAATAAAAAAAATACGCCTATGATTTTCTTAATAAATAAAAACCAAAACAGTCTATATTACAAAAAAAAAACAGAGCAAAACCAAATATTTAATTTTGAGATTATTTAAAAACTAAACATGATTGATATCGATTTAAAAGAGAATGGACCTTGTTGAGTTTAGTTTTATAATGTATACGCCTCTGATCTTAAATAAACATACCGGCTCCACAAAATGTCGGCGACTCGCAGACACGCCGACGTTTCTCGAATCTCGAACCAGCTTTATAGACCAGCCACATGCAGATGTTTATAGCCAAACCGGACAATTAAAGGTGGACGGTAACTGTTATTTCAGTTATCACGTGGAACATTAATCTTTGGTAAATATTTCGATACCGAGAAAACAAAATCATAAAGACAAATTTTTATTTTTATTTTTATTTATTTGTAGATTGTAAAAATATAAAATACTGTTGGTATGGTGTATAAAAAGTGTCATTAAAGTTTTAAATTCTCTCAAAGGAAAACCGTTACAAACTCGAATTTTCAGAAAAATAAAAAATTGTGGAGATATAGGTTCTTTATATGTAATTCTTCTTTACCACACTTCAGATGGCTTTCTTTATTTTTCAACCACTAAATTTTTCAGTTAAGAGCAGAACTTTTGACTTATTTGAAACATAATTCGGAAAATAAAAATTTCTTTTCAAATTCCCTTTGGTTTCTCACAGATTTATAAAAAATTGAATTATGACAGATTTCAGTTGGAAAAAATAATTGCAATTAATTCCAGTGCGTTCAAAATCTCATGGAAGAATTAGCTAAGTATAATAATAGGATCAATTTTGATGGTATTTCATATACCACATTACTCCTATGTAAGGTTGGTACTGGATCTTTAATTTTGGAAAAAAGTTGTTTGCTATTTATGGTATTGTATTTAGCTATATTAATATTGGAAACATCTTTAAATATGGATGTGACTGAATGAGTTAAACCATTGATAAAGGGGAGTTTTTTATATTTGATTGACTCATTGTTGGAATCAAGGACAGGACCATCATAGAAATTACTGCTGTAAATGAGTTTTTTTCGAAATTTCGAAAAATTTTGTATAATATGTCCAGATTTTTCTGTAATAAATTATCATCAACAATGGACATTACCCTATTTTTCATACCCAATATTGTATTATATTTTTGACGAGTGGTGTGGTTTGAAAAGTAATTCATATACCTGCCCGATGCAGTTGGCTTTTGGTACCAATCCAATGTCAAAATATTGTCATTTGTTCTTATTACCTTTGTGTCTAAAAATGGTATACTAAGATCTGTCTCTGTTTCAATTGTGAACTGAAGATGTTTGTTAAATGAATTAAAGATGTTTAATGTGGTATTGATGTGATATAGATGGAACTGCACATATGATATAATCGACATATTTATATATAAATGGTAATTCGAAAGGTAATTGCGTGATCACATTGTCTAAGAGATGATCAATTACAATAGTAGCAAGGATGGGACTAATCGGGGAACCCATAGGTGTTCCAAAAATTGGAGTAAAATTTTCCATTGAAACTGAAATAAGTGTTATTAAAAATGAACCTGAGAATTAGTAGAAAATTACCTTTAGATAATGTCGTGTAGTCTTTTATAAGGTTCCAATTTGATTCTATAATGTTCGTGACCATAGTTAGTGGAATGTTTGTAAATAAAGAAACCACATCCAAAGAAAAAAAACATAATCTTTTGGCAACTGCATTCCTCTAACAGCATTGACAAGAGTAAATTCTTCTTGCTGATATATTAAATGATGCCTTTGAATATCGCAACAATTATAATTCTAAGGACACATTTACTTATCTTAATCTTAATATATCACTTTCATTGTTTATCTTCTATAAATTTCCCATGTTAAAAATTCGCTATATTCATATTATATAAAAGCTGAGAACCACTTTCATACCCACCTATTAAATAAATGTGTGGAAAAGTCATTAATCTACCCCAAAATGTTTGAGATAATAGCTTTCTTTAAGAATAATTAATATATTACGTCTTTTAAACTGTGCGAGCAGGATTTTTGTAAATTTCACACGATCAATCTATGTAAATATGGTTGCACTTTCGGCGATGAGGTAGAACTCAACCAGAAATCGCGACACACTAATCGCATACATCTGTTGCTTAGAAAAAACAGAAATCTTTGTTACTGCCAACGTTATCACAAACCCTATGTCTTTACTTCCTGCAAGGACGACGAGAATTGATGCCTCTTCTCTTAGCTGCTATTATCTACAACATTTAAAGTAAAAGTGGTTTCTCTTTTGTACTGATAATAATTTATGAGTTGTGCCAATTGATCTATTTTTATATTTTCACATACATTAATTTTTTTACGGCTTCCATTAATTAACCAACTAATTCTATATTTCCTACATAAACACTCGCTGGTTCCTTAAGTTTACAGCTATTTAACTTTTTATCAATAAACCAGCAACCTGTAGAACTTAAGATTATTTAATAATTTTGTAGGATTTTTTTTCACTATGTATATCGTGGGAGCCGAAAAAGATTCTTAATATTTTGCGTTGCTAAGATTCGTTGCAGTTCCGCCTATAGAGATTTTGGAAAGAATTCGCTGAGTTGTTACGTCGTCTAAATGCGCATGAGATAAATAAACGTCGTCTTAAAAAAATATTCGTTCCCTCTCAAGAGAGAATGGATTTTTGTGATGATTTCATTTCCATGTCGGCAACCGTCGAGATACGATATGTGGAGTCCAGCTCAGGAGGGCTGTTTTTTTAACGACGCCTTGATTACATGGTCCGTAAAGAATGAAAAAATCCATACGTGCAGTACGGCTAGTATATAAATACATTTCGAGAGATAGCACACAGCTAAACAAAGATGAAATAAAGTGATGAATCTTAATTAAGTTAGTGCCAGATGGAGAAAGGTAAGCCAAGCACTATGTAAGTCTTTTAATTTAATTTAAAACTTGTCAAAATGTTTGGAGATACAATCGCAGAATATTTCCTATCTGGTGAACCAAAGAAAGATACCTAATTTCATTAGGTATCTTTAATGAAATACCTAAAATCATTAGGTATTTCATTTAGTGCAATGCAGTGCCACGTTTTTTTTTGTATTGGGTATGTCCTTAATTTTTTTTGTATTTCATAATAATCTTTGTTTTTTCTGTACAGCCTAAATATTTGTATGTTTAGTACGCTGGTGATCAAGATGAAATACCTTTTTGTTCAGCTAATCTATAGGTATTTCTTTTATTGGATAATAAGTTATAATACCGATAATATCAAGATAATTACTATAACTGAGGTAATGTCAAAGTATTTTGCTACTTCAATTCACATTTCAGTTTTACCCAGTTATATAGGTATTCCATCTAATTTTAGGAATGTTTGTTTATACCTAATTTGTCTAAATTTACAATTTTTAATATTTACCTTGTTTGATTTATGTTTGTTTTGCTAACGTGTTAACATTCTATAATACGTTTACCTGGCTGAACTTTTACGAAATAAAAATTGTTAATTTGTAGCAATAATTTGTTTATTGCTCTTTCATAATCTTGCTTTCTTTTGGTAAATAATAGGACTGACTAGAGAATTAATAAAGATACTATAATAGATAAAAAATTCAATACGCAGTGTCAAAAACTTAATAATCTAATTTGTGATAGTAAAAAACTCAATAGTCATTATACAAGAAGTTTTTCGAACCATAATTTTTTCAATAGATTTATAAATTTAACAGATACTATATTTAGTAATAGCAAGATAAACTTTTAGAGAAAAGATTTAAACACAACTTGCCCCAACATAATAATCAGAAAACTTGCTAACAATATCGAAAAAAGTATAATTGCAAAATCTATTACAGATGTGTGTAGTGAAACCAAAAATTCCTGTTACAAAGAAAATAAAACGGTAATTTCAATTAAAAATAAATCAATAGAAAACAACATAGTGTTTACAAAAGCAGACAAAGGTAACACTACTACTGCTATAGATAAAATAGAATATAATAAAACAATAGAATTTTTAAATAATCAAAATATTGAAACGCTACACAAAGATCAGATAGAAAACTATCAAAAACAAATTAAGCTAGCGTTAGAAAATTCAAATCAATAGTAAATCCAACAGAACAGAAATTATACTCTTTCATTAAACTATACAAACCGGATCACCCAATAAGACCTCTAGTTTCTTTTTATACAGCTCCGTCATATAAACTGTTACGAGAATATTTTAGAACACATTAAATTTCCATCTAAATTTACCATAAAAATACAATAGAACAAGTTAAAAAATACAACATTTTCAATTACCTAACAACTCCAGATTAATTTCATTTGACGTAAAAAATCTTTTTCCTAGTATTCCTCCTACAAAAACTTTTATTCTAGTAAAAAACCTTTTAGGCCAAAATAGTACAAATCCAATCATTACATCTGAAATTTTATATCTTCTTGAAGTTTGCATAAACCAGGACTACTTTGAATTTAATAATCAAATATATACAAATATCAGTGCAGGACTTTTAATGGGCAATCCTCTAAGCCCATTGCTGTCAGATATTTTTATGGATCATCTAGAGACAAAGATTTCAAAACATCCCATAATCAAACAGTTTATATATTGGTGGAGATAAGTAGACGACGTACTGGTATGTTTCACAGTAACTAACAGGCAACTCGACCAATTTTTATCTTATATTAATTCACTTCACAGTCATATTGAATTTACAATAAAAACAGAACAAAATCAATTCATAAATTTTTTAGATTTAAAAATTGTCAAACTTAAAAATAAACATGACTTCCTCATATTTCATAA
Source organism: Diabrotica balteata (assembly GCA_918026665.1). NCBI lineage: Eukaryota > Metazoa > Arthropoda > Insecta > Coleoptera > Chrysomelidae > Diabrotica > Diabrotica balteata. Next base: position 25,784,822 of record OU898282.1, read on the forward strand.
ACCCATCCATACTGACACGACTATACACAATTCATCATCTCATCCCACAAAACATAAACTGGAAGCCTATCATAGTATGTTACATAGATGAACAGAAATTCCGATGTCAAAATACAACTTTGAGACAGAATTAAATATCATTAAGCAAATAGCAGTAAACAACGGATACAACAAGCAAACAATTAATAAAATGTTAAATCAAAAACTACACAAGAAAGCCATGAAATTAGTATTTCCACCACCAGAGAAAAAACCCAGTACTTTCTGCTCGATTACATATACAGGCAAAATATTAACACAAATAGCCAAACACATGAAAAAAAAAAAAGAATAACACCAGCTTTCAGAACAAATTAGAACTTAGGCAAATATATTAACAACAAGAGCCAAAATAAAAAACACTTACACAGTGGTGTGTACAAACTTAAATGTGGCGACTGCATAAAAACTTACATCGGTCAAACTGGTAGAAATTTTAATAAACCAATAGCAGAACATAAAAGTTTTCAATAATAGAAAAACAGATTCTACATACGCAGTTCACCTTCTAGATCATAATCATTCTTTTATTGATGAATTTAAAACTCTTAACATTCAAAATAAAGGCCTTAAGCTATCTTTGTTAAAATCTATGGAAATCAACAAATTAAAAAACACAGATATAATTCTGAATGACCAACTTGAGACAAACAGTTCTCCCCTCCTCAACCTATTTCATTAGATACTAGTGTAAACACAAGCCAAAAATGAGGCACTTGAGAAAGGCAATCAGTCGAAACAGCTGTAGTGATAAGAGTTAAAATAAATTTTGTGGAAGTTTTGAAATCAAAGTTTTCAGTGTTTTATTGTTACATAATAGGACTGTAATTGTTAATAAATCTGACAGAAATGTAGAGCGACAATATAAGGTAAGTGTATTTACTTTTCTCTCTTTTTGACTATGTATGCATTTTGTTTTCATTTTAGAGGCTTAGCCTGACATTTTTGTTATCTTTCGTAAACTAATCTTATAGGTCTAGTGTCGAGTTTTCTTCGTCCCTCAATATAGGACTAAGTGGCGCCCTTTATTTTCCCCCTTTCTTTCAGTACCAAATTCTGTTATTTCCATTGGTACGTTTGGTACGTCTTGCAAACAAGAGCGCCGGTTTGCAAGACGAATATACTTGCACCTGGGTCCCTCAATGCTCCATAACCTCAACGGTTATGGAGCATTGAGGGACCCAGGTCTTAGGTTATATAGATATTTAATGAAAGAATTGCCGTCTTACAAATAGTTTTCATTTTTAACGAATTAGTAGGTATTTAGAGGTTACTGAGCATAGGCATATTGTCTCGAAATTATATTTCATTAGGTTAAAAATATTAAACTGTAATAACATAATAAAAGGGTAAAAAAAAGTAAAAAAGAATTACAAAAATGAAATTTTTTGATATAGGTACAAATTAATGTCACACAAATACATAGATACTTTAAGAAGATTATTATTATTCCACAGAAAATGACAGACGCAGTCCTCAAACCTAAAATTGTAAGAACTTATAATAACTCGAGAACGACTTAATCGATTTAGCTAATTTTAATTTTGAAATATTTGTAGATGTCCAAGGAAGTTTTAAAAGGTGAGAAAATGCGAATTATACGATTCCCCGGCGAGGAGAAATTTTTAAATCCATTATAATGAAATATAAATAATGATAATCAAAATGAAGCAGTTGAGCATAAATACAAAATAATAATGAAAATGTAAATGATGAATAAATTCTATATTATATTTAACAAATTTTGAAAATGACTAGAAATTATTAAACAAAATTTTGAAAGAAAATAATTAAGATTTTAAATTTTAAAGAATTTAAATACGTTGCCCTATTATAAAAAAAAAACGTGTAATGTTATCATTAATAAACCCACATATAAAGTGTTTTCCACCTAAGAAGACCGCTTTGCAATTAAATGCTGGTAACTTCATAACTAACGGACCAGATAAGCGGCGAGATATTTTACACTACCTTTATGAATAACATTTTACTGCTGTGTTGTTTCAATCAGCACTGCCCAACAAGTTATCGTTTATTGGTTTAAATATTTTATTGCAATAGTACGAGTACGGAATATTTATTTAAACAGTGAATTTATTACATGTTAATTTTTTTGAAATTTCTTCTGACGTTGAAAAATGATTCATGCTATTTAAAAATATCTTTCTGTTAACGACACTGTTATCGATCAAAATCAAATTCAAACTTGTCATCATATTACAGTTCTGTTTATCGTTAAAAATTAATTGATGGTCGTGGGTTGTATTGGTGTTATTTAGTAATTTAGCAAAATACATAATCAGCAAAAATTTTATTTAAAACATGATAACAGTTTTTGCAATCACAATCAATGCAGTGTTTATGCTTGTTTAGCATTGGCTGCTAAATAATTTGTGTTAGATTGTTTCGTCTATTGTACAAACCTCGTCCTTTTTAAGGTGTAGTTGTATATAAGTACCTATTTTTTATAGTAGCGTAGTGAAGCGGTACTTTAAAGTAAAATAAGTAATTTGGAAGAAAATAAAATACAGTCAAAACTTCAAGTGTTATCTCCCGAAGAACGGCGTTTAGTACTGAAAGTCGAAAGTTATTTCAATTCGGAAAAAAATAATATGGGTCCGTTGACATCTGTGTGCGATGTTTTAGTTAAACGTTAAAGTACCTTCGGTCTTATTACGGGACTGCATACTCTCAATAGCTTTGGTATTAATTACTGGACTGTTAAGTTAAAAACACGTGTTTAAATATTTCGATTTGCTGAAAACTCAGAAGTGATTTAGTGCTAATTTGTTTCAATGTTATATTTAAGACAGTGTCTACAGAAAGTAAAATCTTGGATGTATTGTACTAAAATTTGGACATACCAGCAACCTGGCAAGTATTTTCCAATTTTACTACATGCAAAACCATTAGTATAATTTTCACTCTACGCAAAATAGAGACTTATTGAGACCTTAATGAATATTTGATGTCGACAAATAATTTCGAGTATTCGAAATATTCCGTCCCACTTCTTTTAACACGCCCTGTATATACATATTATATTCATTTTATTTTCCTTGGATAAAGTAAAATCCAACATTATTAATGAACATAAAATACAGAAAATTAAATATTTTTACTTTTCAAGCGATCGGAATTAAATATTAACGCCCCACTGATCATATCTTAATTGCATATCGGCCATCATAGGGTAAAAGGACTATAGTAATAAGGTGCTAAAAGAAGTATTCACTTTTGTCGACACTTCCCAACGCTGTTTTTTATTTATATTTTTCGCACAATTTTTAAGTGGAAATCTAAACGTCGACAAATTTTAAAAATGTAATTTATTTTTATTACAATTAATTGTGACTTAATCCCATATAAACATAATATTTGTCTTTGATGATATAAAAATAAATTCTGTTTGTTTTAAATTTTCTTTAAAAAATATATTTTTTTAAAATAAAGGAAACTTTTATATAACGGTGTCGCCCATCTCTACACCAAAAACGATAACTGATCCTTAAAAAACACTAAAATAATAATATTGAATCAATAGATTTTCTTCACCTTTAATGAATAAAAATATAATCAAACAAAATTAATGTCCGACTCTTTTTTTGTTTCATCTTATTTTTATTAATTTGACTAAGAGGTAGAATATCCAAGTTCTAGATATTAGAAGAGTTTTCTCAAATAGGTAGGTACAAAATTTAGCTTAGCGTAGCGGCATTTTCTAACACAATGGAACAAAATATATCCTAACCAGACGTTCGTAAGTTCGATATCAGCCGGTCTTTTGCGAAGCGACACCAACCGAATCGACACGAACCAGACCCAATGGAACAGCAAGAGTTGTTAGTTCGTGTTGTGGCGTTTCCTGCCTGAATTTTTGTCTATGCTTTGTGAATGTAAACCTAATATTGTTTTATAATGTTTTTAAGTTAATTAGTTATCATATAATTCGTAGTGAGTTTATATTATTAGTGAATCTTGTGGATATTTAAAATAAAATGTGTAAGTATTCAGAAATGTTGTACAGAATACAAACAGTTTATATTATTTCTCTGTCAAACCTCAAACCATAGGCGTACACACAAAAATGTTATCACAAAATTAGTGTTAGGTAAATAAACTAGTAATAGGCCAATAAAGTTAGGTTTTTACTCATCACAAGTGTATAGACGGGTTTGACAGTTGAAATAAGTAGTATGAGATATTACAAAAAGACTCTCATCTAGGGATTCATGAATTTTTTAGTGGAAATATTTTTAAATAAACAATTAAAACGTCAATATCATTATTTTGCTCATAACTTATAAACTTGTCTGTTTAGAGATTTGACGTCTACAGACAAGTTATTGAGAAAAAAGAAATACACAAAATGAGATATACTAAATTAAAATCGGTTAATAAACAAAAAAGTTATTGCATAATAACCAAGCAAAACGGCTGTTTTTGATTATTGTTAATAACTCTTTTAGTAATCAATAAAATTTATTTAAATGTATCTGAACTTAAAGACCTTATCGTGTTCGAAGTGTGTGCGAAATATAGGCTAGATCCGTCAAATAGTTTTGCACAATTTAATTTGTTTACAAGATTTTTTTGAAAAATGCACAAATTTCTAAGGCCGGTCCAGATAATTTGACTGAATGGATCTTAATAATCCGGGGCTTATTTTCTTTGTTGAGACATATATTAATATCCTATGGAAAAAAAAGTTAAAAAAAATTACGTTTAAGTATACACAATGATTTAACAATAAATAGCACTTTTTAAGCTTATAAACATTTACAATAACTCTGTACTATTTAGTTTAAATTAAATGGCAATAAAATATTCGGAAGGCTGGTTAAAAAACACAACTTTAAAAAAAAAGAAAAAGGTCCTGCGACCATTAGGAGCCGAGTTAGTACTTTTTTTTTTAAAAATCACTGTTACGGTCAATTAACAACATTAAGGGCTGAAATTAACCAATCTTTTAGAAGAAAAGTCAAAGTTTTTAACAAAATATTTAGCAAACAAAATAATTGAAAATTGATTAAACAGGAGTGTTGTAAACCAAGAGTACTTTACGCTCCGACTCAAATGGAAGGAGTGGGGATTGCCGATTGCACTCAAGCCACGCTCAAGCAGATGCTGTTAGGCTGCGACTATACAACCGGTTTGTTGTATTGAAATATTTAGTGTTTTGTTTTTTTAATAATTGTTACAAATAATTAATGTTACGTAAAATTCATCTGAATATTAAAAAAAAACTACCTGTTGTGATATATATTAATATAAACACATGGTTGTACCACGTTGTCTGAATAAAATACGGTTAACTTTGAATATAATATTATTTTACTATTATTATAAGTTTACGTGAAAATGAAACTATGATATTATTTATATGGAAAAATTATTAAATATTTCTATTTTTATTTTAAAACATGATATTTATTGTACTAAGAAAGATTTTAAACATTTAATTCAAAAATGTGAGTACACTGCTTTAAATTGTATACGAATGTATACAATATAATGTATAACTTTGAAAGTTAACCAATGAAATTTAAACGGATATTTAGATTTACAATTTTTTAGAAAAGATAACAAATGAATATATTAAAATATTTTCACGTTAAAATTATAAGATTGCATTTCAAATTTTATACGAATATTAATAAATTCTTATTATTGCAGTACTTATAGAAATAGGATTATTGCAGTATAGAAACATTTAATTGCTTTTTTTTTGGATTGGATTAGCGATACAAACTATTAAATTGGTAAGTAAGGGCCTTTCTATGATAATAAATATTATAATTAAACGTACTCCCTTTAAGATTTTATAAAAATAAAATTGAAAAATATTCAGCGTAGAAATTTTATAAATTAAAGTCACGTAAAAAAAGTTTGATATTTCACTTATTATTGAAGATGAAAGTGAAGATGAATGTTTACATAGTAGTAGCAGTGACGATATAGAAATTAAGCGTAGAAAATTACAGTAAATTAAATTATTTTAAAAAACACTACACAAAATTTCAACTTCTGTAATAACAAAAAATTAATTTATTATTTCATTAATAAATTTTTAGTAAACATTATTCAAAATGTTCATTTACTTATAACATTTATTTAATATAATCATATTTGAAATAAAAAAATAGAAAAATAACAATAAAAAGACGACTTAAGAAAAAGTTTGTACATTCCGTAGTCATTAGCTGCTTTGTTTTGAATAATTTTGCAATGAAAGTATGTTAAATGTTATTATTTTAACGTTGTACCCCAGTTTTAAAAAAAAAAAAAGAACAAATTTGGTCCACTAGAACCCGAGATATGTCATTTTTTTCCAAGCACTCTATTTTGAAACCGTGCGCTTGACTTTTTCAGAGAGCGCGGCTTGTGTGCAATCGGCAATCCCCACTCCTTCCATTTGAGTCGGAACGTAAAGTACTCTTGGTTTACAACACTCCTGTTTAATCAATTTTCAATTATTTTGTTTGCTAAATATTTTGTTACAAACTTTGACTTTTCTTCTAAAAGATTGGTTAATTTCAGCCCTTAATGTTGTTAATTGACGTAGCAGTGATTTTTTAAAAAAAAAGTACTAACTCGGCTCCTAATGGTCGCAGGACCTTTTTCTTTTTTTTTAAAGTTGTGTTTTTTAACCAGCCTTCCGAATATTTTATTGCCATTTAATTTAAACTAAATAGTACAGAGTTATTGTAAATGTTTATAAGCTTAAAAAGTGCTATTTATTGTTAAATCATTTGTATACTTAAACGTAATTTTTTTTAACTTTTTTTTCCATAGGATATTAATATATGTCTCAACAAAGAAAATAAGCCCCCGGATTATTAAGATCCATTCAGTCAAATTATCTGGACCGGCCTTAGAAATTTGTGCATTTTTCAAAAAATCTTATAAACAAATTAAATTGTGCAAAAACTATTATGACGGATCTAGCCTATCTTTAGCACACACTTCGAACACGATGAGATCTTTAAGTGCAGATACATTTAAATAAATTTTATTGATTACTAAAAGAGTTATTAACAATAATCAAAAACAGCCGTTTTGCTTGGTTATTATGCAATAACTTTTTTGTTTATTAGCCGATTTTAATTTAGTATATCTCATTTGTGTATTTTTTCTTTCTCAACAACTCGTCTGTGGACGTCAAATCTCTAAATAGACAAGTTTTATAAGTTATAAGCAAAATAATGATATTGACGTCTTAATTGTTTATTTAAAAATAGTTCCACTAAAAAATTCATGAATCCCTAGATGAGAGTCTTTTGTAATATCTCATACTATCCATTTCAACTGTCAAACCCGTCTATACACTTGTGACGAAAAAACGCTTATTTTCTACTAATTTGACTCGTCTATAATTTCTAAATTGTTTAGGTGAATAAACTTTAATTGCGAATCACAAAATCTTTTTAGGTTACGTTAGCCTTAATCAGACATTAAAAGTTCACAATAAACTGAATACTTTTACACTGCACACCACAGCTATTTCGCCTGTCGAAATTCTGTATCTTTCAAAGATAAATGTGCTTAGTTGCAAATCTAACTCAATCACTACTCATTGCAAATGACAAATTTCACCACTCAATGCGAATTTTCACATAAATTGACAAACATGCTGATCTTAGTAGTTACAAAATATTTATAATAAAAAGTATGCAAAGGAAATTCCTGTTCTCTATATTTTTGTACATTCAAGAAGAAAAATTGTCCATTGCCGATAACTAAATCTAAACTATTTTACACAATGCATCTGAAACGTTATTTGGTTAAAAAAAAAATCGTTTTAATAGTTTATTTTAGGCTAAAACTGCCTTTTTGAAGTTTATATTGATCGTGGACTGACGCTATAAAAAACTAAAAAATTATGTGCACTTCCAGATATTTAGTGTGTCAGTGCCCTAGCAAATGTTTTTAAAAAAATAAATATAATTATAATATTTATTGGAGAGATCAGCTGACAGTTTTATTATTGATACAGATTCATTATTATTTAATTCACCAATCTCAATTCTTTTATAATTGCACTTTGTTTCTCCAATCTTTTATATTACAATCCAGTAATTTTGAAAAGTTTGGTAATATTTTCATACAGGTTTTGCTGTTCAGTATTTTATTAACTCAACAGGAGTGTTACCTGGACTGACACTTTGTTTTCAAAGGATTCATTATTTTTAATTCTAAAAAAATGTCTCAATATACTATTGTTATTTAAAACTAAAATGATAGAAAGTCAGGTGGATTCTTTAACAATGAATGATTGTGTGTTTTTAAGCTGTGCCAATGTGTAATAAATGTGTTTACGATTAATTAAATTATAGTATAGAGGGTGATATCTGCCTTATTATTGATATAGGTTGGTTGCCTATTAGAGATTATGATTCTTGACATTTCTTTGCAAAAACCCTTAATGTATGGTAATGATATAAAGTTCTTGGTGTATTGAAAAGATTACTGTTATGTTTGTTTGAGTTTTCGTTGAGTTACTGATTTTAGGATTGTTGGTAAAATTATTAACAAAAAACTTCTTTTTTTAGTAAGAAGATTGTACAATTCCGGTGTTTAATTATTTTGTTCTAAATTATTTTTGATTTTTATTAGATTTTTGGAATGATATTGTAAATAGATAATGGGTCGGCATTATCAATGGAAAGTTTGCTCAGGCCATTATTTTTAACAAATAATTTTGGGAAAAACACAACATACTAATTATTAACAAATATTACTTGTATATAGATGCAAAAATAAGCAATTATTCACAAAATAATATGAATTGCAAAATGGGTATTACTAATGAAGGTTTAACAACACACAACCGAAAGTTTCAATATATTCAATTCAAGTCGATTCTCAAGTATTAGTTTCCTCACAGAATAATGAAACAATCAGAATGCCCTGCTTGTCAAGATAAGTACGCACATCTTGTTCGCACAGACGGAATCAGCCATGTTTTAAACGGAACCAGTGCTATTCAGTGAAATTTTATCGGTGTGCATAGAAAAATTAATCTAGTTTAATTGATTTACAGTTACCATAGACATAATATGCAATATTTTATGCCTTACTTTTAGTTGAAGAATAGATTAAATTATTTCAAATTTACAAAATCATTAATCTCTAAAAATTTAAATTATTGTTCTGTCTTAGCTTATGGCGATCGTATGCTGACACACTTCAAAGGCGCCATCTAAAAGTGGGCATTCTGATTGTTATTTATTCTGTGGTTTCATATTTTAGTTGATTTTGTAGGATATCCATATTCTTTAGAATCTTTGAAAATACTTAAAATAGACCACTTAGAGTGAAATGAGGGTTGACCTTGAATTGACTTTGTTTATGAATTTTGCACACAACTGACAAATAACTATATATAATGTAAAAATAACAAAACATTCTGGAACGCTGGAACATAATTATTCACTTACACTAGATATTTGGAAATGCCTGACAGCACAGTTTTATGACAGAAGGTTTTAAATAGAAAGAGATTATTGATAACTTTTTATCACAGTTTTTTACTAAAATTAATAAAATGACATAAGTACACATGAGCAATCCTTAAGCATTTAAGTGAAAATTGTTTGCCTCCTTGGTGGAGAAAAGAAGCACATACATTAGAGAGTTACCATAGAAAGAAAGAAAAATGTCAAGAAAATGTCATTTTTTATATACCTAAATAAATATATCATTATTTTCCAATTAGATAGCATCATTATTATATTTACCATTTCCTAAATAAATGACTATATTTTCTATTGGCTCTATTGTTTGTTCTATTATCATATCCAGAATTTTTCTACCTATGCTGTGACATGTATTATACCTTTTTGCAAATTGTTAGATGACATTTTTGATATTGTCATTTACGAGTTGGCTATAGCTTCATTGGCTAAGTTTAAATGTGATATTGTTTTTTTGTGACATAATCCTTCATTTGAGCCCAGATTAGGTGAATGGGATTACTTTCGTAATGATAAAGTGTTAATCCCAACACTGTAACAAGTTCTTTTGCTACCGCATTCACAGCATTCTTCTTAAATTTTGGTGAAAAGTAATTTAGATGACTGTAACAGCATTTTTAGAGCATTCTGCTTCCTTTATTTCTTTTCTTATTAACCAATCAATGAGCACTTCCTTTATCCAGTTACTATTGGGTAATGGTTCCCTTAATCTTGAATGGTAACTACCATAACTAACTCTCCATAATTGATTGGCCAGAAATGTGTCATTTGGTATCTTAATTCTTTTTTTCCATTCCTTTTTGTTTCTCGATCTCATTTTCATTTCTGTGTAGTTCATCCCTTTGGCTTTACCTGCTTTTATAATTGCATTTATCCAGCTTTTTGTTGCCCTCTTTTGTTTTCTTTACTCTTTTAGTTACTAATATTCTCTTCAGTGATTGTTGTCTCTCATCTTTGGGTACATGCCCAAACCATTTCAATTGTGTTTTGTCTCATTATCTCCTTGTTTTACTCTTCTTTATAGGTTAAAATCTTCTGATCTTTCTCCTCTGATCTGTATTTTACACTAATATTTTTATATATTTATTTTACTACTTGTATTAGTTTACTCAGAGTTAGTATAAATAGTTGTACTAGTTCCTCCATTGCTGTTTTGTTTCAATGTTTCATTACATATGATCCAGAATCAGTCTATGGATTTCTCACCCATGTATTTTGTCATTTCTGGTTCTATTCCATCTTCTCCTCTAGCTTTCTGCTGGAGGACTTTTTCTTTCTCTATTCTCCATGTCCTGTTATCTTCTTCACTTGAGCTTTATGAGTCATTTGAGAATGGGGATGTCATTCTAATTTCAATTTATAGGTGTAATACTCTCTCCAGACTCTTACCAATTTGGTGTGGTTTATGTTGTATCTTGTTATTTTCATCTTTAAGTCTAATTCTTTTAAAATTTTCCATAATTTGTATCTTGTATGTTCAGCAAAGATTTGTCACTATTAGTGTCGGCTAAAAGTTTGTTCAAACTAGTTATTTTAATGTTGAAAATATATTGAATGTAGTTTTCTTCAAATTGTTTGCTTTACAATATCATCTATATAGTATATCAAGCTGGTCTTTCTTCCTGTTTAAGTTTTTGGTGCTTCTATTAAGTTTCTTGCTTTAGTGGTTTTAAAAGACTATAAATGGTTATTATAAGATGATACTTTAATTTCATAGGAGTAAAATTATGACATTTGTGCGATTTTTGTTGTATGCATTCACTTAATATTGCTTTTCATCGCTATTAGTACAAAACTAACAATTCTGTATATTACATAAAAAATATATAAACAGAAATGTTTCTCTTAAATTCTGAAATGTTTCCATTGAGACATAATTGACAATGAGAAATTTTATATTTGATTGGAAATTTTAATCCTTTCTGAGAAACTTAGGTGCTTCTTAAATGATACTATTGTATACCTGAACAGATTATGTAAAGTCTATTTAGTGAATTAACATATTTTTCGGATTAAGTAAATGACCAATGATTCAACACATAGTACAATAATATATACAATACACCCCAGGAAAGGAAGCTAAAGAAGCACTTGAAAAATAGAAATATTACTGGAATATCTAGGGGAAGTCAATAGAGACCAAGGCTTACCAACTATACAAGAGCTTAAATAATCAGTTGAACCATTATCTGAGGTTGCAGAATCACAAGATCCGTTTGTATCTAATCGTGGCAGCTTCCATACCTTATAAGATTATGACCAATATATAACACCTTGGCATACAGGTTTTGAGTGTTATTATTTAAGAACTGTATTGCTTTTAATGTGAGTGTCTAGATAACTGTATTTGTAAACACATTCAATGGTTTTACTGTATACTATGATTTGCACATCTTCAATTGGTTGTTTGGTGAATACAAGAAATTTAGTTTTTTTCAAATTCATATTAAGAACACTGAGTAAGATGAATACAGGTGAACCAGAATACGAATAGACGTGAACTAGTGTCATCATAATGAGCAATGCACCTTATCATAATACTGAAAAGAATAAAGCACTAATATCCACATCAACAAAGAGTAAAATGATTTTGATAGATAAAGAATTTGATAACATACTTTAAAGTAGTCAACTCTCCTTCCTTTTTTCTCATTCTGTTTCTCTCCGTCTCTCACACACATGCACACATACACAAGTACATTCAATCAACTGCATAAAATATTTTTTATTTTAGCGTTATCCGACTCCGATGAAACTTCTACACGTCCAAGAAGGACTAAAACTAAAAAGCAATGCATTGTAGATGGCTGCCTTACGAATGGATGTCCACCAAATAGTACTCATTGGTAGGTACACATTTATAAATATATTTTATTACTTATTATTATTAGACTGTGCTGTTAGACATTAAGTAATGCAGTATGATGATATTTACACATCACTAGTAATCCGAAAGTAAGCCTTTTTTTCAATTGTTTATAATTATTAAAATTAACGATAAAAATATTTAAAACACATTTCACAATTTGAACGAACATCTAATATATCAATATATATTGTTATGATATGTAAAATCGAGAAAAATATTGGTTTGCTTAAAATATTTCAAAGTTCAAAAAATTAAAATAATTCAGATAAGTCGAATAATAAACTGCAAACATTTCAAAGAATGAAAGTCCTTTATCTTTGGATTACCTATATTGAACAAAACGTAAGATATGCATAAATTATTTTCTTTGTTAAAATATATTTGAGTGACGTGAGGAGCTTAAGTGAAATCTTACGACAATGGAAGCGGGGTTTCCAAATAAATTTATGCAGTAATTAGGACAATAGAATAGATTTTAGAAAGATATGTTTTTGTTAGTTCATAAGAATTGGTAGAAAAAGATTAGTTTGTAAATAATGTTTGGAAATTTTATAATTGTAGGTAAAAATTTGTTTGTGTTATCGAAATGAAGAAATGGGAGATGTATGGCGCGTTTTGATTGGATGAGATTGAAAAAGGTGGGATGGTTGGTTTGAGAATGAGACTTTAGTTAGTTTTTGAAGAAAAAAAGATAGTCAGTTGGTTTCCAAGGGTGCAAGGCGAACGGCCGTTGTTCTCGGGTAGTTTCCCAGAGGTAGGAAGCAGTAGCAGTGAAAGTTTGTAAGTTTTCGTGTAGTTAGTGTATCTGACAGAAGCTCATCCAGTAAAAGATTGTAAGTCATATTTTTCTACTTATATTCCAAGAGTCACTGTTCAGGCCAACGAGAGATTCAGTTTATCGTAAGGAGAAGATATTCCAAGAGTCATGTTTCACTCAGGCCAACGAGAGATTCAGTTTGTCGAGAGGAGAAGAGGCTAAGAATAGATAGTATAGGCTACAAGGAACAAGGATTTGGACCACTCATCATCAGAGAGAGATAGTTTTGTTTTTCTGCAGTTTTTCTTTTATTGATAACACAATTTTTACGATTACTTTAGAAAAGATATAAATGTTTTGATTAGGAGATTTAGAATAATAATTGGGATTTTGAGATTTTAACTAATATTGTTTGTACCATTACTTTTGAAGGTTCACGTACATAGAACAAAATTTTGAGAATCGTTATATGAGATATTGTTTATTGAAAACATTTGAGTGTGAATTTTATTTCATTATTTTTATTTCAATATATAATGTTATATCATATAATATCATAAATATAAAATGGGACATCACAATACACTACACAAAGACAAACAAACACTTTAAAATTTTTGAAGATAGGCGAAGCTACATGGTGTATAGAAGCCGGAGACAGAATCATCCGGCTTCTATACACCATGTAGCTTCGCCTATCTTCAAAAATTTTGAAGTGTTTGTTTGTCTTTGTGTAGTGTATTGTGATGTTCCATTTTATATTTATGACATTCTACTCCTGTCGGATAGGCCGCAATTGACGAAATGCCCCTGAAGATGATTTAGTGATCGAAAGTACTTGGGCAAGATTAAATTAATACTGTACTCTATATTTGCCTTTTCATATTATCAAACTTCATTTATTCGAGCATTCAACCTTATATCAATTTATTGTATTTGTAGCAATATGATTGATGTCATGCATGCCTAGATGAATAACTTCTTCCCAAATAAACACGTTTTGGAAAGTTTTTAAAAGACATACAAACCAAACAAGCATCTGCATTTTAATTGTTACTTAAATATACTTATAATACGAAAAATGGTACTTCATTCTGCCTCAATTATTTCTAAGTAAACACTTAAAAATTAATATACTTTTTTTAAAATCATGAAAATTTTAGACCCTACGAAGAGAATGAAGCCCAAAAAATGCTTTTAAGTATTGGCGAAGCACCTGTCTGTACAGCCATTTGAAAATAACCTTTTTTCTCTCAAATGAGATAAACAAATAGAATTGTTTTAAAACTATTTGACCAATTGGGTCCATCTCTTGTACATATAGTAATAAATAAAAACTCACATTGGGAAATATGGTTTATATATCGTTATTGATTATTTTAATAATTATAAATAATTGAAAAAAGAATGCTTAATTTCGGGTTTAGCTTGCAATAATTTTTTGGTTTATAAACATTTTTAATTCAGAAAATATCATTTTAAAGAAGTATTTTGAAGTTGAAAAATAGCGCCGAGTAATTTTTCGATTTTAAATGCTTCGTTTCCTGGGGTACGAGCTCTCATACACTCAATTCGGGAAAAAATTGCATCAGTAACAGGTATATAACTGATGCAATTTAACTATAAGAGTTTGGGTTTTCCAGAAAGTGATCGATACAATATTATGTAGCCATTAGAAAACTCGTTAAATAGTCACATACATATCTAGTGTTTATGAACGAACTAAATGCAGTAGAATTTGTCTTTCAAAACTCCGTTTTTTTAGTTTGACAAGAGAACGTTTTATTCCTTGGATGAAAGCAATAAAACAATCACCAGAAAATGTTAAAACACCAAAATATGATAGTTATATTTGCCAGAGACATTTCGCTCTTTCTCAACGTGTTGGATGCAACCTAAAACCAAATGCAATTCCCACATTAAATTTACCCTCTCACAGGTAAACAAACACAATTATCGTTGGACGTCATATAGATTTAATACGAGGCCGTCAAGTGCAATAAACACTTTTTATACGAGTTGCATACAATATTTTATCATTGAATGGAAACAGTGATGAAATTTTTCTTCATCACCGAATATGTATTATATATTGCTACTTTTATTGTCTATATTAGTTCTTTATTAAATAAAATACTCAACAGTCTAAAACACACATAAAAAAGCCGAAGAAATAAAATTTAAAAAACGTGTATTTTGTGATTCTTTCGTTTTCTCGCACGCATATACCATTGTGATCCAGTGAATTCTAAATTGTGATGTTAGTAATCTATGTAAGCCTGCAGAATATCTTAATATGACGTACAACGGTATTTTTTTGCGATTAGTATATTTATAGTATATAATATAACCACAAATTTTCTATTCCCCATAAAGTAATTCCAAAGAGTGCACCAAAGAAGAAATCGAGCAAGAATTTTTTCTTGTAAAAGCTATAATCAACGCTGAAAAGAAGGTGGCTGCCAATGAAGTACCATTTATGAATCATTATTATTCCCAGTTAATACTATTTAATGACTTAATACCTACGAAAAAAGAACTTGCCTGGAGGCTAGACCTTCTCGGAATCAAATACAAGGAGGACGAAGAAGTTGACGTTAAAGACACGGTGGTGAGTACAACTATTTCATAAACAAAAAAAAACACTTAGAATTCAACCGCGTTTTCCAAAATTTACTTTTTTTTTCTAATTATTTTAACTGTAGTAAGCGTATTTAAAGTTAGTTTGCTTTTCCATACTATATGCGTTACTTATTTAGTTTTAATTTCTTTAAACTAAAGTAAACTGTCCTGCTATAAAGTTACAGCCACTGTCAATAAAGTGTGTATGAACAGTATAATCTTGTGTCTTTTGTAAACTTTTTAAATGCATTTAAATATACCTTGCCAATAAACAAGCAAAAAGTATGGAAGTAATTACTATTTGATATCTAAGAAATTATTATCACTAGTCCAATTAGTTTTGCTGGAAAATAAAGGGAAATTATAACTTAGGGCCCTGTCTCTGTATTAGTTTTGTTCTTGTACAATTTTTCAAAGATTATTAAAAAAAATCGCAGAGTAATAAATAATTTAAGCATTCAAACCATATCCAGGACAAAACACGAATGCAGGTATTTTTATCCCGTAACAGATGTATAGCAGGGTTTTTTCATTGTTATAAAATAAAGTACAGACTTTTAACACAATAACACTGGCGTGCATTCGGGAATAAATGGAATAATTATTTTTTTTACTGTTACATTGTATGTTTACAATCTACTTTATACACAAAGTAATAAGTAAATAGTCTGTAAGTAAATTAACGTCCAGTGACGGTTCTGTAAGTATTATTTCGGTAGGTCTTTTGGCCATACTCTCTTCAATCTTCTTTCGGCAAGTGGTTGGGTGAATAAATTATTTATCAGTTCGTTGTTGTGATCAGTGGTGCGATTTTTATATTTTATTGAGTAATTCTCTATTTTGAGCTTAAGTAATGGGATGTCCAGATCATTGTGAAGTGTTTGATTGGAGCTTTACTTATCATACACAGTATTTTGGATTGGAATGTTTGAAGTATCTTCGTATTTGAAGGTTTACTACAGCCCCATAGTTCTTTTCCATATGCTCAAACTGGTATGCGCCTTATAGCTTTGTACAGAAGCAGTTTATTTTCAAGAGATAACTGAGACCTTTAGTTAAATAGCCAGAGAATATTTTTTAGTTTAAGATCTAGTTGTTTCCATTTAGTTTTATGTGCGTTGTCCATGTAAGTTTTTCATGCAGATGGAATCCCAACTACTTGGCAACTGGTTTTATAGGAATGGAAGTATTATCAATATAAACTTCTGGATATGTAGATTTTCTTGTAAAAGTAATTTGTACTGATTTGCTATCATTAACACTGATCTTCCATCGCTACTTTTTGTAATGCTACATTAGGGTCGATATCCACTGTCAAGATTCACGTATCATCGGCAAACGTAGCCACGAATGTATCATTACTGGTTGGAACGTCTGCTGTAAATATCAGATACAGAAATGGGTCCAAAACGCTACCCTGAGGTACGCCAGACTGTACCAGATCTGGTAATTTGAGTAGCTGTCTTCAATTTTGACTTGAAAGTAAGATACGATTTTAGTATAAAATAATTAAAATAAATTTTTCGGTTTACTAGTTTATTATAACCATATTTTAAATCTGAATCAAATTCACCGAATCAAAAAATCGTTCTTAATCAAGGATTCAATGAGTCATAAATATTGTATATTTTCCACATATCTATTTCTGTAATACTTGCTTCCAATTGCCTTTATTAGCGTGACTTACTATGTTCCAGCCAACTTTCCACTTGACTCGATTCAGTTCTAATGCTTAAGCTCATAATAAGCTCAATGATAAGGTGAAAATCGAAGTTTTGATATATGCCACGCGACCTCGCTGTTTCTTCCACAAGGTCTTTTTAAATATGTATATTGAAAAGTTCTTTTCTTACAGTATCTTTTGGTATGCTTTTATTTTTGAAAATAATTCACTGACAGAAATCTACTTTTACTTGTTTCTACTATTTCTATTTGGATTCAGGTTTAACAGAAAATTGTTACAAAAACAGTGTGACTTGTACATTTTGAAATCAAGGTCTACCTTCAACGATGGATTCAGGACATCCAATATGCATTAGTTCTTTTTTCTTTATAAGATGGCATATAAGGATTTGATCCCTTGATTACATCCCTTTTGCGAATGTCCGCCTTCCAACTTTAATCTTTTCGTCTTGCCACTATGTATAAACAGTGTATCCTGCACTTGTAAGTAATATATGTGTGTACTTTCTTCCGTGGTTTGTTTATCATTCGAAAATTGTTTCCCAACAAGAAGGATTTTGCTATCGTTTTTAATATTCTGAATCTATTCCGAAAATCCCTTTATTCCACATTATAATGTGATCCTAGAGAATTTTGGATGGTCCCTAGCGTTATAGAGTAAATAGAAGCATGCAGTTTACTAGTGTTTTTAATTAAGGACTCATCAATTTGAATTTATCATCCACCTGGAGAAGATTTGGAGCGTAAAAGGGGTCCAGGCCTGCTTTCTTTGACTGTTTTATATATGTTGTGTTTGCTAATACAAATCTAAGCACCTTTTAATTCCACAGCATAATTAATTATTAATTAATACTAATTAACACCGGGATTAATACTGGCACTCGGATTCTTGTTTTTAGACGATCCCTGGCATATCCTTTATTTTATTTACGTAGCTCAGAATAACGGTTTATTAATACTAATAGCGTGATTAAATAACAAACGTTTTCTACAGCAATCGCTGTATATAACGGGAGTATAAATGTTAATTGTAAATTTATTTTTAAATTGTCAAATATTTTGGAACTAAAACTTATTGGTTTTAATCGCCTTTAATATTAATGGAAACAATTCAGTCCTATTTTTAAGCCCACTAAAATAAGAGGAAGGAAATTTCAGGAATAAACTTGAATTAACACTTCATTTTGCAAGCTAAGAACATTTAGATAAAACATCACTGAATATTTCTTTTAACTTTCTCGTTGGTTTAACTTTTCAAATTAGTTATATTAACCAGATTAATCCAGATAGTTATTAACTTAGCCGTTCTCTAGTTCTTCCTGTCCAGCCAATTTCCAACGTGCAGGTTTCTTTGCATTGCCTCACTGAGTTCCTCCTGCTGTAATTTTGTTAATCCATCGTCGTGAGTCCTCTCTTATGTTCCGATTTGCGAGAATCCTTGATAGTTGAAAAGATTTTTGATCTTTTTAAAGCAACGTGGGTTTTTCGACTTAACTATCACTAACAATTTTTTCTTCACTGAACCTGTTAGCGGCCACTAAAACCGTAATGCGTTTCTTAGCTCTCCACGAACGCACTTTTACGATTTAAATTTTAAAATTCTGTTTGGTATCATTTTAAAGAACAATCCAGTCTCATCAGCATCGAAAATGTCGTCTGCCGTATATAGTGCCTTCAGTTCAGGCCACACGTTTTTTAGCCAATCATCCGTTACGTGTTTGTTAACATCGCAAGCCTCTCCGCTAATCTGCCGTAGTTGATCTTGTGCCGCAGCTTCTACTTGTTCATATGCTTTGAAATTCTCAATTCCAAGCTCAGTTGCAAAAAACTGAGCTTTTGTCCTGACCACATGCCCAGAAAGTGGAATATGGTTCATACGCTGCTTCTGAAACCACATAAGCATAGCGAGATCTAAATCTTCGTGCTGAGGTTTCCGCAATTTTTTCCTACCGCCCTCCATTTCCGCTTCAAGCCACTTTTTTCTGTCCTTCCATATCGTAGCCACATTGAGACAGCCCCGTATGGCGAATGACATCCGATTGCTTTTGATCTTTCTCTACTGCCCGAGTTTTCGATAATAATGCTTAATGTTAGACTATGATGTAATATCCAACTGCTAATGATATTATCTGCTTATGGACAAAAAATCAAAGTGTCCGGGAATATTGTCTTACTTATATTTTTAGATCTGAGTTTCACAATTTGTTTTTAATCTAATGCCGTGTTTTCTAATTAGGTGGATGTTTGCTCAAAACAATCCGAGCCGATTTTTATTGAAACGCCTACTTACCTTGAGACAACATTGATCGACGAAGTCGATGACGAATTCGTCGAAGACGTACCAGCATTTATATCAGCAAGTAATCTATTAGAACTTATGAAAGAAGAAATCACCAATCCTAATGAAAACACATTAGAAAATGATGACGATAATCCTGACGATCCTGATGAGTTTAATGATGATGATAATGATCCTGACTATGAATGTAGTAACGATGATGAGGAGGAGGAGGATGATGATAATGATGCTGATTATGTACCTGAAACACCATCGGGCAAAAAAAGAGGGCCGAAAATAAACAATGCTATAAAAAAAGAATTCAATAATTCGATTAAAGAAGAATTAAAATCTGAACTTAAAGGGATTAAAGGAGAATTCAAGCTAAAAGGAGAACCCAATCGCTCAGGTGGGAAAATAAAAATCGATCAAAAAGTTTTTGAAAATAAATCAACAATCAATGGATGCGCTAAAAAAGAAGAGCCAGTATGTAAAGAGGAAAAGATAGAAGAGAAGATAGATTCACAAGTTAAAAATATTATTACTAAAATAGATTCCGTAGTTCGTAAAATGGGAAAATCGCCAACATTAAGCCATTATTGCGATCAAGTAAAACGCTTGTCCCAGGCAAGTATTTCCAAATCGATGCTTAAACGTTACCTTACGGAACTAAACGTTATATTTGTAGACGACGAAGAACCAGAAAGTGAAATATATTTTGTTAATGAAGCCGGTAACACATCAAGTACAGAATTAATGATAATATCTGAAATAAGAAATATAGAAAATAGACTTAAATACATTGGAAAAATTCCCGAGCTGAAATATTTTTATGAGGAATTAAATAAACAACTTCTTAGTAAAAAACAAACAGACGTGATTTTCTCTCAACAAACCGTACTGGATTGGCTTAATGAGTTAAATATTCAATGTCAAGAAAACTTAAGCAATTATCCCAGTATAGACTATTTCCATGCAGAATTGGAATCAAAAGGATACGAATGTCCAGAGTCAAATATTGCCATGATGTTAAAGCAGAAGAAAATAAAATTCCGGGAAATAGGTGATCTAGAACCACCAACAAAATACTTAAATAACAAAGACCAGATCGAAAGAGCTTTGTACGATATTAACACACACTTTTATAAAAACGTGGTAGGGTATAACGACGATATTAAATATGTAGATTTGAGAGACGCACATCCAAAGAAGGATGTCACCAAAGCTATTGCCGCTAGTGAGTATTACTTCTACAGTGTCCAAACAGTTCCTACTGACAGCGATTTTTATAAACGACTTGTCAGCCGATTTGGTGAATCTATTTGTAGTATAAATGTTATGACGCAGTGGTTAAATCAACTCGGTATAGGACAAAGAAATCAACGTTGTTTTAAAGACATTCCAAATCTGGACTATTTTTGTGAAAAATTATTTAAGAAGAATTCCGTTAGATATAGCAAACACGTTGTTCGAAAATGGTTAATTGAATCAGCAATTGTTTTTGAATACGAAGACCTTGACCCGTTAGAAAGTCAAGACAATGACCAAGCCAATTTCGCTGGTTTGACGGAATATTTAAAAAAACTAAATGCGGATTACTACAAAATAGATGGTGAAATTATACAGATCATCAGAAATATTGAAAGAGGAGATGGTAGGGTTAAGTTAACACCTCCTTTTAGTAAACTTTATGAAGCATTGTGCCAAGCAAGAGGCGATTTAAGCGTAGACACTGTAGAGGTTTGGTTAAAGCGTTTGATGGTGAAATATGTACCAGATCATCCAAAACTAACAACATTAAATAAAACGCTTCATTATCCGTGTCTTATTCCCCCTCTAGACTATTTTTATGAAAAACTAGTCGATAAATTGGGTACTACATTTCCAAAAAAGACTCTTGCAAAATGGTTGGATCAGTTGACTATATTATATTATCCAAGCGACTTAAGCGACGATCCAAACGTACAAGATATTGCTTTAAATACGGATATAGTTAAAATACTAATAGAACTGGAAAGCGAACATGAATCATTCTCAGATGTATCTATCAGCGATATTTTAAGATCAGTTCAGATCAATTTTGCAGAATATAAGAAAGTTCCAACCCTAGATTACATTTATAAACATGTGCAATCGTCTAAAATATTTTGTACAAAAAAATCACAGTTTTCAGATTGCAAAGATATATTAAAACATTGGTTAAAAATATTACGTATTGTTTACACGGATCTAGATGACCGAATCAAGAAAGACATTACTTGTATTTCAAATTAACTCCTTCGACTGTAGTCACAAATATACCCAACAAAGAATCTGTAATTATAAAGACTGACCAAAAGCAAGTAAATATATCAAACATTATTCCACCAAAAATTTGTAACGATATTAGACCTAAAATAATAAAAGTAGCCGATTTAAGTGTGTTACAAAATGATAAAAAGGTTAACCAAATTGAAACTGTACCACATACTCAGCCTCAAAAGGTAGCAAATCCAACATTAAATAGTAACGGGACCAATAGTCCAATAGCACTAAAACCAACGACGACAGTAGACAGTGACCGTTCCAGTCCACAACTAATAATAGCAGATATAAGAAGTTTAAGTCCCGCGGTGCCTCCACCAACAGGTAAAGAAATTCTAGATAAAACATCTAAAGAAAATGTTTCGTTGAAAATGTCAAACAAGAAAAAAGTGAATAACATGATGATATTTCCGCGTGAAGTAAAGATATTATTACGCGAAGGTTTTTTTAAAACAATTGCAACCGAATTTCAATCTCGGAATGAAGTACCCACTCTAGATTACATATATACAAAATTAAAAGAGAAATGTTATTATTTCAGCAAATCATACCTTCAAAAATTATTAACAAATTTAAATATATCATTTTCTGACACCGATTCAAATGGATCACAAACATTACAACCAGCAGATAAGAATTCAGATGAGAGTCAAGAAAAGTGTACAGTTTCAGAGAGTATTGATAAACGAAAAAGTTCTGTAACAGTTAATACTAAGACGAATACCACACCCAAACGAAAAGTAGGACGACCACCGAAAAAAGCTACCCCAATCTCGGAAACGATAAAAACACTTCCTGTAAAAACAGTTCCTGTAATCGAAATTGACGATTCCGATGATGATACAGACAGTGTTGCTAAAAAGAAACGTAAATTAGACAGTAAAAACCCACCAGACGTTATAGAAATTAGAGACGAAGAACTCGAAGTAACTGAAGATGGTACAAATGAAGAAAATGATCAGAAAAAATTGGCGGAAATTTTTTCGGAAGTTCAATTAGAATTTTTCAAGAATTCCGATGTTCCCCGTTGTATCGATATCTATAAAAAAGTAATCGAACACTTTGGAGATAAGTACAGTTTGCCAGAAGTAAAAGATATGTTGAAGAAATACGGTATTGAGGTCAAAAACTAACACCGGTAAGTAATCATCACTTTTAATATTAGTTTTATTCTGAACATTTTCAGTAGTAGGCCATGATTATTTTTAGATTTTTCAAAATGGCCTAAATACTTCTAAACATTTTTATTGTTCTTCCTCATTGGTTTAAATCATTTGAAATCAGGTCTCAATAACAGGTGTGGCTATTAGATAGCAACTGAGGCTGCTGTATAAAGATTTAAACAAACACTTATAGACGGTAGTCATTCTTTCGCGTTAGTTATTTTTTTAGAATTCCAATGAATATTTTTAGCATGAATATGTTTCCGAGTAGTTTAAATGTTTATGAATATCCACTTGCTATAAAATAATTGTTTTTGTAAATTATTTATTAACACACTTACGACATATTTCACGTTCACCAAGCTTACCTAATTGAAATCAGTTTGTTAGATATAAATTAGACATTTTGCATTTGAAGTGGATCACTTCCGCAATACTTTGTAACAAGTAATGTAGTTGTATTACC
The DNA here is from genome assembly GCA_918026665.1 of Diabrotica balteata. Lineage (NCBI taxonomy): Eukaryota > Metazoa > Arthropoda > Insecta > Coleoptera > Chrysomelidae > Diabrotica > Diabrotica balteata. The sequence goes on from OU898282.1 coordinate 25,808,479, forward strand.
AATAAACGTATCCTTTCAACAATGTGTTAAATCTTCCGAAATAGTAAATTAAAGAAGTTTAAGTTCACAATTGCCTCAGATGTCTCCATACCCTATTACCAACATCATATGTTTTTGAGATGGCCAGCAAAACGTTGAAGATGATCCATGATGATGAAGTCTGGTTCGATTTTATCATGATGTGTCGACTTATTCCTCATTGTCTCCCAAGAAAAATGGTCAACTTTATTCACTGGATCTTGTGCCGTGCGAATTCTATGTATTTCCTAAAGTAAAATCAGAATTACCAGGAACAAGATTTGAATCTGTTGAAAGGGCTTGCCTCCTTAACGAACTACCAAATAAAGACTTAGAGCACTGTTCTCAATGTTTTTAAATATTTTACAGCAAGTGTCTCGTTATTTAATAGCCGCATCGTATGTGTTTTTATAGATAAATTTATGTACAGTTAACCCATGGCTCCTCGAATTGAAACATGGACAATGTACTTTAGAGAACAATGAAATATGTAGGCAAATTTTACTATCGAAAAAAATTGATAATAGAAGTCAGCTATGTTTACGATATTTTTCTAATTTTGATAGTTTTCAATAACTCACGAACGGCATTTGCTCTATTTCTTCGTTAGTCTGCATATCACTTTCCAGGGCATTCTAAGCATTCTTCTATGCAACTACATCTCAAACGCATCTAGGTGATTGATTGTACCAGCCTTCAGAGTCCACATCTCGGTGCCATGTAACAACACTGACCAAATATAGCATTTGATCATTCTTTGTCGTAATTTTAGGTTTAAGATATATAAACAAAATGATTTAATTTATCGTCGATATTGATTCATTGCAAGTCTGTAAATAAATTGTATTTTGTCCATATTATAATATCTTTATGAACATCACGTTCTATAAAATAATTTATAGGTTTTACACCTTGCCCTTCCGTTTATTAGATCTGTTGGTCATCTTTTCGTAAATTTTTCTCATGCTCATGGTATCAGTTGTGGCATGGACATGGTTTGTTAATTCTTTATGATATATTGTACTTTAATTTCCTTTACGATTGACGTCTTCAGAGCTTCTATCATCCGAATTACCTTGAATAACTTTTTTGGATTTTTTATATATAGAGTACGAAGCAACAGGTTACGTTGAGAAAAAGTGTTGTGAGTAGGTAAATAGCGGAATTGTGCGTGTAGCAAAACCATCGAAGAGATGATATAAAAGCTAAACAACGATTTTAGAAAGGGCTGGGACAACATAATAAATAGGACAAAGTTCTACTGCGAGAGCATAAATGAAGTAGAACATATTTCTAGGTTGTTTTGGTGAATAGACGAAATTATTTTATTAATTATATAAAACTGTATAATTAAAAATTGTATATGTAAATATCTGGATATTCAGTATTAATATCTGAAATTCTGATTCTAATTTTGTTTTTAGGTAATTTTCCGATGAAAAACGTTAAGTACGAGCCCAATTATACTGCTAAAATACTATTGTACATATATTTTTATTTGTGATTTTGTTAATAGAAATAAAAAATTAAGTTTTTTATTTAATCTTGTTTTAATAATTTCAGTGTCATTATCCTTGGCTCTAAAAACTATTGTGAAACTTAACCCATTCCAGGATATTTCCATTGCTTCCTATTATTTACATCTTAGATTTTTTCGAACGTTCTTAGATTTTTTTGATAAGGTCTTAAAATACCTTCGATTCCCTTCAGCTTTTTTTATAAGAGTTTGGCATTTCATTCTTCACCTTAACCTTTTGTCAGGACAACTTGGGGTGAGTCTTAGCCGCGTCCACTATCATCCTTTATCTTCTACGATCTTGGGCTTCCATTTTCCCATCGTTGTACCCAAATCCTAGACAAATCTGCTTCATGATCCTTCAATCTTTTTCTGGGACAGCTTACTGATCTACCACCTGGTCTCTCAAAAAATACTATTTTAATATTCTGTTGTCCTGTGTCTGATCACATCATCATCATCATCAACTAGCCTCTAACGTCCACTGCTGAACATAGGCCTCTCGCATGCTTTTCCACTTAGTCCGATTTTGCGCCATCTGAATCCAATTTGTAGTCACTCTTTTTATGTCATCTGTCCATCTCGTTGGGGGTCGACCTCTATTTCTGTACATGATCTGCCCATATTATAGGTAAACTTGATGTTTGATTATGTTTTCACTACCGTTTAACGTTTCAATCAACCAATTGAACGTGACACGAAGCTCCGCTTTGTACTTGTCCCCCATACTATATTATTCCAAAGCGACCTCACTACATTATAAATATTTTTAGTAGCCGTTCCACTCTATATAAGCCAAGACGAATTTTTATTCGCCCTTTTCAATCTTAACGCTACAATCATTCTTAATGCATTTATAGTCACAAATTGGTTAGTGTCTTGGCCGTATACACGGGTAAGTATCTTTTTCTAATTTTAGGCATCTATTTTTTACTTTTGCATATAGTCTGACAATTTTTAATTAAAGGTGACTAATCTACAAGTTGAACTAAACGGCAGCGGCAACCATGAAAAATTTCATTAGTTCATTCTTACCGGGGTCATTTTTATTGTGTATGCTTCGCCCATGTAAATATGTAAATTTGTAACCCATGTAAGATAAATTTGCCCCCGTAACAATATAAATTTGTGCGATTTACGAGTGTGTAGTGAGACAAGTTCATAGAATAGTTTGGAACATCGGTAAAATTATCAATATTTTGCTGGTCTATATATATTTACGTTTTTAGAAAGAATGTTAATTAGAGAAATATGATATCTTAGTTTATTGAAGTTTATGAAACATGATATCTTCTAGATTTTATTCATATGTACATGGCGTAGTGTATTATTGGGAATATATTTATTAAATATACTTTATTATTAACTTCAAAATAGTTTTGAGGTAAGTAAAGTAAATTTAAGGCCAGTTTATTCTTAATATAGTATTAAACCCTTAACGGCCGCTCAATATACAAAGAGAAATTTGACAATTAATTTATTAGATTGGATTAAAAACACAAATTAGGAATAAATTACAACCAAAAAGATTTTTTTTCTTATTTTTAAGGAAAACAATACAATTTTTAATTTAGGAACTATCTTTAGGTATCTTAAACGTAAATTAAATTTTAAGGTAAAAATTTTCGAAATATTCGGGGTGTAGATGCATTCTGCACTTTTTACATAAATAAATAGTATTACTTTTGTACATCCTACATTTTTGCACTATCATCTCTTTTTATAATGTGGCCAATATTGTCGAATCTGGTTTCATCTGGTAAAGCAAATTTAGATTGACGTCCATGTACTGACATTGAAGTAGCGGTTTCTTCACTATTATAAATTAAAATTATAAATCTATGTCGGCTGATGCTTTCTCTTATAATATGCACTTCTTTATCCTCATCCTTTGACCAATGCATATCAACTTGAAGCAGAGTGTAAACCAGATAATATACATATGCTAATAATTTTTTTAAATCTATGTTATTCATTTCAAAATTGTGACGGTTATTCTCAATTACTTTTTTTATCAAAAAGAGTGAAAAAAACCTCAATATATGGCTTGCCTACATGGTTGGCTTTTATATTGTCTAAATATCAATCAGACTGATGTTGAATTACCACTGAGCACGAAAGAATATCCGTTATTACAACTTGAGATAAATTTGGATTTTTGCCTGGTTTTTTCTTTGGACGTTTTATCTGTGGTTCAGAGGAATATCATAATCAGAATCGTTAGAATTCCCAATCACTTGTATTTCATATGTACCTGCAATTTCCGATTTTATTGATTCTTAATATACCAGCAAACGAATGGGAAAGATACCTGACGGAACTGTTTAAAGCAAAGGAAAATAATAATCAACACAATAACGTACCTGAACTAAGAGACGAAATAGAAATCAGTTTTCACGAAGTAGAAATAGTCATAAATTCACTCAAAAATAGAAAGTCACCAGGACCAGACGGAATAACCAACGAGCTTCTAAAATACGGATGAGAAAGTTTAACCCTAGAGATGACAAAACTTATACAAAAACTAATATTGCACTACAAGATACCAGACGCATGGAGAAACAGCATAATGATACCAATGGTCAAGAAAGGAGATAAAGAAGACCCCAACAATTATAGAGGTATAAAACTACTGAACACCGCAATTAAGCTTACCACAAAAGTCCCAACCAACAAAATCAATAAACTAACAACTTTATCAGATGAACAACAAGGATTCAGATCCGGATGATCCTGCGTAGACGCCGTATTTGTACTAAGACAAATCACAGAAAAGGCCATCATATCTATGTTTTATAGACCTGACAAAGGCTTTCGATCGCATCCAAGTCGAAGACGTCTTACACCTACTGTATAAAAGGAACATACCAATCAATATTATACAAACCATCGAAAGCATCTACCTCCATAATCGAATACAGGCAAAGATAAATGGAAAACTAACACAGTGTATACTAGTACAAAGCGGAGTCAGACAGGGTGACTTAATATAATAGTCACCATTAATAAGGAATATATTAATGGACGAAATAATACAAGCAGTACGTAAAAGTCATGGCTACAGACTTGGGAACAAAGAAATCCAAATATTATGTTACGCAGACGACGCCGCATTAATCACCGAGACAGAAGACGAGCTCTAAAGATTAACACATATCTTCAATACAACAGCTAAGAAATACAATATGATAATATTAGCGGAAAAATACAAATGTATGACATTTAAATACCCACTACGGTGTAAAATCGAAATTTATGGGAAAATAATAAATCCGGAAGCAAGGGTTAGATATCTGGGAATAGATATAACTAGTTACGGAGATGTTAAAGAAGAAGTACGACAGCAAAGCTTAAAAGCAAGTAAAGCGGCGGGTTCTCTTAATGACACAATCTGGAAGAACAAACACCTAAGACAAGACACAAAAACAAGAGTCTATAAAGCAGGAATTAGACCTATATTAACATACACGGCTGGCACAAGACCTGACACATCTAAAACAAGACGACTGCTAGAAACAACAGAGATGAAAATACTACGACGAATATCAAGGGGAAGTCTGTTGGATAGGAAGAGAAGCAAAAACATAAGAAGAGCATGCAATATAGAAGACATAAATGGATGGGTGACAAAACGAAAACAAAAGTGGAACAAACACATCAGTAGAATGGCGGAGGATAGAATAGTATGAATAGCACGAGATAAGTCACCAAATGGACGAAGAAGTATTGGCAGACCAAGAAAAAGATGGTGCGACAATTTAAACAATTTCGGAAGCTAATATTGAAGAGTCCACATGCTTTAAAGCCTACAAACTAGAAGGAAGAAGATCAATGTCTTCTACATCAGAATCTAATCTCCGCGGCAAATATACCACTTTAAGTGGCATTTTCACAATCTGAGTCTTCTTCTAACAAAGCTATTAACTCTTTAGTAGTTAGTGCCATCTTCATTTCATATTTCGAGAATTTACTGAAATAAACAAATGCACTGCTATATAAACGCATTCATATGATAATAGTTTAGCTTACTTCATTTTAATTTATATGAACTTCATAATATATTTTCATATTTATATAAACAAATAAACACAAACTTTCAAATTAATTAAAAAAAAAAACAAATATAACATTACAGCACACAGCAATTCTATAAATAGAGAAAGATGTGTAATGATGTGTAATTAAAATTGCAGATTGTTTTTAGTCTAATGAAAAAAACATTATTTTCCAAAATTTTCTGTTTTTTGAAGTTCTGTATTAGATACTCTCTAATAAGTATAAACTTTTATTTTATTTTGTTAGACAACTGTAAGATACCTGTTAAAAGAGACATGATAATTTAATAATTAAATCGGTCTTAGATTTAATTTTTACGTAATTACTTATGTGTTTAAATAAATAATTAAATTTTTTTTTGGTACGTCTCTGCAAAATTGATAATTTCAATACAATTTCGTTGAAAAGTTATCGTTAAGGGCTTCGTTAAGTACGATGTTGCCAAGTAATCACCTTCAATTAAAAACTGTTTTAGTATAGCAGATATTTTCTTTCTTAAAATAAAGCTGAAAACATTTTAACTTTATTTTTTTTACTGTATATATGTACCTATATTACCTTATTTCCCTTAATATCTTAGTAATAAAAACCTTTTCCTACAAACTTATTTTTATTAATGCCACGCTCTGATCAGAGATTTTGCTGATATCGTTTCTCTCTGAATACTCAGCTTTATTTCTGATCAGGCATTTCTTTTGGGAGAAAACTGATCTTTGTTTGAATGTTGTAGCCACTACCGTGGGAAGCAAGAAATAGACATCCACACTACCGTGGGAGCAAGAAAACAGCCAACCACAATACCTTGGGCAACAATCGGCAACCACCTACAAATCCACTGATGCATCAGAACAGAATTTGAAGTCCATTTACATGGGAGGAAAATGATTGCCATTCAGCCCTATTCTGTAACTACAAATCGAATAGAAATGAGTCAAATCGAGTAGAAGTCAGCAAGTCGGATCGGAATTGGTAGGAATCAGTATTCTGTAACTCATCTCGACCTCTACTATCGGAATGTTGTGTAGAAAATCAGCCCTATTCTGTAACTACAAATCGAATAGAAATGAGTCAAATCGAGTAGAGGTCAGCAAGTCGGATCGGAATTTGTAGGAATCGGTATTCTGTAACTCATCTCGACCTCTACTATCGGAATGTTGTGTAGAAATTGATTTCGACTAGACAAGCTCTGTCGAGATCAAATTTCGACATCGAAATTGGTCTTGACGCTTGCGGATTGGTTGTTTTGACATTTATTTGTTGACTTTTTGATCTAAATTAGCGGTTGATTAATTTTTGTAGCTACTTAATTTTTGTGGTGTTATTTATTTAGATAAAGTTTACTAAATAATTTAACTGCTCAGCAAATGTCTTTTTCTTTGCTTTCCCGCTTGCCATTTCGTATTCTTGTAACGAACTTTTCAAACTTAACCAAAACATGTCAAAACTACTTGACGTGAAATATAATCTTCTTTTTTGATGAATTTTTTGCGAGCACTAGCCTTTCCAGTAACTTAACGTCACAGAACACTTATTTCGCGTTTCAATGCGGGGTTGCCACCAACTTCTGAGCGCGTCAAGTAGAAGTTGACGTTTTCGATTTACACCGATTACGATGTGAGTTACAGAATGCCAATCCAAACACAAAAACGACGCGATAGATATCCAACATTCCGATTTCAAGTAATTACGATTCGACTTGGTGATTTCTATTCGATTTGTCAAAAGTTACAGAATAGATCTGATTGATTTCGACTAGACAAGCTCTGTCGAGATCAAATTTCGACATCGAAATTGGTCTTGACGCTTGCGCATTGGTTGTTTTGACATTTATTTGTTGACTTTTTGATCTAATAGCGGTTGATTAATTTTTGTAGCTACTTCATTTTTTAGTCTGTGGTGTTATTTATTTAGATAAAGTTTACTAAATAATTTTACTGATCAGATTTTACTAAATACTGATCAGCAAATGTCTTTTTCTTTGCTTTCCCGCTTGCCATTTTGTATTCTTGTAACGAACTTTTCAAACTTAACCAAAACATGTCAAAACTACTTGACGTGAAATATAATCTTCTTTTTTGATGAATTTTTCGCGTGCACTAGCCTTTCCAGTAACTTAACGTCACAGAACACTTCTTTCGCGTTTCAATGCGGGGTTGCCACCAACTTCTGATCGCGTCAAGTAGAAGTTGACGTTTTCGATTTACACCGATTACGATGTGAGTTACAGAATGCCAATCCAAACACAAAAACGACGCGATAGATATCCAACATTCCGATTTCGAGTAATTACGATTCGACTTGGTGATTTCTATTCGATTTGTCAAAAGTTACAGAATAGATCTAATTATCTAAACCAGCAACTCCCCTTAACCCAACAAACAACCACCGACAGCGACTAGCTTCCACAAAGATCGGAACCATTCCTGAAGGACTGAACGACTCGTTCAGAACAAACTAAAGCTGAGTACTTTTTTATATTTTAGTTATTTCATACCGACAACCGGCATAATCTTTGAGTCTCAGTTCAATTTATTTTTATTTCACATTCTTAATTTGAATTTTGCTTATTTTTTATTTAATAAATAAATATACCTTTATTATGACCTAATAAGTATTTTTATTTCGTGTACCTTTCTGGGATTGGTGTAGAGAGAGAATGAAAAGGAAACGAACCAAGGGCTGAGCAGTCGGGCAGAGCACCATTCTGATGGATGGAACGGTGGGCGTTTTTCTCTTGAATATCCTTAGGGATATTCGAAGAATCTCTCCTCTCGTTTCTTCCAACAGTATGGTGTTGCTTAACGCCCTGGTCTTAATAAGATTAAGACGTTACAACCGTACAAAGTGACCAATTCAGCATTGTGGCGTCCTCTAAAATACCCTATTATTTTATCTCTTTGAGGCCCCAATATCATTCTGAGAACATTTCTTTTAAATATCAGCAGCTTATTTATTTCCCGTTGATTGAGGGTCCAGGTTTCACTGCCATAATAAGTAACAACTGGGCGAATAATAATTAACTTGTTTAGATTGTATTTTTAACAGCGAGGACTTCAATAATGTTGAACGAGAGTATAATGCTCTAGTCCCAGCAGTTTTTGTTGCTAAGATCTCGTTCTACTTGGTTTTCTTAAGGCGAAATTAAGCAGCAACGGTGACGAGGGGTCTCCTTGTCTAAGTCCTGATGTTGTACTAAATGGCATTGATGTTCTGCTTCCAATCTTAACCTGGGCATATGAGTCACTTTGTGTTAGCTATACTAATTTTCATGGTATTCCCATTGCTAGTCATAGCCTGCTTCTTTTAATAGAATGATTGCTAGAGATCTACGAATATTTGGTGCACATCGGTTTTTTCTAATATTTTTCGGATCTTACATATTTGATGCCACACCTAAGGGATGCTTACACCCGACGATAGATGGAATAGCTGTTGATAATAACATATTTGATCTATCGTTGACTTTCCAACACGAAAACTGCATTAGTGACTGCTAGTTAGACTTACTTCTTAAGACGGACACTAACGACTCATGTTCTTTTCCAAAAAAATTGCATTTATAAAATACCTTTTGAGTACGAAGATTTTTATTTAGGTGAAATATCAACAATAGAGAATTTGATAGATTTCAAATATAACACTCATGGGAAAATGAACATCGAATTCAGTGGAAAGATTTAAGTATAGTCTTAAAAGAAACAAATGGTAAAAAGGATCAATATAAAAAAAACAGATATGTTAAATGATATCAATCATATCAAAGATAGATCATTTATGTTTTAAAATTACAAACATATAACATCATAATTTGATGTTAGGATAAGAATAAGCTAAATGTAAGACCAAATACTTACCATGTAGGGGTAGTATCATGTTTTATTCATCGTGATTTACTATAGGAAAACTAACAAAAATTTTCCTATCATTGCATGTGTCTTGTCAATGATTGTCTTTATAAAAACCTCACATGCTATGATTTTTTTCTGACGGCTATTAGTAAGTTAAAGTTGATTTCATGTAATCGAATGAACTCTTTTCAATAAAGTCGTATCAGGAACGCAGCTCAAAAATATTGACAACATCATTTTAAAGTCATCTACTTTAAAATGTATATCTGAATTGAAAATATCAATGAGTCAGATAAAATTAAATTGTTAGAAGCATTTTTTCACCAAGTAACAATAAACAAAATTTGTTTAATTTATTAATATCTTGTATTTTGAGAACGATTTCCGAAGTGGAAATACGTCGAATAAAATTATCTTAAAGTAAACCTGTGGCTTATTCCCAGTAAAAATAGTAAATTTGAATCAATATAACATGTAAGTTTACCATTACGCTATACCTTAATATACATACATTAGGGTAAAGTGTGCAAATTGCGGTCACCTAAGAAGAAAATTTAATATAAAAAAAGTAAAACTCTGTGAATCAAATTTAAGCCGTCAATCCGTAATTTGGGGTTTTAACTTATTGCAAGATACATTTAATTTCAAAAATATAAAATTTTTGTCTTTGACAGAGACAAAACATAAAAAAGTATCTTTGACCGGTATTGTCACCATACATGGACAATACCGGTCATGAGTGTGGGTAATGCCAGTCAATTTGTTTGTGTTATTATTAAAATAAAAATCAATATCTATTTAACATTTTTTTGTTATAAAACGATTAACGAATGTGGCTTAATGGGTCATAATTCAAGTAAATCAGTAAGAAAGGTGAAAAAATATTTTTTATTGCAAAACAAACAAAAAATAACAAAAATATGTGTTTTAATGTAAAAATAGTTGACAGTCATCGTAGGTATAACTCTCTGCAGAATGCCATCCACTGCACTCTGAATAAGCCCATCGTGAGCAAACGGTAAATATATACCACAATTCATTGTTTTTGCCAAACTCGCTGTAAACCAGGCATCTATCTTCGTATGCATCGTCACTGTTATAACATGATATATCAATATCCGATTCCAAAGAACTAGAATCAAACACCTTTTTCTTGTAATGTCAATTACAAGAAAAAGGTGTTTTATTACAAGAAAAATTATCTTGTAAACCCAAATGCTAATTTTCTCAGTTCTATTGCTGTTACGCCATAAAAAATTAAGTTAAATATTTTTTTTGTGTGGCTATTTTAGCTTCTTGTTCGGCAGAAAATACTGATTTTCTACCTAATGAGACACCTTGAAGATTTTTATTTTTTATTCTTTCTTGCAATGTCGAAAAATGGATGGATTAATCCCTAAGGATTAATAGTATAGGGTATAAATTATAGCATGGATGTAATACCGGTCAACTGACCGGCATTGCCTCCTGTTGGCATTTTTTTTCTTAGAATTTTTTACTCGTAAACATGTATTAAAATATTGATCTTTAAAACAGGAATAGGCAGCTAACGTCATTATAATCAACTGTAACCAATTTTAAGATCTACAAGTGAATAAAAATGAATTAAGACCTTATATTACTCAGCATAAAAATAAGATCGAAAACACTGAAAACAGGTTAATAATATTTCTATGACAATGGTTTGCGACAACTCAACGCTCGTCAGCAATCTGAATACAGAGTAGTGTAGCGACACGTTGGCAGTTATAGGAGGTTGCCAGATTGAATAGATTTCGCACAATCGGGATGACCGCCATTACCCACTGACCGGTATTTGCACAGTTTACCCTATACACTTATTACAATTTTATATAATAGTTCTTTTTATAACAACTCGAGAATGACTAAATGGATTTGGCTAATTTTTATTTTAATATATTTGTACGAAATAAACTTAAATGGAATTAAATAAAATTAATTAAAAAAACTTATTTTAGAGGTTTTATAGTCGTTTATAGAAATATTTACAAATTTAAAGATTTTAATGAAAGTTAACTAATTTACCCTCCCATTATTCATGTTTCTTTTTAGAATATAATGATAATCAAAATTAAATAATTAAGCATAGATATAAGATAATAATTAAAATGTATATGATGAATAAATTATATAGGTAATATATTGAACAAATTTTAAAAATTACTAAAATCGTAAATAGTAGAGATTTTTTAAATTTTAGAGAACCTAAATGTGTTGTGTTATTCTAAAAAATATTAACCATTCAGTAATAAGCAAACAGTACTGCATAAGCTGCATACAGTACGTAAAGTTTTAGATATTGTACACTAGATACACTAGATAAAGCACTCAAATCGGCAACATTGCCTCGTACGAGTTAATTGTAATTCTATCTCCTCCGACACCACGACAAAGAATCATTTAGTTACACGCAACAACTGATGGGATGCAGATCTCCGTCATTCGAATTCGGTGTTTGTTTTCATTACGTATACCCGGTTCATTTCATATTACATAAACTCGATAAAAATACACTGACCTTTATACAGCGGTGCATTTGTATCGGTTTTTAATAATGTGAACAATTTTTTGTGGTTGACTACAGAAATGATTCAAATATTTGACCTTCTACGCCTGAACAGTATTTCAATACATATATCCTAAAATCTGTCACTTTACTGGTGACATTTTCTGCAATTTTTTAGGCAGATCAATATTTGATCTGCCAATAGATCAATTTTTAACAATATTATGAACTGACTTTATGCAAGGAATTCGTGATCATCATCATTATCAGGAATTGGTCTCCCCAAAAAAACACGGGAAATAAATGTACACTCAGGACTTTTGCCTGAATTACCACCATAAAACCATTTTATTATTTAAACTTTTTCTGCGGACGTACAAACAGACATGTTGTTTACAAAAATAAATTAAAGATATACGCTGTTAACGCTTTAAACAACCACAGTATAACGACAAACTATTGGCGACCGGTCAACGAAGCAGGTTCGTAGACAGTCGACGGCATACAGTGTTGCCATTTATAGGGTGTATATCTACTTTAAACCTTAACGTACTGTATAATAATAATACGCTTCTTAATCTTTATCTATTCATATTTTTTTTCTAGCAATTGTTTTGGCATATTGTTTTGGTCTATAGTCGGACAATTTTCAATTAAAGGTGCCTAATCTACAAATTGAACTAAACGGTAGCGGCAACCATGTAAAATTTCATTAGTAAATTCTTACCGGGGTCATTTTTATTGTGTATGCTTCGCCCATGTAAATAAGCGAAAAAGTAAGATAAATTTGCCCCCGTAACGATATAAATTGGTGCGATTCGCGTGTGTATAGTGAGACAAGTTCATTGAATAGTTTGAAACATCCGGAAACTTATCAATATTTTGCTGGTCTATATATATTTACGTTCTTAGAAAGAATGTTATTGAGAGAAATATGATATCTTAGTTTATTTTTTCCAGGTTATATAGGTACATATGTGAATAGGCGTAGTAAGTTCTTGGGAATATATTTATTAAATAGACTTTATTATTGACTTTAAAATAGTTTTGAGGTAAGTAAAGTAAATTTGAGGCCAGTTTATTCTTTATATAGTCTTAAACCATTAACGGCCGCTCAATATACAAAGATAAATTTGACAACTAATTTATTAAATTGAGACTAATTTACAACTAAAAAGATTTTTTTCCTCATTTTCAAGTAAAACAGTACAATTTTTAATAAAGGAACATATTGTATCTTAAATGTAAATTAAATTTTAAGGTGAAAATTTTCGAAACATTCGGGGTGTAGATGTCACAATTCACTCAAATAGAAAGTCACCAGGACCAGACGGAATAACCAACGAGCTTAGAAAATACAGAGGAGAAAGTTTCACCCTAGAGATGATAAAACTTATACAAAAACTAATATTGCACTGCAAGATACCAGACACATGGAGAAACAGCATAATGATACCAATTTTCAAGAAAGTAGATAAAGAAGACCACAACAACTATATAGGTATAAATCTACTGAACAGCGCACTTAAGCTTACCACAAAAGTCCTAACCAACAAAATCAATACACTAACAACTTTATCAGGTGAACAACAAGGATTCAGATCCGGAAGATCCTGCGTAGATGGAGTATTTGTACTAAGACAAATCACAGAAAAGGCCATCGAGTACAATAAACCAGCATATCTATGTTTTATAGACCTGACAAAGGCTTTCGATCGCATCCAAGTCGAAGACGTCTTACACCTACTGTATAAAAGAAATAAACCAATCAATATTATACAAACCATCGAAAGCATCTACCTCCATAATCGAATACAGGCAAAAATAAATGGAAAACTAACACAGTGCATACCCGTACAAAGCGGAGTCAGACAGGGTGACTCGTTAAGCCCACTTCTCTGTAATATAATAATGGATGAAATAATACAAGCAGCACGTAAAGGTCATGGCTACAGAATGGGGAACAAAGAAATCCAAATATTATGTTTGCAGACGACGCCAAATTAATCGTTGAGACAAAAGTCGAGCTCAAAAGATTAACACATATCTTCAATATAACAGCTAAGAAATACAATATGATAATATCAGCAAAAAAATCCAAATGTATGATAACATCTAAATACCCACTACGGTGTAAAATCGAAATTGATGAGAAAATAATAAAGCAGGAAGCAAGGTTTAGATATCGGGGAATAGATATAACTAGTTACGGAGATGTTGAAGAAGTACCACAGCAAAGCTTAAAATCAAGTAAAGCGGCGGGTTCTCTTAATGACAGAATCTGGAAGAACAAACACCTAAGACAAGACACAAAAACAAGAATCTATAAAGCAGCAATTAGACCTATATTAACATACACGGCGGAGACAAGACCTGACACATCTAAAACGAGACGACTGCTAGAAACAACAGAGATGAAAATACTCCAACGAATATCATGGAGAAGTCCGTTGGATAGGGAGAGAAGCGAAAACATAAGAAGACAATGCAATATAGAAGACATAAATGGATGGGTGACAAAACCAAAACAGGCGTGGAACGAACACATCGGTAGAATGACAGAGGATAGAATAGTACGAATAGCATGAGATAAGTCACCAAAGGACGATTTCATATTTCGAGAATTTACTGAAATAAACAAATGCACTAGTATATATACACATTCACATGATAAAAGTTTAGCTTACTTCATTTTAATTTATATGAACTTCATAATATATTTCCATATTTATATAAACAAATAAACACAAGGAAACTTTCAAATTAAGTAAAAAAAACAAACATAAAGGTTACAGCACACAGCAATTCTATAAATAGATAATGATGTGTAATGATTGCAGATTGTTTTTAGTCTAATGAAAAAAAAAGTATTTTCCAAAGTTTTCTGTTTTTTGAAGTTCTGTATTAGATACTCTCTAATAAGAATAAAATTTTACTTTATTTTGTTAGACAACTATAAGATACCTGTTAAAAGACACATGATAAGTTAATAATTAAATCGGTCTTAGATTTCATTTTTAAGTAATTACTTATGTGTTTAAATAAATAATTAATATTTTTTTGGTGCGCCTCTGCAAAATTGATAAGTGGAATACGATTTCGTTGAAAAGTTATCGTTAGGGGCTTCGTTAAGTGCGATGTTTCCAAGTAATCACCTTCAATTAAAAATTGTTTTAGTAAAGTAATGTTTTTTAAATTGTTTAATACTTCTTGACAATTTTTATTTGGTTTGTTTATTTTTTATGTAAAATAGATTTTTGTTAATTGCATTAATATATTCATTAGTTTCTCTATAAGTATCCTTTTTACATTTCTTTTAAGATAAGTAATGTAAGATAAGTTTAATCTCAACTTTTTATACAGGGTTGGTCACTTAAGAGAGGTCTGATATTTGGCAATATTTAATGGATGTTCTGAAAATGCTAAAACATGTCGATTTATCTTTAAACTTTATAGATTTAATTGGCAACCCGCTCCTTTCTAGTACCATTATAATTTTTAATAGGGAATATATCATGTGTGGCACATAACTAGACAGGTATTTTGCAAGAGAATTCAGGAATACATGATTTTTTTCATATAACTTTATTCTTGCGAAATAGTATCAATTTATTGAAAGTGTTACACCTCTGAAAAACTTAACGTAACGCCTATGTTTTACTATTTGTCAATGTAAAGATAAAATAAACTAAATTTTAAATGAATACAGTATATGCACCCAAAGTTTACAGAAAACCACTGAACTAAAAACCAAATTATAAATATCAAAAAGCGAATTATCAAATCATTTTACGAGGGTCATTCGTAAAAAAAGGTTCCTCCCTATGCCGATGAGAAAGAATGCGACGTACTGGGAGACATTTGATAACACTGTCTTGTCCATCAACTCCCTTTCTCTCACACTACCACGAGCTCTGAATTGCTCAGTGCCGGAATAGCAGCCTTCGAAGATGGCGTGAAATTTGTGATGTGATAGTTTTTTTAAATGCAAAACGAATTTCACCTATTGACATTCATCGTCAGTTAATCGAAGTTTATGACGAAAAGTGCATATCTGTTTAACATTTTCGCAAATGGTGTAGATAATTCAGTGAAGGCAAAACGGAATTTCACGATAAAGATCGGAGCGGAGAGCTTTCAGTTTCAGACGAAATTGTCGAAAAAGTTGAACGAATATTGCTTGAAGATCAGAGGTTTACCATTAACGACCTTGCTTTGCGTATTCCTGAGACTTCCCACGCCACAATTCATGTCTTGTGGTGTGAGGCTTCTCCATGACAACGCTTAATCTCATGTCTCACATCAAACTCAACAATTGCTACGAGATTTTGGCTAAATTGTTGTGCCCTCCCGTATGACCTAGCACCAGGTGATTATCACTTATTCTCAAAATTAAAGGAACACTTGGGTGTCATACACTAAGTCAAGGAAGAGGTTACTCAATTCCTCAATGAATGTGAGATAGAATTCTATAAAATGGGGTTTGAAAAGTGGGAGCATCGTCTTTATGATAGAGCAAAACACCTGCTCTAATGAAAATGCATTTCAGGAAGGAAAAACCTATGGCTAATTAGAGTAGTAAGGCTAGTCGGATTAGCCTGAAATTTGAACAGTGAATTGTGGTTTAGTTTTTATTCACTTTACAATCTATAAATTTTTTCCCGCTGAGCTATAGTTTTTCCCTATTTTTCGTTCAAAAAACTGATATTTTGATCTTAATTTCAAGATGTCGCCGCCATTACAGCTGCTGTCAATGATATGCGTGTGCGTAGCACATACTTCTTGAACCAATGTTGTCACACTTTTCAAATACATTATTTATTGTGAAAATACTCATTCTCAAGTACTACCATAAAGGAATAACGATAATGAGTATCATTTCCTACTTTTTATAAACTTTTCAATTTTTTTTACACTTTTTGTATGTTTCTGTAATAAAAAACACGAAAATTTTGCATTTTTTCCATTTTTAGGGACCGTTGTTAATGTCAACAAATACCAAATCTATTATCCATTAGTATTTATAAACAAGGGATTTCACAAAAATTGAAGAAAGGAAACAACATAAGTGTGTTGTTTCAAATATACAAAAATGTTGCCAAATATAATCTAGTATAATTTTTAAAACATTCTGTCTACTTGTACCTATATTCAACAATTTGACCTATTATAAATCATAAATCATAAAGTATGCTTTGGGATGCCACTGCTTCGTTAGTTTAGGCATTACTGTTTCGAGAAATTCTCGTCACTGCATTTAATACCAACTAGAAGCTTTTTAGTTTTAAATGTTGCTAAATATTTTAACGCTGGAATAGGCAATCAAGTAATATCCGGAATTGAGCAAAAACATAACGAGAATGTTAAAAACGAAAATGGAGAACTTCTGCACGAATAAGGAACTTAGAATAAACAACTAATTTTTTGACTACAGAGACCAACAAAAATATACCTTCAATAACACCCGTGGACAAAGATCTATGATAGATTATGTTATAACTGAACTCAGCAGATGTAGGTAGCGACCATAGCCTAGCATATGTAACATGATAATCATTATAAAATACCCCACACCCAAGAGAGCGGCACTAACACAAGCAAAAATCAGAGTTGAAGGACTTAATAAGGAAACCACGGAATACTTATACAGAAAAATAATATCACAGCAACAGAACACATTAAAAAAGGAAAGCCCATGATTTAGAGAGGTAATGAAGACAAAATGTGAAAAATGAAGAAAACCTTATTACAATCCAGAACACAACAGGTATACAACAACTATAAACGAATCCAGAGAAAACTGGCAGAGCTTCTCAAAATAGATTGAACACGACTTCTACGGAACACAAAATAAAATATTTTCTCATATTTCATTTTGTGTTCTGTAGAAAGGAACAAAGAAAAGAAATAAACGAACTAATAAAAACGAAACACATTCAAAAGGAAACATGGGCAAACTACTTTCGATCCTCATTTGCTAAAGGTGAACCACCAACACCAGAAGTGACGACAAACTAAAAATAAACATTGAGGAGAAAGAGGTAAACGAAGTTTAAGGAAATTAAAAAATTAGAAAATCATCAGGAGGGGAGACAATACCGAATGAACTCCCAAAAATAATAGAACAAAACGGAATACCTCAAGAATGGATCTCTAGAACTGCAGAGGAATAAATTTACTAATTACAACAATAAAATTAAAAACCAAAGTAATAACAAATAAAATGAATGAAATTATACCACTAGCAGAAGAACAACAAGGTTTTAGGTCAGGAAGATCATGCAACGATGCTATATTTATAATGAGGCAAGTGCAAGAGAAATCATCAGAAAACAAGGAACCAGGATATTTATGTTTCGTGGATATTATAAAGGCATTTGACGAGTCAAATTAAAGGACGTTATCCACTTATTATATGCAAGAGAGATACCTCTAGGAATAATCAAAACGATCGAAAATATCTACAAGAACAACACAATAAAAGTGAAAGTAGAAAAAGAATTAATTGACCCAATTCAAGCTGGCAATGGGATAAGACAGGCTGATTCCTAAATAGGAGTAAAACAACTTAAAATAATCTGCTATGTAGACAACGCAATACAAACATAATGATATACGCGGCAGAAATACGACCTGACGCAGACAGAACAAAAAGAACGCTAGAAACAGCAGAGATAAAAATCCTTAGAAAAATCTATGGTAAGACATTATGGTAACATCCAGAACTGGGTAAAAAACAGAAGAGTAGATTGGAACGATCATAAGCCAAATGACAACAAATAGAGTAGTAAAGACATCGACAGACGGTTCCCCAAAAGGAAGAGGATCAGTGGGAAGACCACGAAAACGATGCAACGACAACTTACTGGACGCACATTGAAAAACAGATAGAGGTCATGTCTATACAAAAATAAGAATAAGACTTTTGCATAAAGATCTTTGTAACCTTTTACCATAAAAATTGTTACATGTATTTCCAAACCAATATAGCATTCTAAGACCAGCAGATCACTTTCAATACAATAATTTCTTCCATGTCTACTACAGTTATTTTTGAAGTCACTATAAATATCACAAAGGATATTCTTATCAATTAGAACCGTTATACGAACTTATCTCAAGTAATTTGTAGAGATGAGCACTGTGCTTTTAATTGTATATAATAAAAAAATATTTAAAACAGACTTACCTAAATCATTTTCCGCCAAGGGCCCAACGCATCCGAAAAATCGCTTATCCAGCAGTTGAAGCAATTGTAGGGCTGTATCTCTGACAACTTGTCTAGGGCAGCCGGTGTTCATTAACGTTACATTTATAATTGCAGTATAGTGATCACACGGATACTCCCTAAAAGTGTTCAAATTGTAACGGCGCACTTGAATATAATGCCATACAGGTAACAGCCATAAATTATCTGTCTAAGCTTATAAAATAGAATTTGTGTCTCAAACGACACTGAGGTCTCTATCTGCCTACACCTCAGTGTCGAGTGACGACCGGTCTTTGGGGTCATCGTGTTTAAGCTGTTAGGCTGTTTTTCAATTTCGATAGCTTCACGAATGAGTCTGGATTTTAAGGAGCGGATGGAAGCGATGATTTTGCTTTTTCGAAATCTATTTTGTGGCCTGTCTGAATATGATGTTGGCTGAAGTAACATCGGAATGTTTGACAAATATAGAATGTTCGTAAATGCGGTTATGGATTCGTCGGTTTGTCTGTCCTATATATGTACGTGGGCAACTGGAACAAGGTATCTCGTCGACACCATAGTCTTTATTGGTGATTTGGTCTTTTACGGATCTGACGATATTGGACAACTGGGAGTGAGTAGTGAAGATGGTTTTGATGTTTAGAGGGTTAAGAGTTCTACCGATCTTGTCAGTGACACCTTTAATAAAAGGTAGAAAGATTTTGGGTTGATCAGGCGGCAACGTTTCATTTTTGGATGGAATGGGGTTTCCTATTGATTTGGGTTTTGTGGTAGCCGTTTTGTAAGAGTGATTGCCTTATTGAATTGATTTCGAATCAACGTCTTTGAATACCGGAATGTATTCCATTCAGATGGGAGAGGAAGAGATCTAATGTGTCTTTACCATGGGGCCAAATGACAGAGGTGTCATCAACGTACCGTAACCAGCAGATTGGTTTAAGACTTGATGAGGATAGGGC
Source organism: Diabrotica balteata (assembly GCA_918026665.1). Lineage (NCBI taxonomy): Eukaryota > Metazoa > Arthropoda > Insecta > Coleoptera > Chrysomelidae > Diabrotica > Diabrotica balteata. The sequence continues at coordinate 25,828,613 of OU898282.1, forward strand.
TCTTTCGAAACGTTTTATGTAGATGTCAGCTATTAAGGGAGAGAGGGAGGATTGTATTGAATATCTTCTTCGTTTAAAACAAAAAGATCGATATTTTTATTCCTATCCAATAAAAACATTAAAATATTTCAGCATGTCTCTTATTTCTACATCAGGCGGAGAATTTATGGTACCTTCATCCTATTACGCAAAGATATTTACCTTGCACTAAAGATGGTGGCCAATGCAATGAAACAGCTATCAGCGACTCTTGACGTACCGGTATAACATTTATCAACTACCCAGTCCAAAAGCGGTGACACATCGGGATTTGATTCAAGTAAAAGAATGACAGTTTCTTGAGCGAGACTGTAGACCTGGAACAAAAACACCCTATAAGAACATCTAATCTCACGCATGCAGTAAGTGATTAGTTGTTACATCAATTAGACGTGAGCGGTATTATCTACAAACTTGTTAAACTTCTAGTTTGTGTGACAATTTTATTAAAACATTTAAATTTTATTATGTGTGTATCTACATTTTGTGATAAAATAGTGCTTAAAAAGTAAAAGTAATCTCCCCTGATGGAGGAGAATAACAATAAGACGCTAATGCGTTATCTAAATACTCGGGAAGTTGTTAGTGAATCAGATATGGATACATGAATCAACACCGCATTCCAACACTGTTGTACTTATGACCAGAATATAGGCCGTTTGCATCTAAAATGCGTACAAGTACCCATAAAAATCAGGTTACTGCGATGTTATGTCTTTCCTATACTGTTGTACGGAGCTGAGTCGTGGACTCCCACAGACACTATCTGCAAGAAAATTGGGGCTTTCGAAATGTGGCTTTATTGTTGAATCCTGAAGATATCCTATACCAGCCTCTTTACTAACCAGAACGTTTTATTAAGAATGCAAAAAGGAAAAGAGTTGCTAACCACAATAAAAACAGCCAAAATCGTATACCTCGGTCACATCATGAGGAACAGCGAAAGATATGGGTTGCTGCAATTAATTCTACAAGGAAAAGTAAACGGAAAAGAAGGACCAGGAAGGCGAAGGATTTCCTGGCTGAAAAATGTTCAACACAACAACCACAAGTCTTTTCAGAGAAGCAGTCAACATCCGAAACGGATAGGCAATACAAGAAGAAGAAATCAGTTATCAAAGCTTATATTACGACCAGTTTTGCTACTGGCTCAACTTGACGAATAACGATGTTTCACCTGTGTTGCTCTGCTGGAAAGTCCCTCGTGTAGAAACGTACGTACATGATAAACGTGTAGAAACATCTAGCATCTACCAATGTAAAAATTTTGAGGCCATATTTGGCCTGATTATTCGGAACATATTGACAAAATTTGGCCTGATTTTCGTCGATGGTCAACGACTCACTTCGTGAAAAGCAGCTTTCGAAATTGATACAAACTGACCAAATATCTCCCTAATCGGGGTGAGGTTGTCTTGTTTTTTTCGCTCGGCACGAGTTTCGATGTCATCAAAACGTAGACAGGCTAAGAGAAATCGAAATCTATATCTATAGTGCCATGGCCTTTCTAAAAATCATAACTCCGGTGTTATCAGTTGCCCAAAGGTCGTCCAAATTTTGTCGACCAGAATGATAAAAACCAACTAAATAAAGAACGTAATTCTTGACGTTTTGTTTCTTTTACTGTATTTTTATTGTTTTCCAAGTATTAAGGACTTTTCCTGAATCTTCTTGTTGGTGTAAATGACAATTTCACTGATCATATTATTAATTATAAAATACTTCCAGCACACTCTATTGGTGACTTGTCATTCATATTTTGTGGTCGAACGCATGGCCAATGTGTTTCAATATTTTGTCTACTTAGTAGAATCAGTATCATAGTATTATCAATCTCAAGTAGCTAATGCATCTAGAATCTTTAATCTTGATAAAACGGGTACTAGCACTGTGCAAAAACCAAGAAAAATTTTAGCCGAAAAGGGTTCCAGACAAGTTAGTCAATGCAGCAGTGCCGAACGTGGAACTCTAGTAACAACTTGCACAATCGTTTGTGGTAACGGCACATACCTTCCCCCAGCCATGGTGTTTCCGAGAAAATATTTCAAAACTCACATGGTAGCTGGAGCACCTCCCGGTATAGGGATTTATAGGATGGGATTAGCAACGCCCAATGGTTGGATGGCGGTCGAACTCTTTTCACATGTTCTTGACCATTTCATAAATCATTCACATAGTACACCTGACAGTTAGGGTCAAAATAGTCACATCTGCAGCTCGAGCTTCAACAACGGCAACTGATATATGGCTTGACTATTTTGACCCTACCTTCACACTGTAGACACAAAATGCCGCCCTTAGATATATCAGTCTTTAGACTATTCAAAGCACGTTACAACGCTGGAATTCCCATGACTATTTACCAAATAGCCGAATCTGTTGGAAAAACTCATGCAAAATCCTTAACTCCTTCCAATATAATGTCAGGATTCCAGAAAAGTGGAATTTATCCATTTAATTCTCTAATTTTTGACGACATAGACTTTTTAACATCAGCAGTATCTGACAGGCTACAACGGGAAGATGTCCTCGATTATGAATTACCTGGACCTGCCACCTTACAATTTCGTAAAAAGGCTACACCAGATACTGAACGTGCTGGACCATCTGGCGCACAACTTCAGAACGAGATTGTGGTACACAGTGAAACAATTTTCATTATTTTCGAATTTCGTCCATAAGATGTTAAGAAAGAGTTAGTGTACCATACTGCTTTAAAATTTTTTCTTTTAATTCAAAAATAAATTTTTTGAACGCAAATATTTTTTTTTTGTTTCACTGTGTACTACTCTCCCCTAATTATGATTACAGTTGTATAAAAAGTTCATGTTTATACCCAGTTTACCCGCAGAATAAATTCAGAAACTATTTCTGAGAGTAGATTTAAGTGTTATATTTTTATTTATATATTTTTATTGTGCTCATTATGTGAAAATAAGGAAAACTTTTAGGTAAAAAAAACATCATATAATTAAATAAGTAATTATAATAATTTAAATATTTAATGAATAAGGAAATTTTATAAGGTCATTGTCCAGTAATATGATCTAGCATCGCATACACTACTCAGTGTCATTAGTTGCAGTCTTAAGACATCGTTATTTAAGTAGGCCACATGTTTAACATTCACATGAGCGTAACAAGAGGGGGCCAATAAAATTTGATAGAATAGCCGCACCGAGAGTAAATGCAATAATTTCGTATTTAAAATACTTAAATTTTGTTTCTATAAACATTTACATTGTAATTCGTCAAAAGATTTCTTTTCTTCCAAGAAAACTTTTTATAGCTTTGTTGTGTATAATGCAGTCTACAGGGTGGTGAATCGTCAAACGGGCCATAGGAAACTCAGGGGGAAATTCTAAATTGTTGAATTCCTGCTTCTCTAATTATTTTACACCAAAAGTCATGGGAAACTATTTGTAGAGGACTCAAATATGTATCGAAAACAATTGTTCTACGACTTAAACGTACGTATTCCAAAATTTTGCTAAAATATAATACATTTTTTAGGCCACCCCTAAAAGTCAGGCCGGACGTCGTGAAAAAAATGTGTATTACGTGTTGCGTTTTGTCATATTGACGTTTCTAATATTTGACAATATTTAAATCAACTATATTATATTTATCTATGATTTAAATGGCCAATATTTTTATTTTGTGATTTATTGTTTAAAAAAATATTAAGTTGATTAAAAAATGTACTCAGTTAAGGAGAAAAGAACAATAATAAAAATGTTTTATTCATGTTTTATTATAACATTTGTTATAGTTTTATGTTTAGAAATTATCATAAATTATTTTTAGCAATAAAGATCACAGTAACAGTATATTGGAATTCATTGAATTGTTGTATAACTTAACTTAACATGGAATTAAATTTTATATTGTGTATTAGAATATCTTACGTTAAATAAAGATCCGGTAGTGACAGGAAAAGGTTCGCGCTATTGCCTGAATACAACATTATGTGATTTTTCGTCAACTGAGTACATTTCATTATATTGATCGATTTGTAAACAATATAATATATTGTTCACAAAGTAATATTGTTCAGTAGTAGTAGTATTTAGTAAAATTCATTGTTTATAATTTAATCATGAAACAAAAAAATTGACAATTTAAATTGTCAAACATCTGACATCAATACGATAAAATACACACGTTCTATATTCTTGTATTACGTGTGGCCTAACTTTTAGGGGTGGTCTGAAAAATCTATTATATTTTTGCAAAATTTTGAAGTACACTTGATTCGTAGAACGGTTTTAACATTTGTTTTTAATTCAGATTTTAGTCCTCTACAAATAGTTTTTTATGACTTTTGATCTAAAATAATTAGGGAAGCAGCAATTCAACAATTTAAAATTTCCCATTGAGTTTCTTATGACCCGTTTGACGATTCACCGCCCAGTATGGTCTCAGGAAAGAAGGCCTATTTTCTTTGTATTTGAGTTCGTAAACAATAGCAAGTTATCATGGTTTCAAGCTACTTGGTTATTACCAGATGTGCTCAACTGTGTACTTAAGTGGCAGCCTACCAAAGGTATCACCTACTTTAATACTGTAACGATTCAAAAATCTTTTAATGTTTTTAAAATTCCATTTAATTCACAAAACAGTAACTTTTATGTGACCGTGTATAAGGTTTCTGCGTCTTCCACTTCTATATCCGAACGTTAGTTTATCATAATCGTCTGGCAAATATTAAATGAAACTATATCACAAATCATGCGCCGTAAGTGGTCAAAAGTAGCCGCAATCACGTGTCTATCTTTCATTCTCGGAAGTTTTGAATTCAATCATTGGCGGCGAGTAAGAAAATATATTTCCTTGCTGGTCATTTTACATTGTAACAATAGAATATTCTATTTCTGCTTATAATAATAAAAATAATACATTAGATCTAGTTTATAAAATAAGTTTTCATTCACATTAATAATGTGTAGACTGAGTAGACTGTGTAGACGGATGTGCGGAAGACGACTATATACCTAAAGATGTAGAATACTCAAATTAGTATATTCTTTTTATTTCAGAACACTATTTAATTATTTAGACTGTCAATAGAAAGAGTGCTAGCAACTGCAGATGCTTGTTTGGTTTGATTTAATATAAATAACTACGCAAGGAAGAAAAGAAAATCCACCGCAGAAAGGAGAGAGAAACTGTGAACAAAAAACTTCAAGAACTAAAAGATCTAAGTAAGCCAATAGAGACGAGAAAATTTTACCGGAAACTGAACAAAAGCAAAAAGCAATTCAAACAAAAGAAGTAAAGAGATAAGGAGGGTAATATATTGACAGAACAGCAAAAAAAACTAAGAAGGAATTCCTGAATGAGACCAAACATGTTTTAGATTATACTGATATATTAGATGTGCGTTTGGAATACTCCATTTAACGTTTTTTATAAAACTATTTCTTTCAATTATGTGTTCTTAATATACTATACGCTTAATAAAAAATAAATTCTCCACTACTGATACCTTCTTGGTAAAACTCATAAGGACAGCTAAACTTACGATATCACACCTATGACACATCATTTTTTGTTTGATGGAGTATAATGCATCGAGCAAAAAAGACAAAAGAGGGAATGTAAAGGTAGTGGGCGCAAAAATATTGTTAGACAGGAAGTGCAATCATTAAACAAGGAAAGAGAGTCTCACTCCTTGTTTGACATCAAATTTAGTTGGGTTATGTTATTGTTTGTCCCAAATGTCACATGAAATCTTATTTATATTGAAGTTTTTTAACAATTGTGTCGCATTTTAGACTATTACCGTTAATAATTAATTAAAACTTTCTCGTCTAAGACACATTCTGAAAAATATTATATAGTTACTGTTAATAAGTGTCGGAAAATTTAAATTTGGCGCATTCGCATTTCCGGATATGTCCGCCATCAGAGGCCACTTTTTGGTCTCCTTTTCATAAGGATTAGATTCCCTCTTTTGTCTTTTTGCTCGATGGTATAGTGTCTCTTAAAATAGAATAAACATTTAAATGTTTATTTTATTCAGCACAAATTGCGTCTTAAGATCGTAGAATGAAATATTTACATAAAAAAAAAACAAAATCAGATGTGGCTTGAGATCAAAGGTTGTGTGAATAAGAAACGCTGAAAACTGAAATTAAATCAGATCCCAGACGGGGAGTTTTGCTTTTGCCGGAAAAATATTACTGATGCATGAGAGAATGAAATCAGTGAGTATATAGCTTTTGGGTTTTGGCAAGGCTGTGTCTGGAGTTTTGCCACTGGCGACGCCAGGACCATATATTCTCGATTATAACCATCTAAGGTTAGAAAACATTTTTTGAGATCAATTTTATCTTTGGGCAGTAAAGGTGGCTGTGGCAGTAATGTTAATGACAACATGCAGTCAATAAAATAGTACGAGGTAAATAAAAAGTAAAGATTAATTTGATGCAGATTGGGCCATCTTTAATTACAGTTGGTACAGACAACCCCACAAATCATTGTAATATTTCACCTTTTATATTTAATCCTGCAACAGTAATGACAATTAAATATATCCAAATCAATTTATCAAGTGACAATAATATGGAGGAATAGTCATGGAACAAGTGGCACAACAAGTAAAACAGCAGAATACCTTAACTATATAATATGAAGAAGCAAATATGTTTTAACGATAAAGTATGGAGGAATGATAATATACCAATAGAATAAGAGGTTATATTAAAGAAAAACAGGAAATATGCCTATATAAAAATAGTAAAAGAGGAAGATCTTTATAATTTATCTATTTATTCGTTATCAAAGAATTAAATTTATAAATTTGCTAGCACACTGTGATTATTTCTATATACCATTTTTATATTTAATAAATTATTGCAATACTTACTTTTTCGTCTGGACTATTAAGTAGTCCATCTATCCACAGATAGTAAGAACTTTCTTCAGTAAGAGAATCAAAGCAAGGACCACAACAGAGAAGATAACTCATGGCTTGTAATGAAATCAACTGCAACTCCACATGTTTTTTGTTATTCATATCACCTTCGGAATTCGCCTTTCCTGTCGGGAAACCATATTTTCCAGCCCAATTACCAAATAAGGTGAAGAGATTCCTCCTTAGGTCTCTTTTTAAAAGAGTTCGACGAGTTTCCACTAAAAATAAAATATTGATTTTATATATAATTCATACCGTTATTTAACTTTTAAATTAAAGAGACAAATACACCATTTCTCCCTTACACTCCCAAAGTCCTACGTAACTACCGCAATAATGCCTACCTGATATGTCTATCTGATCTACAATTAGACTTCTATCTGGCAACAAAATACAATTTGCTACCCTTAACGATATCGCAATGCTAGATCTGTAATTTACTTCCAAAAAAGTATCAACCAATTCGCAAACAAACCTAATAGTACCAGATCCCACTGTAGGATCACTACGTTCATAACGTAGTTCACCAAACTCACATTTTTACATACATTTAAAACTAGGAGAATACATTGATAATAGGTTGCTAGTCAAAAATTGGCCGAAAATATGTTTAATTTAATTCATAGTAATTAGGTAGATCTTGCTCTGATAACAACTTGTTTATACTCCAACAATTAATAGAAAAAAGGCTAGCGGTTGGTACCGAAGTACATCTAGCCTTCATCGACCTAAAAAAGGCGTATGATACAGTTCCAAGACTTAAATTGTGGCAAGCTTTACAACAACTCGGCATTAGTCAATACCTTTTAGGAATAATCACAGAAGTATACAGGGATAACACTACTTACCTAAAAATCGGAAATAGACTATCAGAGCCAATAAAAGTAACTAAAGGACTAAGACAGGAATGCAGTATGTCACTCTTACTGTTTAATTTATATATTGAGGCAGCCCTCCAAAATTGGATAAACCACTGCCAGGGAATGGGAATCCCCCTAGGAAATGACATACTGTTCTCCCTGAACTTTGCGGATGACCAAGTCGTCCTAGCTCAAGAATCTTATGATCTAAAATTTATGATAAAGCATCTATATAGAGAATATGTAAAATGGGGGTTACAAGTCAGCATGAAGAAAACAGAATATTTAGTTACCAATTCAGATGCAAGCTTTGAAGTGTTGATAGAAGAGGACGTGGAAATCAGACAAATAGAAACATTTAAATATTTAGGTGCACTCATTGATAAGAACGGCTTGGGAGAAACCGAAATTAAACACCGAATTAATCAGGGACGTAAAATTGTAGGATGTCTGAACTCCTTATGGTGGGATCGCAACATTTCCAAAAGGAACAAAAAAAGAATAGGGCAAACCATGGTTGAATCAGTTCTTTGTTAGGGCTCTGAAGTATGGAAAATTAATCCAGACCTGAAGAGAAGATTTTTGGCAGTTGAAATGGATTATTTGGACACCTGTTGAGAATGCCCGACGAACATTGGCCCCAAAAACTTCACAGCTGGAAGCCACCTGGAAGAAGAGAACGAGGTAGACCTCGACGCTCATGGAATGAAGGAATTAGAAGAGCAATGGAATCGAGAGGTTTGGAGGAGGAGCATGCCTTGAGGAGAACGGTCATATGGCGATAGCCGTCTCCAAAATGTATTGTATTTACAAGTTGGATCCTGTAATATATATATATATATATATATATATATATATATATATATACATATATATATATATATATATATATATATATATATATATATATATATATATATATCAATTAAGAATCACTCGAAGAGTGATGGGTTTTTCGGTCCAAAGGTGGAGAGAAAAAAGACAAGAAGGTGGCTACTTCATCTATTTATGGAAGACGTTTCGCTTTCTAATCAGAAAGCATCATCAGTTCATCTCAAAAAGACATTTAGCAGTCAATGATATTAAATATGTAAAGAAGCTTACGACAATGGACATTATAATATTATGTTGTATAAACAAATAATTGAACTAAATACAGTTTACAAATTAGCTCAAACTTAGCACAGCAAAAGACCAAAGTGACAGGTCATAGTTCACCTCAACAATTCCGTTAGACGGGGAGCCATTCTATTTTTATGAATTTTGACAGTAATTTAAAAACTATAGCTACAACAGTTCGTTGCTTTTATACCCCTTTTAAATTATGCAGGGTGAACTTGTTACGATTTTCATTGTTATAACTTTTTAAATACCCTGTATAACACAAAACAACTTTGTATTCTTGTATCGAAAAAATAAAGCGGTTATTAAATTTAAAATAAATTGCAGTGTTTCATTTAAAGAACATATCTTTAATGCAGTACAGTGTTACGAAACTCCCTGTATATTTGTAATTTATTTTAAAATGTGAAGCTTACAGCTATCTCCCATTTTGAAAATAATTTTTTTTGTATCAGTATTAAATTTATACTTACGTGTGAAGTTATTAATCATTTTTCTAAGGAAATAGCCAAAATGCAAAGTCAAATCCTTTACAGTAGTCGAATTTTTGTCGGGTTCGTTTTCTAGATAATATCTGACGCCATCTATAAACTCTACCAAGATGGGAATTAGGGATTGCGAATCTCTATCTACAACACAACCGCTTATTCCGAAAGTTTCGTTTTCTGCGATGAATTCTAATAATCTAGTGAGTTGTAGTCTAAGGGCATCTCTCCTGCGCCTTCGTCTGACGTTTTCTTGTTTCTTGTCTACAGCTTCGCGAACGTAGACTGTCAATTCTTCAAATAAGTCTCTGAAAATATTTAAAAATAAATTATTTACAATTTTTTTTATTATTCTAGTGTACTTTATTACATATCTAAAACCTTGGTCTGAAGAAGGCATTATAGTGCATATGGATCTTGGTAATTTGGATTGAATTCCTTCAAAATTGGAATGGTGCTTGCAGAAAAATTTTTAGATCTGATTTCATTTTTCGTTGCGAATCTTCCTATTAATACTTCTTGACTGTTAATACCTCTTAACGGCTCCCAACTACCTCTGTATCTCTTAGCACACATGATGCGGCCTTCTTTTTCGTTCTTTTCAAATAAATTTCCCTCTATAGCAGAAGCCACAGTTAGAATACAGTGCAGGTAAGACAGGAACCGTATTTCTTACGGGAGAACTGCTGACCACGTTGCCGGTGTGCCCGAGCGGCGCATCAGGACCGGATTTAAGAATCTTAGCACTGGAATATACGCGCACTCAACAATTTTCTACGAGATTAAATAAAACGAGCGGTTCCTGATTTATATAAATACATTTATTTATGTTTACAGCACGAAAATATCTTATCAACTAAACTTAACTCATAGAATGTCTACTTATATATATCCACTACTGTAGTGACAGTGACAGTGCCGTGAATAGTGAACAGTGTAGTAGTGTCTGGGGGCTCGGGAGACCGAGACCTCGGAAGCCCTGAGGAAGGCATCAGAGAGGATGCCGAAAGCTAGGCAAAATGGACAACGACGCGGTTCAACCCGGAAGACTGGTGAGTTTGATATTAATTTTAGTAATAATATTAATCTTAGCTCTAGGTTTTATTGTACTAACCGCTGAAATATATATATATATATATTATATATATATATATATATATATATATACATCCCGCCATCATTTTAAACTCGTTTCACGTTGCAGTAATTTAGCATCACCAAGAAAATCTATTATTTTCTATATATAAGTCGTGTATGTTCGTTTAGTGCACCTCTGTTGGCTTAGCAGCGTTGTCGGTTTTTCAATATTCTGATTTTTTTATATATTTAATTTTTTACATCAATCCTACGTTTTAACATCGATCATTTAAAATCACTGTATTTGCTATCATTTTAAAGCCAATAGATGTTGCCGGTATTAATACTTAAAATAATATCTAGGTACATAAATATCGATCCGTTTTCGGTCAACGTGCTAACGACCTGCTAACACGTTGCGGTCTTAACTGGTTTTTTCTTTGCCTAAATGTTAGATATATTTATTTAAGGTAGATATTTTTCCCAGAGAATTGTGTAGGGGAATATTTTACATAAATTTCAATTTACAACCTGTTTAATCCAAGCTATCGGTGAATAGTTTGAGGTAAATATTATGTTTTTATGGGATTACGCCTCAATTATTGGTTGTAATTGTGATAAGAATCACATTTTTAATTAACTTGTGTTTGACATTTTGATTTCCATTCCGGAAATCGTTCTCAAAAACGTTTTTTTTGTACAAAATGTGTATACACATTTTAGATAATTTGTACAATAAACAATAAATATTAGTTAATTAAAAATGTAATTAATATTACATTTTTATTTAACCATGCAACAAGAAAGTATTTCACAGAACCTCGGTAAATAGTTTTCAAAAATCTACGGTTATTTAAATTCTAAATAGTATGAGAGATACTATTGTACTATATCTATACTCTAATATGTATCTATATGTATCTATACTCTAAGATGTACAGTTGATTATGCTTTGTTCTTTTTTTTTAACAATCTTAAAAGATACAAAAAAAAAATGTTTGCTTGTAAAACGTTTTTTTACATTCTAAAGAAAAATGATTAAAATAAAAGTTGTAGACCATAAAAGGTTTTTTATGTTGAGAGATACCAAATTAAAATATATAATTAATTGAGCAAGGTAATTGCAAAAAACCCTAAACTCTAAAATATTATGTTTTTAGTAATTTATAAATGATAATAATTGAATTTTTTGCCCAACGGCAGATAATATAGCTACTTCAAATTATCGCAATTAATGGGTTTTTAAGGTGTGCTAAATAGTAAGCAAATCACTTTGAACTTGTCCAAATACTTGTCCAATACTTGTATGTACAAGTATTTTGTAATTTGCAATCTTAATGGCTTATAAGAAAACAAAGAGACAAAAACAGACATAACCAATAAGAACTAAGATAACATTTAATTCTTAAAATCATATTTTTATTGTTTATTAATACAAGATCTAAAAATTGAAAAGATTTTGAATTAAGATCTATAATATATGATCGAAGTTATAGATGGCTTACACAGTAAAGGAGTAAAATGTTATAACCCATTAAAATAATGGTATTCGTAAATTACCGCCACGGAAAAGTACCATGGAGGTAAGAACTGACTGAGCTTGTTTTTTTTTAGATTCGGACTTTAAATTGAAGCACGCTTGCAAAATATTTAATATCTCGGCTTCTGTGGCACGTAGAACCTTCATTTCTTTACTAGGGTAGCTCAACCAAATAATAAGAATTGTGCTATTTTGACCTATCTTACTAAATTTTTCCGTTGAAAGTACGAACTCTTATAAAAGCGAGTTCGATTTACAGAATACACGTGTGTATAGAGAGTACAGAGTGACTATCTGGTCAAGTACAGTCGTTTAGATAATCGCTCTTTGGGATAAACAAATTGGATAACTTTGTGATCTATGTGAAATATACCACACTTTAATAATGTATTCTTCTTCTCTTCTTCAGCCTTCATTTATCCAATGTTGGACATAGGCCTCCTCCAATTGCTTCCACGCTTCCCTATCTTTTGCAATTCTCATCCACTGCTTTCCAGCTACAGCAGTTATATCGTCTATCCATCTCTTTTTAGGTCTTCCCACGCTTCTTTTTGTTTCTCGAGGTCTCCAGAATGTCACTTTATGAGACCATCTGTTGGTGTCTTGTCTTGCTACATGTGCTACCCATTGCCATCTCAATGTCGCTATTTTTTCCATGATGTCGGTTACTTTAGTTCTTTGACGTATTTCGGTGTTAGGAATTTTGTCTCTGAGGCTTATATTTAACATGGCCCTCTCCATGGCCCGTTGAATTACTCTTAATTGTTCTGCCATTTTTCTTGTTATTGCCATAGTTTCCAATCCATAAGTTGCAACTGGTAGTATACAAGTGTCATAGGTTTTTTTTTTCTGTCTTTTAAAATGAAGCTCAACTTACCAAAAGCAGCCCATGATATTTGTGTCCTTTTTTAATTTCTAGGGTTTGATTTTCCTTTTCGTTTTTAATTGCATGTCCTAGGTATAATATATTGTTCTACCTTTTCTATATTGATGTTATCTATCGTGATGTTTTCTAGGCTGTTGCTTAATATCTTTGTTTTGTCGAGATTCATTTTTAATCCTATTTGATTCGATTTGTGATTTAAATCTTGTAGCATTGATTTTAGTTCATGGATATCTGTGCTTATTAGTACTATGTCGTCTGCAAAACGCAAATGGTTAAGATATTCTCCATCTATTTTTAATCCATTTTCGGCCCAATTTAGTTGTTTGAAAACATTTTCTAGTGCCAAAGTAAATAACTTGGGTGAGATGGTGTCGCCCTGTCTCACACCTTTGCCAAGGTCTATTTTTCTAGTTTCCAGATCATCATCTATTTTTACGTGAAAAGTAGCATCATCGTATATATTCTTAAGGAGGGCAGCATATCTTGAATCTACTCTGGCGTCGTCCAATGCTGTTAAGAAAGCCCAATTCTCGATACTGTCGAATGCTTTGTGATAATCGACAAATGCCAGATGTAGTGGTATGTTGTACTCTATTGTTTTTTTAATAATGGTCCGAATTGTTTGCAAGTGATCGATAGTGCTAAAACCCTTACGAAAGCCTGCTTGCTCCACTGGTTGGTATGCATCTAGTTTAGCTGTCAATCTATTTGTTATTATTCGGTTAGTAGTTTGTAAAGGTGTGACAATAAGCTTATTGGTCGGTAGTTTTCTATATTTGCGGCGTCCCCTTTTTTATGGAGTAGAATGACTTCCGCATTTTTCCATGTGTTCGGTATTTGTCCTTCCAATAGGCGTTTATTAAGTAATGCTCTTATTGCCTCTTCTAATGCAGTGCCTCCCATTTTTAGCATCTCTGAAGTCATTTTATCTTCTCCTGGTGTTTTCCCATTTTTCATTTGTTTTAGGGCGGCTCTAATTTCTGATGTTATTATTTCAGGGAAGTCCTCTGAGCCCACATTTAAGATATGTTTTTTTGGTATACCGGGGTTCGGAATAGTAGAACTATACAGCTTCTCATAAAATTTTCGAATTTCTCTAACGATCTCTTCCTTCACAATGTTCCACGGTCGTCTTTTATCTTTATGATTTTATTCCTGCCAGCGGATTTACATGTTTTTAGTACTTTCATGTTCTTATTATTTTCTATGGTTTCAAGAATCTGGTTTGTTCTATAAACTCTGAGGTCTTAATATTTTTCTTAACGCTTCTGTTGAGCGCTTTATAGTCCGGGTTATCTCTGTTTGTTCTTCTTCTTTTCTCTATCTGTTCTAGAGTTTCGGGTTTTAGTTTAGCTTCCTTTTGTTTTCTTATTCTGCAACAGAGTTTCTTAGTGACTGTTTGTATGTCTTTAGTTATTTTCTCAGCTAGTTCATCTATATTCTTGTGCTCAAAGGTATTTGCTACTAGTTTTCGTGCTAATTCCTCTTGGTATTTCTCTTTATTACTGGCTAGGATGTCTGCCGTCGGTAAAGGGTTTGTTGTTAATAGTTTTCGTCTTTCTCTCTTTAATCAATCAATTTAAATTAGTTATATTAAATGCCATTATGTACAAACGAAGGTATTAACATTTATAAATTACTGCAAAATAATTGAGGGTTTTTCGGCAAAATACGAAAGTACGTTTCTATTTTGAGAACGATTTCCGAATTGGAAATTGAAATGCCAATAAACGTACTTTAACCTTTAATTGTGGCTTATTCCCATTTAATTAGTAATTATGTCTTGTTTATCTCTGCACTTGGTCACACATATTCCTTCAGGACTGTAAATACTGACCACTTTACGTTTTTTTTTTTAGTTTCTTTGACAAGTGGGGATTGTCTATTCGGTTATTTCTTAATATGGACTATCAGTAATTGTTTAGTAAAGTCAATTACTGATAGATCTATTATAGAAGTTACCCATACTTTTCCAGTAGTCATTTAGACGGTTCATCTTAATTGTCCTCATTTGGGAATATAAGCCCGAGAAAAGTTTTAAATTCTGTTTGTGTTGTCTGTTTCCAAAACGCAATCCTCGATTTTTCTAAACGACTTTCTGCAAATATTTCGTCAGAGTCACTTCCACCATTCATTTAATCTACATCATCCTCGCCAGATGCTTCTAAAAATGATTGTAATTCAGCAGTGGTCAATCTACGTTTATGTTTACGTCTAGCTTTTTTAGACGTCGAACACATAATATTATTTACATCCATTTTTTTACAAATACTATAACTTACTTTAACATACGTAATTAACAATGAAAACATACTACTAGAAACTATCAATTTACGTTTTCCAATACTATAAGGGCACTTGAGGCACAACACGTTTTTACTCAATAATAATTCCTGTATAAGTAAAATTGCTTTTTAATTTGCTTCATTGAAGCACACTAGACATATTGCAGTTTTGCTATCACATTCTTCACAGTATGTTTTAATTTTTTTAATTTTTCTATCGGCCTTTCTACTAGTCACGCTTATTCTTAAAATTTTGTAACCTCTTGTACACTTCCTTCTCTTTTTATTATCTACATCGCTTTGCCTGAGATGGTATTTTTTGGGTGTAATTAGTCATTAGGGTTTCAACATTTCTTTATTTGCAAACGCCTTCGCTAATTCCAGTCTGAACTCAAGGATAGGTTGTCGCTTTTTTCGCGTTTTCTATTATTTAGCAACTAAGTATTGACTACTGCGGTATTAAATATTAATTCCACTGCCACTTTCCGGTACCACTTTAGTATTTTGCGTATTGGGCTTTTGTAAAAAGCCATTTAATCGCTAAAATCAACTCTTTTTTCACAACGTTATAATTTAGAATAGTTTGTGGTTTTAGCACTTGTGTCTAATTTTTCTTTCCACCTGAATAAACCAAGATACAACTATTATGTTTAAATGTTGTAATAATTAAAACTGGTTCTTTGTCGACCCTTTTTATCACTTGTGAAATCAATAATGGGGTGAAGTTTCAGTATATAAGTAGTTGCGACTTTTTTAATCTAGATTTTGGTTTTGAATTTTTTGTAATAGAACATCTGCACATAAATTCGTTTCTTGAACTATGATTTGAATTCATCGACCCATATTCTAAAAGAAATGTGTTTTTACGTTGTCGGGAATATTATAAATTGGTTATCTTTCACAAAGCATTCGAAATATGATTTAAATTCTATTTCAGAAAAAATTTTTACTGCAACTCTTGTTCGACCTAAACTAAATTATTACACAAAACAAGTAATCTATTTTTTTTATAGAAATGTAGAAATAGAATTTCCTGTCGAAGTTTTATGTGTGGCATAAGTCACTGGTGTCTCGTATATACGGTCCTCTTATCGCATTACAAACATAATTCTCAATTAACAGTGCGGTACAAGATATATTTAGGTTGTATAATCAAGCCGTAATACTTGTCGTGAGACCATAAGACCGTATGTTATAAATAAATATATTCCTACAAGAATTATCTTAAAAAATGAGAAAAATACAATAAAAAAGTGCAATATGAAGTGTTATTTAAAAAATGGCAAGTCATTCACGGGCGGACAGTTAAAAACAAAAGTTTTCAGTGTTCTATTGCTTGATTATTATTATCTAATTGGTATATTTTAAAAATATTAGGGACATCCCCACCGACCACAATCTTCTTCTTACAACAATTAGGATAGAATTTAAAAGAACAAAAAGAAATAAGCAAATAATAGCTATTAACCCAGATAAGCTTAAAGAAGAATACACTAGTAATAAAATACGGGAAGAAATACATAGACACTTGAGTAACAGAACAGTACAATCGACACAAACTCCCGAGGAAGACTGGCACTATATTGAGAAAACACTTACAAGAGTAACAAACCATGGATGACAGAAGAAATTCTAAACATGATGGACGAAAGAAGAAAATACAGAGGTAAAAATGAAACAACATACAAGCAAATACACAAGAATATCAGAATAAAGATCCAACAAGCCAAAGAAACCTGGCTAAGTGAAAGATGCCAAGAAATTGAAGAGTTGGAACAAAGACATGATACTTTCAATCTACATAAAAAAGTAAAAGAAGCCGCTGGAATATTTAAACAAACTCCTACGTCTTTCATCGAAGATAAACATGGGAACCCGCTACTGAACAGAGAAGATTAAATAGGTAGATGGAGAGAATACGTGGAAGAGATGTTTCAAGACCGAGAGAGGACGAACATTTACATGCAGGAGGCATCGACTGGACCTTATATCACAAAGCAAGAAATTATCAAAGCGGCAAATCAGATAAAGAACGGAAAAGCTGTTGGGGAAGATAATATCCCAATTGAAATAATAAAGATATTACTAGACGAACACATCGAAGTAATGGAAGATATATTTAACAAAATATACGAAACAGGCATAATACCAAATGATTGGCTGACATCGGTGTTTATACCACTACCAAAGAAGAAAAACGCCAAGAAATGTGAAGACCATAGGATTATTAGCCTGATGAATCATATATTGAAACTTTTCCTACGAGTAATACACAATAGAGTATACAATAAACTAGACTAACACACTGGTCAAACTCAGTTTGGTTTTAAGAATGGGTACGGAACAAGAGAAGCACTTTTTTCAATACGTGTGCTAGTTGAAAGATGTAGAGATGTCGATTCTGATGTATACTTGTGTTTTATATACTTTCAGAAGGCGTTTGACCTGGTGAAACATTATAAACTAATAGATATTTTAAGGTCATGTAATATCGACGATAAAGACTTAAGGATCATTTCAAACCTTTACCAAGAACAAAAGGCTAAAATCAGAATAACAAGCGAAACATCTGGAAAAATCAATATCGAGAAGGGAGTAAGACAGGGATGTGTCCTATCACCTTTGCTGTTCAATGTTTACTCTGAGAAGATATTTCAGAAAGCTTTGGAAGGCACCTCGGATGGTATAATTATAAACGGGCAATGTATAAATAACCTGCGATATGCTGATGACACTGTCATACTGGCAAATAATGCTGAAGCCCTGCAACGCTTAATGGACCGAGTAATGACAGCCTGTAGAGAATTTGGAATGAAATTGAATACAAAGAAGACAAAAACGACGATCATCAGCAAGCACCAAAACAGAAGGGTGAAGGTCAATGTCGACGGAACAGATCTGGATAGAGTAACAAGAACAACGTACCTTGGAAGTAATCTTGATGAAACTTGGGACCACTCACTAGAGATAAGAATACGCCTGAAAAAGGCACGTACAATGTTTTACAAAATGCAAAAAGTTCTATCATCCGCCAGCTGGGCATCTCATTGAGAACTAGAATACTTAAGTGCTATGTTTTCTCCACCCTGCTCTATGGTGTTGAAGCCTGGACAATGACAGAAGCAACACAAAAAAGAATCCAAGCATTCGAACTCTGGTGTTACCGTAAAATGCTCAGAATATCCTACATGAGCCATACGACGAATGCGGAAGTCTTGCGGAGAATGAATAAGGAAAGAGAGCTTATGCTTATAATAAAAGAACGGAAAACACAATATTTTGGTCACATCATAAGAAGTCAAAAGTATGAACTGCTCCAACTTATAATCGAAGGCAAAGTCAATAGCAAAAGAGGACCAGGAAGAAGACGCAACTCTTGCAAAAAAACTCTCGCAACTCTTGCAAAAAAACTCTTGCAACTCTTTCTAAAAACTTACGGCAATGGACGAACATGACCTCCATAGAACTATTCAGAACTGCTACAAATAAGATTAAATGGGCAAATGTAATGGCCAACGTCCTTAAGGATAAGGCACCGTAAGAAGAAGATTGGTTAAGTGCTATCATTTGAGATATCGTACGTCACTATTGGCCTAATAGGACCAAAGGTACATAACTAAGGCCCTTTTGACATGCAACTCCATTACCTCATTGTATCTCATTGTATTTTATTTGTTAAATCCTTTCATTTGAGGTACTGCACGTCATGATTGGACTAACAGAACCGAAGATACACAACTAAGGCCCTTTTGACATTGTGCTGTATTTCATTTTTCTATCCCATTGTATTCCTTACGGTAAATCTTATCATTAGAGGTACTATACGTCACGATTGGACTAATAGGATCAAAAATACGTGACTACGGCCCTTTTGACATGTTGCTGTATTTGATTTTTCTATTTCATTGTTTTCGATTGGTTAAATCCTATCATTTGAGATACTGTACGTCACGATTGGACTTATAGAAACGAAGGTATATAACTAAGGCCTTTTTGACATGCTGCTTTTCTGTCTTATTGTATTTTATTGGTTAAATCCTATCATTTGAGGTGCTGTACATCACGACTGGACCAATTGGAGCAAAAATATGCAATATATACCCCGTTATATATACCCAATATATAACCCGTTATTTTTAATCAAACAAGATGCTAGAATGATTTATGGATGAAAAAAATATATATAAATTCTTAAATTTACCATTTCGTTGTGGGTAATATTATATTCAACAGCGATGCCAAATTTCTGATGCCAAAATGATTGATAATGAAAGTGCGATATACATTTTCATGTATATAATGGCAGCGAGTAAACGGTAAAACCCTGAACTAAATATATATAATATTTTCACTGTACCATCATTTTAGACTCAAACATTTCCTGGAATAAACTTATATAACTCAGTAAGGGATAAAAAGAGAAAGCGGACATTTTAAAATACCAACACGGTATCAAATCTCTAATCATTGAGATGGTTAAAATTCTTGTAACAAGTACAGGAAAAAAGTTATTAAGGTCTTGTAAAGTAGCGTCGATATACAGATGCTACTTTGCAAGACGATGCTGAATTGATGGTAAAAGCATAATGTATCGATGCCAAAATGATAGTAGGATGTATATATATATATATATATATATTATATATTATATATATATATATATATATATAATATATATATATTATATTATATATATATATATATATATATATATATATATATATATAATATATAATATATATATATATATTTATATATATATATATATATATATATATATATATATATATATATGCTTCCATCTTTCTCTATCTTGCGCCAATCTAATCCACTGTTTGCCTGCCACTGCTCTTATGTCATCTACCCATCTTTTTTGAGGTCTTCCCATGCTTCTTGTTGTCGTCCTTGGTCTCCATTCTACAATTCTCCGTGTCCACTTGTTGTCACTATATCGGGCTACGTGACCTGCCCAGCGCCATTTCATTTTTGTAATTTCTTCCACAATATCCCTAATCTTCGTTCTACGTCTTATCTCGGTGTTTCTAATCTTGTCTCTTAGTGATATTCCAAGCATGATTCGTTCAATTGCTCTTTGCGTTGTTTCTAATTTTTTGGCAGATTTTTTGGTAAGTGCTACTGTCTCCAAGCCGTAGGTACAAACAGGTAGTATGCATGTGTTATACACCTTTTTCTTTAAGTTTATAGGAATGGAGGTGTTTTTCAAGATATGTGCTAGTTTGCCGAAAGCGCCCCAAGCCAGTTGTGTTCTTCTTTTAATTTCAGCATCTTGATTTGGTTTTCCTAGTTTGATAACATGACCTAGATATACATAATGTTCCACATTTTCTATGGTATGATTTTGTATTGCTATATTTGTCTGGTCTCGGCTCAGTATTTTTGTTTTACTGTAATTCATTTTTAAGCCTACCGCTCCTGAAACTGCATTTAATTGTTGTAACATATCATTTAGTTCTTGGATATTATCGGCTATTAAAACTATGTCATCTGCGAATCTCAAGTGGTTTAAGTATGATCCGTCGACGTTGATACCCTTATTGTTCTATTCCAGTTTCTTAAAAATATCTTCTAGAGCAAGGGTAAATAGTTTGGGAGAGATGGTGTCTCCTCTCTTTCTTTTAACCACTTGACAAAATTTGCATTATTCATTTCATCGTTATAGTCTCCGGTTTTCATGTCCGATTTAAAAATAGTAAGTGCCTGAGATAAGAATCCTGTTTCACCTCCAGCATGTACGATAATAAGCCTTTAGGTACGGGTGCTTTTAGTCATTTATTGTTGCCATCGTCCCATGCTTTTGGTACGGTATGTGAACTATATGTTTCATCACAATACATAATTGACCGTCTCTCATCTTTGTAGTTTTTTAACTTTCTTGTAGCGCGGCATCGCTGCGCGACGTAAAACCAACACTGCATTCTAACTTTGGTTTCTACTATGGTACAATTCTGGGTATTATACTTTACCCTGCATTTTTCTCATGTGTCTATACCACTGACATCTTTCTGGTTTCACTGTTTTGTTACAACTTGCGCTCTTTTTTCTTAGTTTCCTTCATAGTTTTGCTTGCTATACTTCTTCATATATTCAGTTCCTCTGCTATAAGTATACTTTTGATTTTATTAGCGTCTTCTCTAGTTTATATTACATACGTCATAACAGATCTAATACAAGTGATATCTATTGTAACTTTAATTTCTGCCAAATTACATCTTTTAGACATTCTGACACAGTTGTTGCTTTGTTTAAACGCTTTTAAAATCTTTTAGAGATCATGTGAACTGGGAAGACGAATTCTTAGATACGTTAAACTATAAAACTAGTAATATTTCAATATTATTAAGTATGAACTAATTTCTTTATGGTGAGAATTAAATTGTAGTGATTTTTTAATTTAAGTTATTATACTTACCTAAGCGCATTTCCGTTAATATTCCCTAGAGCGTATACTGCTGCATCTCGTATGTCAGTAACTTCGCACCTTAAATGAGGAACGACTAGTTTGTACAATGACACTGGTGAAATATTTGTAGCCGGCAGTTTACTATCATTCTTTTCGGTGTTTAGGCTGTCTGGTGAAGAGCTGGAATAAAGAAAATCTATTGAGTTCAAATGACGTTTTCGATTTTCTTTGGTACAAAATATAAAGATTGAAAGTATCAGGATTTTTGTAACATGGTAACTGTTTGGAAAAGTGTTCAAGACTTATATTTATTTAATTATAATATATTAGCTAATTATAATATGGCTTTAGTTCCAGATCTTTTAAATTCTCGTAATCAAATTGGCTGATTCATTATTGTCAAGTTCTGAGAATTCACTTGTTTGAAAAACAACATGTTTTTGGGAAACTATTTATCAACCCAAAACACTTCAGAGTCATTAAGGAAACGTACCCATCCTTTGTGTAGAAAGTTTAATATGACATTTTAAGCTTAATTTATTGCTATGTACGGAGGTCCTACGAACCACCCTAGTCGACTTTCGTATATACGTATTTTCTTTACAAATTCAAAATACTGTAGCGTTTTTAAATAAAACGAGCGGTTCGAATTTATATAAATATATTTATTTATAACTTTACAGTTCGGTAATATCTTGTCAACTAAAACTAACTCCTAACATCGTTACATATATTCCCACCTCTAATTCGCCTACGTGACGGGTTGTTCTCTCTCGCACTCGATATCCCTGGAAACTTCGAGTCGCTTTCGAGATGCAACCGCTACACGGGACAAGCTGAATGCATGTCCGTAACAATACATACGTATTTTGTTTCGTACATACGTATGATCGGTCACTCTATAATAACTTGTCACCACGAACAACCCTCAAGCACCAGTCACAGATGCCGCATTCATAGAAGTGAATCTGGTATAGAATTGACAAGAAGTTATTAAATCTGACAATTGTTATTTGAATTACAATATTTGATTTTCGATATTTAAATTAAATATTAACCAGCGACCTCATAAAGTTTTATACAAAACAGTAACGATACAATACAATTACAGTTTATTTGATAGCTTTAAGTTTTGCTGTTTTTTTTAAGTTGTATTGTAGAATTCTGTTGAATAATGAAATAGGTGAATAAGTCCTCGTCCAGCCTTTTTGTCTAACCAATCATGAGATGATCAAGATTTAATTTGATTTGAAAAATTAAATGTTGCTATTTCTAACATCCATTTTGTCCTCTCTGCGCCAGGTCGTGTTTCTGCCGCGTATATCATTATTGATTTAATGACTGTTTTTTCAAATTCTGCCTTTCGTTTCTTTCCCGATATTTTTTTTGGTCTCCATATTGTTTCATTCAGACAACCTGCGGCTCTATTTGCTCTATTCACTTGATCTTCTACATCAGTTTCGAGCTTTCCCTAGCTAAATATTTCTAGATATCTAGATATTTAAACTCCATCACTTGTTCCATTATCTGACATTCCAGCTCCAATTTACATCTTAGTAAATTTGCTGTTATAACCATGCATTTTGTCTTTTTTGGGGAAATGTTAATTTTTTTGGCGTTTATAGTAAATTGGTGCAGCATACGTTACATCTTCTAGTATTTCATCGTCTGCATAGCAGATTATTTATTTTAAGTTGTTGTTCTCCCATTTGGTATCGTTTTTTAGTTCTTACTTTTTTTATTATTTCATCCATAATCAGACAATAGAGGACTCAGGAAATTTCCCTCTCTTATCCCATTGCCAGCTTTAGTAGGGTCGGTTAGTTCTTCTTCGACTTTTACTTTTATTGTATTGTTTTGGTACATATTTTCGATCGTTTTGATTATTCCTAGAGGTATCTCTCATGCGGACAATAAGTGGATAACATCCTTTAATTTAACCCGATCAAATGTCTTCTTAAGGTCCACGAAACATAGATATACCAGTTTGTTATATTCTAATGATTTCTCTTTCACTTGTCTCATTATAAATATAGCGTCAGTGCACGATCTTCCCGGTGGCGTCACTTCTTTACATTTTTGTTAAAAAGGGCGTTAAAACGCGGCTAGAAATTTACAACGGGACATTTTAACAAATTTAGAGAAGTCCCTAAACCACACTAGGTTTTAAAATAGATCATGAATATTTCATCAGGACTCTGTGACTGCGCAGAATATCAAAACTACTCAACAGTGGCTTGAACATCATGTACCCGAATTTATTAGTAGTGACGATTGGGCGTCAGTCAGCCCAGACCTTAATCGACTCGGTTACAAATTATGGTCAGTTTCAGAGGGTATGGCCTCTATAAGACGATATCATAATGTCATTGAAATAGACGTTAGTAGTAACTGTAGAGAAAATAGAAAAAGGACGAACCCTAAGACTGGCCACATGGAACGTGAAGAGTTTATCTCAACTAGGTAAGCTGAACAACCTAATAGCTGAAATGGATCGCCTTAAGATAAATATATTCGGTATCAGCGATGTTCAATGGCCCGATTCAGGAAAACTAGCCACAAACAACGACATGATGTATTACGTTGGTAACAATGATCCAAGACATTGATATGGAGTTTCTATTCTTGTAGACAAAGAGACAAAATCAGTAGTTGGTTTTACTCCCTACCCAGAAAGATTGATGATGATTTAATTGCAGACATTCTCTAAAAAGATCAACATTGTCCAAATATATGCACCAACTGCCGACAGATGAGACGGAGATAGAGAGGTTCTACATGCAATTAAACGAAATCATAAGATCCACAAAAAATTATGATATATTGTTGGTGATGGGAGATTTCAACGCAAAGGTTGGACAAGGAAAAGTGGACGGATGTGTCGGAGAATTTGGCTTGGGAGAAAGAAATGAAAGAGGGGACAGACTTGTCGAATTCTGCCAAAGCGAGGAGATGGTAATAATGAATACAAATTTTAAATTACCTAAAAGAAGACTTTATACTTGGAAATCACCTGCGGATTCAGAAGATAACATTGTTCAAAACCAAATAGATTACATTTTAATAAAATCTAGATATAAAAACACTATAAAGTCTCTGAGAACATACCCCGGAGCTGACATAAATTCAGACCATAATCCATTAGTAGGCGTAATGCAGATAAAATTGAAGAAGATCCAAAAACAAACAAATATACCACGGTTTGATGTCTCAACGATAAAAGAAGAACCTATACGTCAGAGCTTAAAACAAGAAATAAATGATAACTTAAAGAAAATCAAACAAGACGTGATAAAAACAACAGATGTTAATGACAAATGGAACGTGGTACAGGAAACTTTAATAAAGGCAGGAGAAAAGCTACTGCAGACAAAAATAAGAAAAAAACAGAGATGGATGACTCAGAAATCTGAGATCTAATGGAGGAAAGAAGGAAACATAAAGGCAGGAGTAAGGCAAAATACAAAGAACTACAGAGATTGGAGATAGGAAAGAAAATAAAAGGGGCCAAATCCTCCTGGCTTGCTAATCAATGCAGTGAAATAGAGGCATATGCTAAACAGTATGATAGCTTTAACATGCATAAGAAAATAAAGAAAATGACAAATACACTGAGAAAAAAGAAAGATGCCCTTCTGAAAGACGCAAATGGAAAAATCATTATAGAAATTAAAGAGAAATTAAAAAAATGGAAGACATACATAACAGACCTGCTTGAGGATAATCGACAAGAACCGGAAGAAATCGACAGCGAAACGGGGCCAGAGATCATAATAGAGGAAATCGAACAAGCAATACGAAACGCAAAAAAACGGAAAAACTATAGGTCCAGACGGAATACCTGCGGAACTACTGAAATGTCTAGACGATGAAACTCTACCTGTACTTCTGGACCTATTTAATGAAGTATATAAAACTGGAAAAATCCCACAGAAATGGTTGGTGTCCACCTTTGTAGCACCAAAAACAGTATATGCCAAAAATTGTTCAAACTATAGGACAATATCACTAATAAGCCAAACCCTCAAAATATTTCTAAAGGTGATTCATGGAAGATTATATAGAAAACTAGAAGAGGATATGGATGATACTCAGTTTGGGTTTCTGTTTCCTGTTTCATCGACTTCGAGAAGGCATTCGACAGGGTCCGACATGAAAAACTAATAGAAGTACTGAGAAACAAAGATATAGACATACGAGACTTACGAATCATTATCAATCTGTATTGGAATCAAAAGGCCAATATAAAGATAGAAGAACAAAAGTCCGAAAATATAGATATAACGAGATGAGTAAGACAGGGCTGTGTTCTGTCACCATTACTGTTTAACGTGTACAGTGAAGCCATATCCCAGGAAGCGATAACGGATCTGGGTGATGGAATCTCTGTAAACGGAAGAATAGTAAATAACATAAGATTCGCAGATGACACCGTTATAATGGCAGACACCCTGGAATCGCTACAAGAATTGGTAAATAGAATTAACGATTATTGCATTAGATACGGACTAAAAATAAATAAGAGAAAAACTAAATTTATGATTGTCTCAAAAACGCAACATGGAAATGAAAGATTAATGATAGAACAAACCCAAATAGAAAAAGTAGAGACATACAAATATTTGGGAACCTGGATTGATGACAAAAATGACCAAAACAGAAAAATCAAAGTCCGAATTGAAACTGCAAGGCAAGCATTTGTGAAAACTTTCAGTTGCATCTCAGATTGAGGGCTCTAAGATGTTACATATTTTCTATCTTACTATACGGAATAGAAGCTTGGACATTGAAGATTGAAGAAACAACACATAAGAAAAATAGAAGCGTTCGATATGTGGTGTTACAGAAGAATGTTAAAAATTCAGTGGGTTCAAAGGATTACCAATGCTAAGGTACTACGACGTCTAAATAAGGAGTTAGAAATTATGAACAGCATAAAAAGAAGAAAACTAGAGTATTTGGGTCAGAAAACCAGAGGAGAAAAATATGAGCTGCTGAGAATTATTATGCAAGGAAGGATCCAAGGAAGAAGAAGCAGAGGAAGAAGACGCATCTCCTGGCTGAGGAACCTTAGAGAATAGTTTAACTGTAGTTCTCTACAACTTTTCAGAGCAGCAGCCAACAAAGTGACCATAGCCGTTATGATATCCAACCTCCGATAGGAGATGGAACTTTAAGAAGAAGAAGTAACTGTGGATAATTTTCCTTAAGATGTCATCCGTACAGCGATCGATGAATGGTCTAACAGACTTCGGTGTTGTATTCAGGCAAATGGTGGCCATTTTAATTAATTTTTTATAGTTTGTAGGTTATTATTGTTGTAATACAGTGTGCAAAATTTTTTCAAATCAAACCAGTTGTTAAATTTTTTTTAGTTACCTAAATACATTGTATCAATATTTATGGCAGGACTAGGTTAGGTTAATATGGAACTCTATAAATTAAATAAATTTTACAATATATTTTAGCAAAAGTAAAAAGCAATTGTTTGTAACTTACCTTAAACTTAGATCGGGACTAGCACATCTGACAATAGGATTTGCAATAAGAGGAACCACCCTAAAAGCAAATGTAATGTAGTTTTTCCACAAATGCATATAGGCATCTCTTTCAGTGGGTGGTTTTTTCACAGCGGTAGCACTTCTCAATAAAGAAGCTCTATTATCGTTCAATGGTCTGAAAAAATGTTTATGATTAGAACACAGTAAAACATATTGCCAAAAATCATCAAGAACAACACAAGACTAATCGGCAGACTGAAGTCTCAGAACAAAAGCAAATTCTAAAGATGACTCCATAGAGAAAGTTGAATGCTCGATGTGATCAAAACGTCTTCTTGATAAAAGATATATGTTATGTTTATCTCTCTACAGGAGTATTAGAGCAACTCAAGTCAAAAGTAATTGTCTTATTTAAGGAAATAATGAGTGTATAATTCTGTGAGATTCTTCCTTACGAATATTATTTACGAGGTATTTTTGAATTTCTCCCTCATAGACTGCGAATCTGTAGCTGGAAACGGGAGAGATGGTAGAACTATCCATATTCCTCTAGGTTTGTGTGATTTTTCTATTGAGATATTCTCCCTTAAAACGTGGTTTCCGGTTTTCAGGCGTGGGAAACTCGTCTTCAACTAGTTTTGTTAGTTACATCTAGAGATCCCGACGAAGATACAAAAGTGGAATTTGTAAGTACTTAAAAGAATTTTATTTCAGTAGCTATATCGGCAATCATTACCATCTTCAAGACACTCAGGTTCACCAAGAATCATGTAATAAATTTATTTTTCATATTGAACGTGATATTCATGGTAGACAGACATTCTTCTTTTTATCATACCTCTCCTCATTGCGTACATGATCCGTCCATTATATTTTCAAGAGCCTTATATATCTCCACATTTGAAAGCGTCTTAAAGTGTTTACTTTGGGTGTCCGGGTTTCTCTTACATATCAGAGAATTGAGTAAATATAGCTAATAAATGAAAAAAAAAAAATGCAAAAAAAAACTGCTCGTGTAAGTTTTTATGAAAATTATAACTACTTTGATAAACTAGAGTAGTAAATACTTACGTAGGGTCCACTACTGAGTAAAGAGCGTTCAGTCTCGTAAAAACAATAGGCCACGAATGCATAGTCATTAAGGTACATAAGCTCAATAGTCTATCTCTCTCCAAAAAACCGAAGTAACACACACTCCACGGGTCTACAATAGAAAAAGTATAATTTGCAGCATTCTTGATAGAACCGTCTTCAAATAATCCAGCGGTCCATACAGACGAGCTTCTGTCTGCCAGCCATTGAAGGTCTACAGAGCTAAAATATAAAAACATATAAACATGAATATCTTTATCTTTCATAAACACACAAAACACAGACAAATTTAACCAATTTCATTGCCGATATACAGTACAATATTATCTATAATAAGCTGAGTTGCTATCAACAAGTCCTTGTAGACACTTTGTCTCAGGACTAGCAACCTCCAGTGGAGTCTTACGTTGCCATGTAATCAACTTCTGTTGTAACTTAAACGTCCTAGCATATAAGATCAAAAATAATGTAACTTGTCAACAACATTTAACGGGTTTTTACCCAAATATTTAGTGGCTCAAAACATGTACATCTAGATAACACTGACGATGGAATATTAATTCCAAAATCCTGTGATGCAGCCAATAGGGTGTTTTAATTATACAGTCAAAATCGTTTGTAACGAACTTCAGGGGACTGGTGGTTTTTGTACGTTGTAGCCAGGTGAACAGGTTGCTATAAACGATATTACACTGGTAGGAACAGATAGTTCGTTGTACCTAGGTTTATGACGCAAAAATGTGTTACTTTATTATACTTATAATATGTTATAATAACATATTCTACATAACATTTAACATATGTTTATTGTACTTACGTAAATCTAAATATTTACATACATATATGTATAATAAATATCGAAATAAGAATAAGTAGTCAATAAAGTGTAATTATAATATAACGGCTTCTCAAAATATTTGCATTATAAAAATGTAAGCAGATATATACTATTTATTTTTAAAAAGACAAGGAAATACATTTATGTATTACAAAATATGTGAATACAACATTTTACCTGAATATTTAATGAAAAAAGTCTGTAATTTTTGTTTGTCGCCTTCCTTGAACTTCTGAAAAAAAAACATTTTTTCAATTGATCTGGAAACAATCGATAATGATTCTTTCACACTCTGGGAAGTTTCAGCAATCTGAATAAATTCTCTTATGGTGGAACAAGCAGCATATGCTTCAGCAATAGTAGGGATTATGCCGAAATCTTCCAATTCTTCATCAGCCTCATCAGCACTTTATTTATCACTAGTTTGGTGACTCAGTACGATGTCAATATCTGACAGTTCTTCGCTCGTACTTATTTCGTCATTCACTCATACATAGTTATCTGCAGAGCAGTCAGAACTGAAAAGAAAAACGGCATCCTGCAAATGCGTTTGTGCAATATCGTTGTATGCGATTCCTGATGGTTGTATGTCACCCTTTACCTGAAGCATCGGCCCACTCACGGGTACATTGTTTGCTCGTTGTTGTTTTAACCAATCGAGTAAAGCACTTTCAATGTCACTGTGATTTAATAACCGAACGCGTTTTCTTTTCACACTTATTAAATTGCATAATAATTTTCTCTCGCCGTTTCATCATTCCAACAATTGCTGAGCGTTTTAAATTCCCGGGCAATCGAACTCGCAGAATCACCGGAATCGACTGGGCAAATTATTCCAAACTGTTCCTCAATAGTAAATTGTTTCCGTGACATATTTTCTATGAAGACTAGACAAAACTGAATTCAAATTCAGAAACTCTTGGCTTGGGCCAAATGGTGTAATATAAACAAAATTTTTTAATACAATGGACCCTACAATGTCTTGGGAGTTCTAAATGTCTAAAGGACAAGTAATTAAGTGTAGATGCCTGCCGAATGTACTGTAACTATAAATTAATAAATTCTACTTATCATTTCGTGCTAATAAATATCGGTAATACCTGTGGATATTACAGGATAGCACTTTTAAACTTATTTATTAAGATGTGGAAACAATATTAGATTGTTTACAATACAGTGCGTAAAAATGTCATATTTGAAAAAAATGGATGTTGTATCATCTGAGGTACAGATATGTACTTGAAATTGTACGCTGTAACCAATATTTTAACTGCTAGTGTTCCAAGAAATACATTTGCTCTAACCGATTTGTTCATTATAAGCAATATAAATGCGTTTTTTGTATGTCAGTTTATGGGACCTACTATTTTGTTTGTTATATCTGACTACGTTATAGCCGGTGTCGTTGTAAACGATTTTGACTGTATACCTTTTATAAAGAATTTTTAAATAAATTTTTTGTGATACATGGTATACAGCCACCTAAAGGAACTTAGTTTCTTTGTGTACTTTATAAGCCTCTTAAAACATAAAATTTAAATTATTTGACTTACCCAACTAAACTCACGGCTTGGATTGCTGTTTTTTCTGCTGGCGGTAGCAATAGAAGACACTTTTCAATAACTTGCGGACAGTATTGATCCATAATATCGATTACAGGCGGGTGTTCTGAACAGTTCAAGGCTTTCAAAAGGCTTTTCACTTCTTTTAGTATCAATACCGACAAACGACGGGTCGTTAAACGATATGTACATAGCATTACTAAAGCCAAGGCTTCCACTAAGTGAAGAACTGATGCCAGTGGTTCCGACTTACTCATGTCTGTACGTTTGGTTAGATTTGGATCTGGTGGGCCTGCTTTCAATTCGCTGTATTCTTTGGCTAAAAACATAATACCAGTTGTGAAAAAAATAAACGGATAGTTGAGAAAGATAACAATGAATTTTTTTTAGCTTTACGTGTCTAGGTCACTGACACAGGCACAATTTTATTACATTACATTACAATAATACACATTAACATTACAATCGAGAAAGAAATACATTAAATATTGGCACAATTATTAATTATCAAATTCTAAACTACGTTTCTTCTTCTAAATTTCCTGGTAAAGCTTGGTTTCATAGAAGAAATTATTAAAGATTTGGAATTGATCTGGCGAGCTGAGAATATTTTGTAGGTTTCGACTCAAAAGATTATTTTTCCTGTTGTTGTTGAAATAGGGACAGTCTACGAAAATATGTTTAACAGATACAATATTCCACAGTGTGTACATGTAGGTAGATCTTGGAAAGTCATTAAATGTTTATGAGTTGTATGTCTTGAGTCTTGTATGGCCGATTCTAAGTCGGCGAATTAAGATTTTGTTTTTTCGTGTTATGGAAGGAAACTCAAGCTTTTTAACGGTAGGATGGATATCACGACTTTAAATCTGTATGTAGTTGTATGTTTTCAGTCTCCATATTAAAGGACGAGGCTTGTTTTGTAAAGGGGTCGGCTAGTTCGTTACCAGGGATTCCTACATGAGACGGAATCCAGATCGTGGTTATGGATAACTATCGAAAGTATTTTGAATAGCTTGAACCAAAGGATGTGCAGAGTAGATAGACGCTAAAGAGTCTGTACATATTGCTACTTTTTTATATTCTGGTGATAGTAAGTTTGTAGCTTGGATAATAGAGAATAATTCAGCAGTATGTATGCAGCAGAAGAGCGGGAGATTACAAGATATGATTAAATCTATGTTTGAAGTTACAGCACATCCAGCAGCGCTAGAACAATTAGAAGCATCTGTGTATACAATTTGGTCAAATCTGTTGTTAGCAATTAATTCTTTAAAGGTTTGCCTTACAAATTATGAATTTGTCTGATGCTTATCATAATTAGTTAACGAGAGATTAAAATGGGCTTCCAATTTATTCCAAGGAGGTTTAGGTGATATTAATATTGGGGTTTTGGCTGGAAGATGGATGTTATTCAGTTATGGTGAGAGATACTGCGGCATAGATTGAAGCTTAATAGGAGAAGGAGAGTTTAAAATGTCATTACTTAAGTAATTTATAAGCTGAATTTTCAGTATTAGCTGAGATTCGAGACGAATATTTTACGTTAGCAGAGGGAAAGTTCATTAGCTTCTCTGTATAAACACTCTGCGGGGCTCGACTTACAGGTTCCAAGGTCTCCACTCGAAGTGCAGTGTTGTGTATAGAATTAAGAAGTTTTAAATCTGATGGGCTAGCTGACATATAAATGAAACTGCGGTAGTCTATTTTAGAACCAATAAGACTCTATAAATCTGAAGTAAGGAGTCTTCGTCTGCACCCCAATGATGATTGGAGAGAGCTTTTAATATATTAAGATTTGTCATGCACTTAGATTTGAGATCTTTTCAATGGCATTTCCAAGTAAGTTTATTGTCGAATGTTAGTCTTAAAATCCGTATACGCTTTACTGCTGGTAGACAAGTACCAGTTATGGTAATTTTAGGATTTATAGTACTATCTGTCCTGCGAGAAAACTTAATGATTTTTGCATTCTCAATAGAAAGGCTGCTACCTGCATTTGTGACGAAGAACTAAACAATTAAAAAAATTGTTTTTTATCCTCTGGCCTGTGGCCTTTTTATGTTTATATAGCCTTTTAATTCATATATATCGAGGGGTTCGAGCGAAAACCCGATAACTAACAAAATCATTGTTCGGAGATAATCGCGATTAAAGATTTTCGTAACATTGAAGAGGCTTTAAATCGGCACAGGAAGTTGTTTCAAATATTTGTTACAGCCAAGCAGTAGAGAATTTAATGTTTAGTTAGAATAATTTATTTTTAGTTTAACTTATTAAAACGTATTTACAAAAAAAATAAAACATGATATTTATCGGGTTTTTCCTCGCTGAATGAGTACAACAATTCATTTTATTGGTTTTTATTTTGAATTTTGTCAATTATAAAATGAAAATGAACTGTATTTTATTCAAATAAAACAAATAATAATCTACATTCCTTTTAGGAAATTAAAGGGTAATATCTTCTTCTTCCGATTCTTCTTCCATCATTATGTCTGGAATTCGATCTACGACATTATTCCCTGTTTTTAAACTTGATATCCACGCAGCTCTTCCAGAAAAATGTTTTCTTGGCATATCTTTACTAAATACTTTTTTTGCTTCGCTTATTGGAAGAGTACTTTTGTATTTAAAACTATACTAATACTAATACTATACTAATTCAAACCAATATCTTCTGATATGTTTAAATACTTTAATTCTTTTGAGAGATCGTAGTTGATAAAAATTCCTTGTTTCACCTTTAATATCTTTTAGTCTCTTGATTTTTAACCACTGCACAGTATTACCGGCATAATCTACTATTCTGTTTCGCAATATATTTGCTGCAAGTGACTTTAATCTCAAAATTTATTATATTGTTTTTCTTTTACCTTGTATGGGCCTATATTATGTTTCACATTGTCTACTGTCTTCATTTTCTGTTTTCTTGCTGTTTGAAATATATTTTTCAGTAATTCATGCATTTACATATTTACTTGCAGATTCTATTGCCGAGTTCATAGAATCCACTTCCATATAAATATGTCCTGCTTCTAAGAACTTTTGTTCTATAATTTCCAATTGGTCGATATTTTGTACGATTCACAACAGCAGTACGGCTATAAATTGATTACGATTTGTGACCGCCACAAGTATCTGAAGAAATTGTTACATGCTTAACTCAGGTCTTAAGCATTCACTTGAATAGTAATACATACAAGTTCCGATTTCAGAAACTACCCTTTTTACCGTTTTTGGGTAGCGGTGATTCCCAAATAGTAAGATTGTATACTAGAAAATTTTCTACGATAGTATAATTGACTAATAGATCCTTTGGGTATTTGTAAAATTGCTTGTAAATCCAATGTTACAGACATAAATGTCTTGTCTTTATTTGCTTTGTCTTTATCTATTCTTTTAGCGGCCTGACAAATTTCGTTTCTTTTTCTATGTTCTTCGTAGATTATTTCAAGATTTTTTCTCTGCTCTAGATCAGACTTAGCATATTTGGCACAGATAAGACACTGGTCCTTTTTGGGCGTGAAAAAACTTAGATTAAACTCTTAACAAAAAATAGATCGATATTTACGTAAAGCAACAGGGTCTCGACTATTTTCGATGCAGTTATCTGAGTAAAACTGGTACATTTTTTTGATATTTAAAGTGGGATCTGAGTATTTTCGAATGGTCTCCTTTCGGGTATAATGAGATTCTATAACCGAAAAGGATTCAATATGACTTTTAACAAATTGAACATCTTCAGCCTTTGTTTTGTTAACTGGTTCCTGTTTTCGCGATTGTCTTCTTTAGAATAGCAACCAATAGAATCACTGTCAGCTACAGCATTTATTATAACATCTTAGGATATACACAGCGTTTTTGTAGAAAAACTTTTGGCACACTGGAATCCGTTCGTTGTTAGCTAGTGGAAAAAAAACATTTCTGGCTAAATTTTCCTTCCTTTCTTTTGGAAGTTTTAAGGAAAAGTCTAGTCCTAATTTGTTTTACAGCTATGTTGTGTAAAATAAATTTTTTTCTAGATTTAAAATCTAGACTCCAGTAATTTCTACAGAGTTTGTTTCTATAATCTTCAGAAAACTTTTCAGTATACTTAAATTTACCTTTATCACATATGATTTGCTGGGGTACCTTGGGAGCGCTGGTTTTGTTTTTCGTTATATATGTGCTCCCTTCTGACCGCCTTTTTTTTTCGCAATATTCAATTTCCATTCAGTAGGATTACTTTTACGCCACCTTTTCGGGCTTTATTACCTTACGCAGTACTGGTTATAAAACGTCTTTAATTATTAATGTCACCAAGATGTAGACTTCTCAGAGTATATAAATTTTCTTACGTTAAACTTTTTTTTGATTGACTCCTCAGCTTCTGAAATAAAAACCAAAATAGAATACTAATACATTAAATATTATTCTAAATGAAGTCACCTGTGTTAAAATCATCATCTTCCATTGTATTTTCGATATACTCTGCTATCGGCATTGATTTTCGTCTAGCTCAGAAAAAGTTTCAGATATGTTCTATTGCACATTCTTTGACATACAAGTAGGAATTTAATATTCACCATTAACGCGCATACGAGTAATCTGACGGCTGATGTGGTAATATAACTTTTTTCTGGTCTAATGTAAGCGAATGAATCAAAAAACCAAACGTTAAGAAAACATGAAGTTATAGTTGGATTTTAATTTCAGTATTTTATATGCCAGAAAATTTTTAATGCTAAAAAATTCCACAGAGTGATGCAAACTTTGAGAAAAAAAACATACTTTGATTGGTACACCCGGTATACAATGAAAATTTATCCGATTAGCAACATTATTACAGCGATATTGTTAAAGAATAAAACTTATATCATGTTAAAAAAATTACTGAAATTGGACAACAGGTTTAGAAGATACGAGACATCAAAAATGACCATTTTTAAGGTGTCCGGTTAATTTTGCACCCCAGTACTGAATAATTTTAGGTCTTGATATCGAAAATGAATTTATTAAGATAAAGTAAATTTAAAATAAAACATCTCAATTTCACTAATTACTCTTAAATTTAATGGATGACAATTCAAACAACTAGGAACTGTATAATTGTTCACATAACAAAAAATATTACTTACCAGTCTTCAAAATAATGGTTTTTGGTGACCATTTCCACTAACATCTTACTTCGATTACTCATTTTATAATTTATAAAATCAAACTGTTTCTTTCGAAAGTACGAATCACAATAACAATTCAACATCAAACTATACATTTGTTAGAGAACGCAACGTCCATAATCAAGTCCAGATATGTGTGAACTAATCAGAAGTACCGACCCAAAAAGGTAAATCGTTGTACTTCGTGTAACCTAAAATTGATTTACTGGTTTTCGCAGAACAAAAATGTGCTGAAATTGAATAAAGTATAATCGTATAAAATTCTTTATTGGATTTTCGCATGAATATATTTTGTTAAAATTAACAGCTTTGTAATCTTCATATCGATAAATGTATTTACATATTTTTAAATCTTAACTTGCGAATTTCTTTAAAAAAGGAAGCAGTTAAGTTGTTCTAGCTTATTTTTCCTAGAACTGATTTTATTATTTCAGACATTTATTATGAATTTCAATTTCCGATAAAATGAATTATATGTTTTTTAATTCAGAAATATTTCTAATAAAATTAGTAACTTGACATAGGAAAAGAAGATAAATGATTCTATCGGATTCTCATATTATAAATATGTTTACTTCAAAGTATTTTTATCAGTAAAGTTATATATGGGGTTGGTGTTATTTAAAATATGACTTAACGGTTTTTACATGTTTGGTTTTTATCAATTATTGTGCTTAAAAATGTTAATATCATTTTAAAAATTTTTTCAGTGATAGAAGACGTGTTTTTAATACAGAAGAAATAAAAATACCGTGTTTCATAATTTTGTCATTTATCGGGTTTTCGCTCGAACCCTCGATATATATATTATATATATATATATATATATATATATATATATATATATATATATATATATATATTATATATATATATATATATTCTGTATGAGCTATGAGTAAATTTGAATGATAATATGTAAGTATAGGGTTTTTATCGCGGTTCTCAAAGAATTAGTTTGTAAGTACTTTTTTAAATTATCTTTATTATAACTAGTATGAAACAAACATATCTATCTAATATAAGCAATATCAAATTAAAACAATCTATCTAAAATTTGAAATTTTTACAATTATTAAATTATTAACAAAATTTGGTACCTTTCTGTCACTGAACGCCTAAAGTTTTTCCAAAATTAAAGTTATTATCACCACTCGATATCTTCTTACTTAGCCTTGGTTATCCAACAATGTTAATATGTTTCTTCTTAATTATCTCCACTCACCATATAAATATATAAATTTAAATCCTTGTAATTTCCATATAATGTACTTTCAAATATACTGGATCTTGTGGTTGTACTACTATTGAATGCTTACTTCAATGAATTAACTTCATACTGTCACTATATTACTGTAGTAATAATTAATCTCCACTTGTATTTTACTTAATTAATTCATTTAACTTAATCAATGCCTTCTTCTAGCTAATAATCTCTTCATAACCTCATAAATTCTTCTTAATTCTTCTTTATAATTAATAATCTAATGTAACTGACTTAATAATAATCCTTGAATTCTTACATTCTTCAAACTAATTCACTTAATAATTGACTGTAACTTCTTGTAACTTAACTCACTTCACGAATCAACTCTAACTTAATAATAATCTGTAACTTAATGCCTTGAATTCTTCTAACTAACTTCACTAACTAACTGATTAACTGCTTTAATAATCTTCTTGTAACTAAATTCTTGAATTCTAACTTTACTAACTGATAACTGATAACTGAACTGGTAACTGAACTGAACTCATAACTGACTGACTAAACTCTAACTCATAACTGACTCCTCTGACCAAATTACATGGCCTATATATATCTTTTTTCTTTCCAGAATATTCCAGCAATAAATAATGTTCGAATCATTCTATTTGTTTCTATTTGAAAATTCTGGAATGGTTTTTTGTCTGTTATGTATTATGTATACAGTCCCATTGACATTTCTAGAGTTTTCTATCTATAATTTACTTGACTTTAGGCTCTCCAGATCAGAACTACACTATTATATGTAACTTAAACATTTATATGAAATATATTATTACCATTTCACATCCGCAATTATATTTTAAATTAACATTCCAATAAATAAACTCCTTTTTGACTTTGACACTACATTGTATATCTGGTTGCATATACATATGGCTGACTTATACATATTTATAAAAAAAAACTTTTAACATTTATTATATGCTAGATTCTTAAAAATACCTCATAATTATTTTTTAATAATATTATCTAGTATATAACTTATAAATTATATCTTTAATTAATATTTAAATAAAATTTATTAATTAACATTGTATATCTGGTTGTATATACACATGGCTGACTTAAATATATTTCTATGCTAATTTATTGTATTTCTGTTCTCATTACAATATATATATATATATATATATATATATATATATATATATATATTATATATATATATATATATATATATATATATATACATATATATACTGCACGTCACGAAAAAGTGGACACCTAGAACTTTGTAAGAATTTTTCAATAACTTTAAGTTTATACAATTTATTCTAGTGTAACTAAATTCCCATCATGCAGAAACACTTAGCGTCTTTTAGGCACCGACAAACGGTGCTGACAGGTCAATTAAGGGTAATAAGTTTGTAGAATTTATATCAGTTTTACGACTTCGGATAATGCACGTGTTGTCTGTACCTTATTTTTCTTGGAATATGGCTATTTTGTTTTTCGAAAACCTTTCACTAGTGTGCAGTTGTTCGAAGAGTAAACTTGTGCAATTTTTAAATTTAAAACTATGGCTGAGAGATTTGTTAGATCTGTTCAAATTGTTACTTTGATTAATAATGGAATAAGTCAAAGAGAAGTGGCCAGACAGCTTGGAGCCAGTCGTTGTATGATCCAAAAAATTTACCAACAATTCGTAGAAGGCTGGATCTCACGAACGACGACCAGGATCAGGTCCGAGAAGAATCACGACGGCCAGAGAAGACCGTTCTTTACGGCTAGATCAATCCAAAACCGCTTTCAAAATGCTCACGGGTGGACTTTAAACACTTCTACCGTGAGAAGAAGGTTGAGGGAATTTGTTCTAAGGTCTCGCTGTCCAGCAACAGGACCTTTGTTAACAGCAGCACATCGACAACGCGGACTACAGTTTGCTAGAGACCACAAGCATTGGACGATAGAAGATTGGAAAAATGTTTTGTTTAGTGATGAGTCCAGGATGGTTCTTTATGGCTCAGATGGTCGCATCAAAACATATAGAAGACGTGGGGAACAATATGCTGCTTGTGTTCGACGAGTACGTGTTGCTTTTGGAGGAGGTTCGGTAATGTTTTGGGCAGGCATTTCATTCGAGGGCCGTACTGATCTCGTATTTATTACTAGAGGAGCTTTGAATGCACACCGATACATTACCGAAATTGTGGACGAGCATGTGATGACTTTTGCTAGGTTTGTCGGTGAAAACTTTATTTTTATGCAAGACAACGCGCGGCAACACGTAGCCAGGATGGTAACGCAATATCTGGAAACTGTCGGTGTACCAAAAATAAACTGGCCGCTACAAAGTCCAGATTTGAACGCGATTGAACATGTTTTGGACCAACTCAAACGAAGGGTAGGAAACAGAATACCTGCTCCAATAAATCGTGAGCAGCTTCGGTTGGCGCCATGGAAGAATGGGAAGCTTTTTTTTCTCAAAACCACATCCAGAATTTGATCAATTCAATGCCAAATCGAACGAGGGGTGTAATTCACAATAGAGGTGGTACTACACAGTATTAATAATCACGACTTAAGTGTAATTTTATAAAGAAAACAGAAAAAATGTGCAATGTTATTTATTTTTTTATTTTTCAATAAAATCATTATTTTGGAAGAAGTTATTTTTTGACATTTGTTATTTTTAAAAATGATTGCATACTGCTTTAGAACATATTCTTAAACATTACACAAACATCCATCGCCATACACATTCATTTATCAGTTTCAAATGCAATTTATATTTTTATATTCGTGTATATAAAAAAATAAATAAATAAAAGCATATACCTCTAAGCGTTGAAGAAGTAAAAGTGCTAACATTCGTTCCAGAAATGGCCGCTTTCCAAGCACCCAATAAGGTCAAAATCATCTTTAATCCATGATCCATAAGTTGGGGGAAAGTATCTAACACTTCTTTAGCTACAAACTGCGTCAAACCCCACAAAACGTCTTGCCGCCAATCGGGAAAATCTACAACTAAACTTTGTAAACTACAATATGATAAGCCTCTTAATTCCTCATCCATATGAACGGTAAGTCTACTAAGTAAGTCCACTAGTTCCCCAGCGGTCATTCCATCAGGGATTAGTCTTGGAACTGCAGCTACACAAGTCCTAAAAAATAAATAAATAACAAAGTATAAGCTACATTTTTTGTACATTATGAAATTTATTATTAAAGTATATTTATAACGGTTGTCAGGCCAAAAAGTACATATATAATGAGCTGGTTCGGTGAGAAACTCCATGAGTAATATAATGATGGGTTATCGAGGGATCGATCAGAAAAAAGACATTAGATAATCTTTATGTTTAAGCTGAACTTTCTTCTAGTTCCATGACCGTTATTGATCGTTGGATATCATGTTGGCTACCATATTCGCTATCGTGACTTTATTGACAGCAGCTCTAAATAACGATGTAGTTGATTTTCCATACCATTGCCTTAGATTTTTCAGTAATGATGTTCTTCTTCTACCAGGACCACGATCTTTCCCTGAATGATCAGATGTAAAAGATCATATTTTTCGAGTGTCTCATAATGTGACCGGAGTATTCCAGCTTGCGTTTCTTTATTATATTGACCAGTTGTGTTGTTTAGTTCAGCCGTCTAAGGACCTCTTCATTTCTAACTCTGTCGACCCAGCTTATTTTCAGTAGTCATCTGTATACCCACATCTCAAATGCTGTCAAGCGTTTAAGGATAGCCTCAATTAGAGTTACACGCTTCAACTCCATACAGCAGGACAGGAAAGATGTAGCAAGATGTCATTCGAACTCTAAGGTCAATGCTAGATCGTGACTGCAAAGTATGTTTCTCATTTTTACAAAGACAGCTCGGGCTTGTTCTATTCGGCTTTTAATTTCTGCGGTTGGATCCCAGCTCTCATTGATATTACTGCCGAGATACACGAGTTCCGCTACTCTGTCCAGTGTGACATTTCCGACTTTTATACCGTCATCCTGTATGTAATTTTGTTTGCTAACTATCATATATTTAGTTTTCTTAACGTTGAGTTTTAATCCATACTGATCACAAGTCTGTTTTATTTTGTTCATTCGATTTTGAAGGTCTTCTCCGCAATTAACAAGGACTAAGGTATCGTCGGCTAATCTAATATTGTTGACGGTTACTCCATTCACAATAATACCTTCGGTTGCTCCATTAAGGCTTCCTTAAATATTTCCTCCGAATATAAGTTAAAAAGTCAAGACGACAATATACAGCCTTGTCTCAATCCTCTTTTTATATTTATTTCATCCGACAGCTTGGTTCAACTTTTATTCTTGCCACTTGATGGCAGTATAGATTTGTAATTATTCGTAGATCTTTATACGTCCAATCCAGCCGTTTCCAATATTTCTAGCATTTTGTTATGTCGTACTTTGTCAAAAGCCTTTTCAAAATCGATTGCGCACAAATCTACACATTTTGATTTATATCTCTGCATCTCTGTACTAGCACCTGTATATTAAACAAGGCTTCTCTTGTACCCAAGCCGCTCTAAACCCAAATTGAGTATTGCTAATTCTGTCTCTAACAGCGTGTAAATTATGCTGTGTATTACTCGCAGGAAGATCTTCAAAACGTGACTGATCAGACTTATTGTCGATAATCACGGCATGTCTTTGGACGATGTTTCTTAGGTATTGTGACAAATGTCGAC
This sequence comes from Diabrotica balteata, assembly GCA_918026665.1. Classification (NCBI taxonomy): domain Eukaryota; kingdom Metazoa; phylum Arthropoda; class Insecta; order Coleoptera; family Chrysomelidae; genus Diabrotica; species Diabrotica balteata. The sequence continues at coordinate 25,870,326 of OU898282.1, forward strand.
TTTAACCAATACTTGGTAATATCCTAGTGTCATAAGTTCTGTTAAAGAGATTACACAGAGCTTTAATTCCATTTTCTCCCAAAAACTTTAGTATTTCAGCACTTACTTCATCGGGGCCAAGTGCTTTTCCATTTTTTGCCGTTTGTATTGAACGTGTAACCTCACTTTCTGTTATAGATGGACCTGATATAGCAATCAGTGTATAGTGTTCTACTCTCTCAAATAATTCAGAAATGTAGTTTTCCCATTCTTTTAACTGTTCATTGATGTCTAATATTCTGTGTCCGTTTCTGTCTTCTAAACTTTGGGATACTTGTTTCCGTTTGTTTCCAGCGACCTCTTTTAATTTCTTGTGCAGATGAATGTATCGTGTTTATTTTCAAATTGTTCAATTTCATTACATTCTTTACTATGAAATTGTGTTTTCGCGTGTCTTATTTTCTGCCTGATTATTGCGTGGATCCTCTTGTATTCGTTTTTATCTTTATTTCTGACTTCTCCTCTTTGATCCATAAGTCTCAGTATTTCTTCTGTCACCCACCCTTGTTTTTTTCTTGCTTTTAGCGCACTCAATCGTGTTTATTGAACAGTCTTTAAGATGTCTTTAATTCTCGTCCAGTTTTCCTCAGTACTTTCTGCTTTGCTTGATGTTAACTTCATTTTTTGTTCTTAATATATAGTTATTTCTTGTTTTACAGTATCATTTAGCATCTTTTCTCTATCAATAATAACTGTTTGGTTATTCGTCCTTGCAACTCTTTTTAATCTCAGTCTTATTTTTCCTACTAAAATATTGTGATCTGTTGGTACATCTGTGCCAGGATAATATGAACCCTAAGCTGAACCCTAATATGCTACAATAAGTTTAAAATTATTTTTAACAGTAAATACAATGAAATTAAGATAAAAACACACACACACACACACACACACATTTTCTGTTAAATAGTTAATTACTAATCCAAACGTTTGATGATTCGGAACTGGATGTTCTGGAAATCGTCTTTGAAAGTATCTACTGGCACCATTTGCGTCACAAAAATAGTGTTTTCATATTCTGATATTGAAAACAGATGTGGCATTTTCCAATTAATTAAAGTAATTTAAATCACTTACACTTTCTTTACATTAAACCAATGGAAAACCTTTAAAATAGTGTAATAAACACAAACAAAGAATAACTAGGGAAAACCAAAAGTAAAATTATGTACCTAAACAATTCCAAATCACGAAAATGTCAGATTAATTTATTCAACAAAGCAGATTCTGGAAATGACTGACCGATTTAATAGCTCTGTATTATGGATTAACACCGACCAAGATGTAAATTTCAATGAAGAATATTGTATTCTATTCTTAGTTACATTTATTTTTGATAAAAGATATTTATTTTTGACAAAAAGTAAAAAAAGTTACCTGAATAGCTCAATCCTAGGCTTTCTTTCTCCGGTTATCATCTCATCGGGTTCTTTATTAACATTCTGAGTATTGGTCATCATCAAAGGTCGACCATATTGCGTGTCCAATGCCCTTAAAATATCAACAAAAACTCTTCTAACGTGAGTAAAGTATGCATTCATTCCGATGCTTCTAGCTGTGTCCTCGGTCAACATTTTATTTAAAAATGTTTTTCTTACTCGTAAAGTATTACCACTGGGTAGCACTCCTACAGATCTCGGCATCGGTGGATCTCCTTCCTTTTGTTGCAGACTATCAGCAACTACCAAAAAGGCTCTTAAGCCTATACTCATACGTTCGGGCGTTAAAATCACTTTAAATGGCCGAGCTACTGACAACAGATCAAAAACAATTTCTCGCATGGCAAAATCCAGACGTTCTTGAGCTATGAACTGGATGATCTTCACGAAAATGTTTAACGGGGTGTCTCTCGGTACAACACCTTTAGAGCCTTTTGGAAAGAGTGAGTTGACGATGCTCTGGAGGCGAGATTGTGTAGCTTGATTACTTTCGCATTTTATTCTGATCATGTACACCCACAGAAGACGATACAGAGACTCTGAAATAATTTCATTTAATTAAATTTTATTTGATTAATAAATATAATAATTAATTGCAATAGTAAAATTGAAAATACTGAAAGTGAGAACAAATAGGGGAGACCTACATTCAGTATTGAATTGAAAATGGTTGACGAAGAAAGATGTCACAACATGAGGACTCTGTATGACTTGTTAAGGTCGTTCGTTGCCTCCTTCGGGGTCAAAGTGTGCTGAAGTTACTTATTTTCTATTTATTATTTATTAGTTAGATCAATAAAAAGATGTCTACTTGTGCTTAATAGATTATGAAAAGGCTTTTGACAAAGTCAAACACGATCAGCTAATAAAAAGAACTGGATCCAAACGACTTCTTCTTCTAGTTCTATGACCGTTATCGATCGTTGGATATCATGTTGGCTACCATATTCGCTATCGTGACTTTATTGACAGCAGCTCTAAATAACGATGTAGTTGATTTTCCATACCATTGCCTTAGATTTTTCAGCCATGATGTTCTTCGTCTACCAGGACCACGATTACGTTGGATCTTTCCCTGAATGATCAGATGTAAAAGATCATATTTTTCAGGGTGTCTCATAATGTGACCGAAGTATTCCAGCTTGCGTTTCTTTATTATATTGACCAGTTGTGTTGTTTAGCTCAGCCGTCTAAGGACCTCCTCATTTCTAATTATGTCGACCCAGCTTATTTTCAGTAGTCGTCTGTATACCCACATCTCAAAGGCTGTCAAGCGTTTAAGCATAGCCTTAGTTAGAGTCCACGCTTCACTCCATACAGCAGGACAGGAAAGATGTAGCAGGATGTCTATACGAACTCTAAGGTCAATGCTAAGATCGTGACTGCAAAGTACGTTTCTCATTTTTACAAAGGCAGCTCGGGCTTGTTCTATTCGGCTTTTAATTTCTGCGGTTGGATCCCAGCTCTCATTGATATTACTGCCGAGATACACGAGTTTCTCTACTCTGTCCAGTGTGGCATCTCCGACTTTTATACCGTCATCTGTATATAATTTTGTTTGCTAACTATCATATATTTCGTTTTCTTAACGTTGAGTTTTAATCCATACTGATCACAAGTCTGTTTTATTTTGTTCATTACATTTTGAAGGTCTTCTCCGCAATTGGCAAGGACTAAGGTATCGTCGGCATATCTAATATTGTTGACGGATACACCATTCACAATAATACCTTCGGTTGTCTCCATTAAGGCTTCCTTAAATATTTCCTCCGAATATAAGTTAAAAAGTAAAGGCGACAATATACAGCCTTGTCTCACTCCTCTTTTTATATTTATTTCATCCGACAGTTCTTGTTCAACCTTTATTCTTGCCACTTGATGCCAGTATAGATTTGTAATGATTTGTAGATCTTTATCGTCCAATCCAGCTGTTTCCAATATTTCTAGCATTTTGTTATGTCGGACTTTGTCAAAAGCTTTTTTAAAATCGATTGCACAAATGTACAGATTTTGATTTATATCTCTGCATCTCTGTACTAGCACCTGTATACTAAACAAGGCTTCTCTTGTACCCAAGCCACTCCTAAACCCAAATTGAGTATTGCTAATTCTGTCCTCTAACAGCGTGTAAATTCTGCTGTGTATTACTCGCAGGAAGATCTTCAAAACGTGACTCATCAGACTTATTGTTCGATAATCACCGCATGTCTGATCCAAACGACATTAATACAATAAGTGGACTCTACTGGAACCAAAACGCCTGTCAGAACTGAAATGGGTGATACTGAAATCATAATCATTCAAAGAGGAGTTAGACAAGGTTGTATACTATCACCCATTATTATTCTTTGCACATGCTCTGGATGAAGCACAAGAAGGAATAAAAGTCAATGGAAAAATCGTGAACAATATCAGGTATGCCGATGATACAGTACTGATTGCTGGCAGTGAAGAAGAACCACAAATCCTGTTAACCAAAGTAGTGCGAGAAGGAGAACTATACGGCCTTAAGGTGAATGTAAAAAAAACCAAAACAATGGTAATTTCAAAAAAACACACACCAGTTATAAACATACTAGTCAACAATAATCTAGTTGAACAAGTGAAAAGGTTTAAGTATCTAGGCTGTTGGAAACATGAAACCTTAGACCAAGAACAAGAGGTTAAAAATTGTAGAATAGAACAGGCAAGAAACACCTTCTTAAAGATGCGACAGTTACACACTTCCCGTAATCTTGATTTGTCCCTACGATGCCGCATGATAAAGTGTTATGTATAGAATAGAAATATGCTTTATTGTCACTGAAAATTATTGAACAATTCTATGGATAAATCTAAAAAAAAATAAAAAATCAGTCAAAAGTAGAAAAATAAAACAAAAACAAATATAATAAAAAAACAGTATAATACAATTTTAAATTAGTAAAATTATTGCATAACTTATATAATATGTACAGACAACAACAAATGAAACAAATTGTAGCCACTGCTTGACACACAAATGTAATTATAAACAATACTAATTTTGTTTCTTTGTTATACATTAAGAAACTCGTCAAATATTCGTATATAGTGTACTATTACACGACGTAGAAGCTTGGACGATAACAGCCAGCTCGTTGTGACGTTTAGAGAGCTTTGAGATGTGGGTATTTCGTCGTATGCTGAAAATTCCATGGACCGACCGCGTTAGAAATGAAGAAGTTTTAAGGCGTATGAATAGAGAACGTGAATTCACAGAAATTATCAAGAAGCGTAAAACGTCTTATCTTGGACACATATTTAGACACGACAGGTATACCTTCCTTCAGCTTATTATAGAAGGAAAAATAGAAGGCAGACGCGGCCCGGGTAGACGACAAATGACCTGGCTGCGCAACATCACAGATTGGACCGGATTAGACTTTCAAAGTTTAATAAGGAAAGCCCAAAATAGAGAAGACTTTGTAGAGGTTATTACCAACCTTCGCTAAGAAGACGGCACCCAAAGAATAAGAATTTATTAGAGAATGAAATCAGAAGCCATTGTGATTCCCGATAATGATCATCATATAAAAGTAGAATAAACTACAGATAAAAACTATAACTCAAAAGGGTAGGTAGAGTAAGGAAAGAATAAGAGATTTAATTGATTTTTGTTAAAATATAGAGGAACCATGCGTGATAAATGAGGAAGAACTTGCGGAAAATATGAGAGCTGGAGTGTTTTAAGAAGTGTAGTGAGAGATGGAACGCAAGGGTGAGAGAGAAGTGTAGATGATGATCTATTAAGACATATAGTGAAGACATTAGAAGTCATTTTAACCGGTTGTAGCGGCCTTAATATACTTTGTAAATCGGTATTTTATGAAAACCCTTACAACAGAAAAAATTAAAACTATTTTAAAATGTAATAAACTTCATTTAATATTATTTTGTTTAATCTTACCTAATGCAACTCGACACATTTTCGGATCTCTATTTTTTAGATGCGATAAGCACATCGCCAAAAAACAATGCCAGTTTTGTAGAAAGAAAGGTTTCTGACTGACACATAACAAACAAGTTACCAGAGGAAATAAAGCCAAACGATGTTTAGATTTTGTACTGGCGTCTAAAGTTTGAGAGTACAGCATTTCTACGAAATTCTTTAAACATGGAACGTTGACTTCATTTTTAACTGCCTAAAAACAAAATTTACATTTATTATATAATTGGTAGAACAAAAAAACGTTTAAATATAGCAGAAAATATAAATTTTAGGACGCAACGATTATCATTGCGCCGAACCCTCGACATCCTCAGACACTACTACACTGATCATTAACCAATGCACTTCTTATGTCAGGAAGGGTGGTTAAAAGCCAACTGATATTAAACCTAACCACTACACTTCTTTGACGTACTCTCCCGTAGACATCTACTGTCAGAATTTCAGTACAATCGGAGTAGTACTTTGTTTTGACACGTGTGGAAGCGGGCGTGTATACAGAGTTCAAAAAAGCAAAAGAGCAATATCAGTCATTGATTCGATTCTTGTTATTGAAAGGGAAATGGCGCAGATTTTCTCCTACGATGGCAACCGTCAAAAATTGGTTTGAGTTTTAAAGTGGTAATACGTCGGTTTTTGTTGAGCTACGTACAGGTTCCTCGAAAACGGCTACAACGAAGAATAACGTTACAAATTTCCACGATTGTGTATTGGCAGACCGACGATAGAAGATGCGGAGATAGCTGAGGCAGTAGACATCTAAAGAGACCTCGTGGATCAGCGTGGAATTTTGGGAATAAGAAAGCTGTCGAGGCAATGGTTGCCACATTTGCTCACCTGAACAACGAACGCAACCGTAAAACTACTTCAGAGCAGTGTTTCACGCTGTTTAAGCGCAATTCGAAGGAGTTTCTATGTGGTTCCGTGACCTTCGACGAAACATGGATCCATTAGTACACAACATGACACCAAGGAATAGTCCAAACAGTAGACTTTAACTGACGCTTCATAGCGTTCTACTATACCGAATTATTGGGCCAATTCGACGCCACATTGCAGTAAAAATTAATTGCAGTAATTGCGGCCCAATTTGGTAAAGAAAAAAATGCTCTTCAGCCATGAAACACACTGGCTCACACCTGCGCAGTCACCACGCCCAAATTGGTCGAATTCGGCTACGAACTGCTACCCCATCCAATGTACTTCCAGATTTGGCTAAGTGCAATTTCTTCTTGTTTCCAAACTTAAAAAAGTCACTCTGTCGAGCAGGAATTTGAGTCTAATGAGGAGGTCATCGTCACCCCTGAGACCCCTTTGCAGACTTCGAGAAAACGTATTTTTCAGACAAGTCAAAGAAGTTGGAGCATCGTTGGTTTATGTATATTGTGTAAAAGAAATGTATCGTGCTATGTTCAAAAATAAATCGCCACTTGTCCAAAATCTACGATGATTATATCAGTTTATGGTAAAAAAATCATATTACGATGCTAGATAGTAGGTAACCTCGAAAATGGACAAAATATTAGATATCTTATTTTTTCGTTGAGATATCGCATTTTTAAGTTTATTGGTATTAAAAAACCTACAAACCATAGATTATACTAGTACATGAGAAATGAGTTAATAGTCACAGTATTAAGTAGTTTTTATTTAATAAGGTTGGTAAATTTTGGGCTGCGGGTTTAAAGCTTGAACGGTAGCTCAAAATTTACCAACTTTATTAAATAAAAACTACTTAAAATTGAGAGTATTGACTCATTTCCCATATACTAGTAATATGGACTCACATTAAAAACCTTTTCATCATATGATTATATAATATAACGGAACAACTAAATTTGGAAATCCTAAACTCATAAAACCTTATACCAAAAATGTCAAATCTACACACCCCAAACCCAAACAACACTTAGAAACCATAACTTTTAATCCACAAGCAGAAAAGCCCACCTAACTAGACCCTTACATTAGGGAGCTAATGAAAGATGAAAATTTAAAAAAAACTATGATACAGCAAAAGAAGCAAGGGTTAGTTTTAAAGAAGTGGTCCACAATTTTCTAGGAAATCATCGAGATACAGATTACAAAACAATCGTATCAACAATGCTAAAAAAATTAAAACTAGTCTGTCTAATGAGCTTGAATATAAACTTTCTATTTTCTAATTTAAATTATTTCCCAGAAAATGTAGATGCATTCAGCGAATAGTGGAAAAGCGATTTCACCAAGATTTCAAGCAGAAGAAGCGACATTTTCGAGGTCGTTTTGATGTACGAATGATGGCAGATTACTGCTGGTCACTTAAGAGAAATGACGTTTCAGTTGAACATAGGTAAGACCCTCACACAACGTTTGAATTAAAGCGAGATAAATTTTATATAAAAAATGTAAACCTAAATTTATACCCATTGTTATTATTGACCCATACACAATTGAAAGAAAAAGACTTATACTTTAAGGTATTAGGCGTATTAAGCGGGTCTACATAACCTCAAAAATAGCCAAAAACCATAGACATATAATACAAATAGACTGATGCAAAGCAGTCACTACATCTCTTTCTAATGGGCCGGGTTTATCGACCACATGACCTTCTCATTGGTCATTTAGGACACGTGGTCGATAAACCTGCCAAATTAGAAAGATATGCAGGGACTGCTTTGCGTCAATTTTCTCTGTCGCACTGAGAGAAAAATTCGGCAATTTAGAGACTAGATTCGTATTCAGCGCACTAGAAACCTTTGGAAAAGTATACTCAGGCTGACAAGCTGGAGCTACCTACACTTCTAACAACTATAACTATATATATTTATTATATCCTTATAAATAAAAATTAACTTACTGCTGCAACTGGAACTAAAATTTCGACAAACAAACCAGCCAACGCATGCTTAATATCTTTATCCTTTACTTCTAAAAAGTATTGGGCACATTCTTGCATAAATTGGAAAGAAGCTTCGAATTCTTCTATTGGTACCATTTTCACGCGAAAAAATTTCATACCCATCAATAAACTGATGATACTTTGCGTTGTATTTGGATTGGACTCTCTAGAACGCAATTCTTTCAATTCTGCCATAAAACGAGTTCGTACTGATAGAAAACGAGACTGTGCGAGAACTCCGATAACTTCAGCGTACAAGTCGGATATCATGTGGATGTTAGCGCTATTTGGGCTGTTCTGGATTCTAAAAAGGTTAAAATATTTTAACTAACTATTTATCATGGCTAATATATATTTGATTACACATGCTTTATATATACATTTTCTTTTTACCATCAGAATAGCGTCCGTATAAGCACACTAATTTTTTCATTGATAAAAGTGCCTAAAATGTCATCCATAACTTTCTACAAATTTTTAACTATCTACAAATTTTTACAAAAGATTCCTGGTTCGAAAAAATACAAGATTAAATTTATATTACAAAAAATTTACTTTTGTATTCAAATACACAAATGTGACTTCAAAGTTTTATTTAATACAGTTTGCTTCAGTGGTACAAATTCGACTGACTAACCTTCTCCTAGCGACAAGTAAATTATCTAAAATTAAAGGATGCTCGTTTAATCAAGGTAAAATAACCCCATTCCTGCCTTCGCAGTCACATCGGACAGTCTTATAAAAAAACTTCTTAGCCTCTTTGGCCGCCACTTCTCGTGTCAATTTTTCTACGGAGTCGGTTATCCCAATAACGACAAGCTCCCAGAGTCTCGCTACAGAAGAATTATCAACGGACAACGAAAATGTAATCATACTTATACTAAAATTAGAAGCAACTGCCGGCACCTTCCTCATAAGAGTCCAACCTAACAAATTTTCAACTGCTACAAGACCACACTGTAACTGATATTTCCTCCTTGTATACAATTTGCCTACAATATCAGTTCCAAACAAAACCTCAATATGTGCTGTCTTTCTAACATCGCCGAGTGAAATATTCATGTCTTCTTCTCTTCCAAACCCTGGAAATCTAAATGAATACTTCGTTAATGTGAGTAAAAATATAACATTAACTATTTTGCCACAACAAGATCCTATTTCCTATCTCCCCAATTCAAAAAGGTCTCGAATTCATTCTTTATAAGACCAGTTGATAAATCTGAACTGAACCAAACAATCAGTAGTATCAAAAGCAAATCTTCTTGTAGTACTGATGGACTATCCATAAAAAGTTTCTTAAATCTCCCAAAAATTGTGTTGGAAGCCCTGGTCTCTATTATTGGGTCCTCTACTTTTCCTTATCTTTATAAATGACATCAATAACTTAAAAATAGATGGAAATTTTTTTCTTTTTGCTGATGATATCAGTATTATCTGGAGGAACTCTAATATTGAAACTCTTCATGCAATTATAACTTCTGATCTACTTAAAATAAAAACCTGGTCCGACTCTAACTTACTCTCTTTTAACGTAGATAAGACAAGAGCATTATAAGGAGCTCTTCAACATTTGCTTCTTAATAATAGCCAGATCAGTATCGTTGATTCTGTAAAATTTCTTGTTATTTTTATAGACAACAATCTTAAATGGCCCCTTCATATCGATTTGTTAAGTAAAAAACTAGGCTACTGCTATGCAATAAGATCTGTTTCTAAGGAAATCAATTTAGGATCTTCCAAAATACCATATTTTTCTTTGTTCGAGTCTCATCTTCGATATGGTCTTCCTTTTTGCGGTTCTAGTACAGCTGCCCAATCTGATGTTATTTTTAAATTAGAAAAAAGAGCAATACGGTATCTTTTTGGCCTCAGTAGAATAACACATTGCAGAAGCTACTTCAAAAATCACGGATTTTAACTCTTCCCTCTTTATATATTTTAGAAACTGTTTGCTTAATTCGTAAACAACTAAATCAAAGAATTTTATTCCGATTCAAGAACAAAAAGAAATTGTAACTACATATTTTGCAGAACATTTAAAAGAAAAGAGACAACCAAAGAAAGGAAAATGCGAAAATTTTAAGACAGAAAATACAGATTTTCAACAATAAGAACTGGCTTAAAAATAAAGGTCTATGTCATAGTCATACTTTATTGATCCTTTAAGACATTCAAAATAATGTATAGGATACGGCACTACAGAGTTCAGTATAAAAAACATTAATGTGTATACAATGTTAATTTAATGTTATGTTAAAAACATTTGCATTAACAAAGCAATTTTATAAAATATTTCTAGTCTAAGTAATAATTAGACAATTGGAAAATAACCAGTATTTTTGCCTCATTTTATCAACATTTTAACTCATTAAAAGAAATACTAAACTCATAAATAGACAGAAGAAATATTTTTAAAGATTCTACTTAACAAATAAAAATTTTTCTAAATCCAAATAAAGAATAGAATTTTATAATAATTTAGAAAACATTAATTTTATTTATAAAATCGTTTGGGATTGGAAACAGTAGCGACGCCACTGTAAAAAAATATCGCTTCAAGCATATATGTCAGGATGGCCGAGCGGTCTAAGGCGCCAGACTCAAGGTTTACCTTGCCCGTTTAACGGGTGTGCGAGCGTTCTGGTCCACTCTGTGGGCGTGGGTTCGAATCCCACTTCTGACATTACTTTTTTTTATTTTTTTTAATAAGTGAGAATGATAGTTTATTAATACGTATCTTTGTTTAATATAGGAAAGTCGATTTAAAAATCGAAATAATAAAAATTATTATTTAAAAATGTTTATATTTTATATCTAAATGCATAAGATTGTTTATATTATATATATATATATATTATATATATATATATATATATATATATATATATATATATATATATATATATATATATATATATTGCATTCCGATAAATAAATTACTTCAGACTGATAAACTAGTCAATTTTTAATAAAAAGCATTGCTCCAGGATTATGTCAGGATGGCCGAGCGGTCTAAGGCGCCAGACTCAAGGTTTACCTTGCCCGTTTCAACGGGTGTGCGAGCGTTCTGGTCCACTCTGTGGGCGTGGGTTCGAATCCCACTTCTGACATTCTTTTTTTTTTAATCACAGGATCCCTGGTGTTTATTACTTTTTTCTCGAGATCTCCATGTACTTAGATTTATTAATATTAACTTTCAGTCCCATTTTAGAGCTTTCCCGAATCAGTCTTTATTTATACGTCCATGGTCTAGGCCTCTCCTCCATATTTTATGTTCTCTGTCACAATGCCGCTCTCCCCGGGACTTTTTTGATTTTTCATATCTTTCATTATTTCTTCAATTTATTTTCTTGTGGACTTTGGTATTTCTACTATTACTATTTGAGGTTTAGGAACATAACAATTTTCTTCAGTAGTCACTCCGTCATTTAGCATCACTATCCGGTTTTCTTGCTTATCTTTTACATTCAACGTTTTTCCCTGGTACCCAGTTTTAATGAATTTTACCTCTTTGTAAAAAAATTTATTTCATTTTTCTTGTAATTTTATATTGTCCATATATTTATTTTTCTTTCATTATTTTAATTTTTTTGCCATAATCCTTCATTTGTACCAGACATATATTGTTTCATCTCATCATCTTTTAGGTGCTTTTGTATAAAATCTTTTATTTGGAAAAATTTACTATGGAATCACTAACAGGAGAATTTTACTGTCATCATGTCATGTGTTTGTCTTTTTAAAGACGAATTACATGGTATGATTTTTTCTGACGGATATTCTCAAGTTAAAGTTGATTTCATGTAATCGAATGAACTATCTTATAAGTAAAGTCGTTCCCAGGAGCGCAACTCAACAATATTGACAATATCATTTTAAAGTCGTCTACTTTAAAATGCATAATGTATGTCTGAATTGTCAATATAAATGAGTCAGATAAAATTAAATTATTAGAAGAATTTTTTCACTATGTAACAAAAAACAAAATTTGTTTAATTTACTGTTTGTATTTTGAGAACGATTTCCGAATTGGAAATTGAAACGTCAATAAACGTATTTTTATCTTAAAAAAAAAAAAAAATCTTTTACGTTATTTTTTTAAGAGTGTTTCATCTGTTGCGTTTATTGGTAGACACGTAATTACTATGTTATATCTTTTCATCTGTTTTTCAATTCTTTCTACTTTGTTTTCAACCTGGGTTAATTTGTTTTTTGTTTCTTCCAATTCTTGATTTATCTTTATATTTTCTTTTTTCAGTGCTACCATCTCTTCTCTATATTCCTTATTTTCATTCCTGATTTCTTTCAGTTCCCCCTTCATCTTCTTGAACATGTTGATAACGTCGTCAACATCCTCTGAATCTTCTTCCTTTGGTTTTTGGATTTGCTTGGGGTTCTGGCAGTTTTTTTTTATCTTCAGGAAAGGTGAAGTTGACCCTCTATTTTTTCTCCTCTAGCCTTCTGACGCGTTATCATCACTGTCCGTGTACATCATATCTGTTTCTAAGGACCGCAAAAGTAACTATAGTAAAATTCATTAAGCGGTGCAGGAAAATATAAACATTAAATCGTGTCCGAACCGGTATGAACCGCCGATAACATCGCCAGACGAAATAAAGATGAAGACATTCCGGTTAGTTTTTAAATATTTTTGATGAACTGTTACTTGCATTTATGCATAAAATATTCATTAATTTTATAAATCGGAGTATTTTTTCACTTACTTTGTATTCAGTGATAACATTAATTTATTTACTATGCAATAAACACGAATATTTGAGAAAAGAAAAAAAATAATAAAGTGTCATAATTATACTGTTACTTATCGGAACGAGTAGACTCATTTGTAACATCTTTAACAATTGTCTGTTAAATTTATCGTTGTTTATATGCCCTGCACCGCTTAATGGAATAAGGTATAGATTCGCTTTAACAGCTCAAAAATCCAGTTCCTATCCGTCCTCAGTTTGCAGAACTATTTTTAACTTTGGCAACGTCGCAAAACTAACAGCAGAGTTCCACCAGTAATCAGTATGACTGTTTCGAATTGTAAATAACCTTACTTTTATCATTTCAAATACTAGTTTTTAACGAAAGCGAGTTTTTTTCCAGAAATTTCTCACTGCGGTATTACGAAGCCTTTTTAAATTCACATAAGTAAACAAACAGTAAATTATTTTTTGCTACTAATCGCGATATTTGGGATTTTGTTAGAAGAAAAATAAATTGACTTTTATCCGGTTAGTACACCGTTGCCATTCTCACGTAAAAACTATATATTTAGATAAAAAGAAAAAACACTAATTTACTAAATATATACAAACCCTTCATGATGTTTAAAATGTTTCAATGCCAAATTTTCAATGTACTGCACCAAATCTTCATGACCTGGATGTAATCCCATTTGTTTTAAAACCTCAATTAATACTAAACAGAAGATGAACTCGACAGCAAGATCTCTTTTCTCCTTTTGAATGTCGGCTTCGGATCGCTCTATGGTTTCAGTAGTGTTTCCGGCTACTATGTTTATAATGCTAAAAACATAAAGTAATTTTTTTAAAAAATATATAAAAATTAAAAACGAATTAACCTAAAGGAGAGACTAATAAAGCTCTCTTTTTATTTACTATGTCGCATGTTACTTTTCGATCAGTTGTTTATTTTGGACTCAGCCAGAAGTCTTCTTTAAGTAAATAAATCAAAATTTGTCTTTTAATTAATCTATTTTCATCCATAGTGTCCTATGATATCTCGTATGTAACTATACGTTCATTAATAATGAAGACAAAGTGTAGTGCCCTTTTGATAGTGGCCTTGTTTGTTTGTTCTATCTTATTGTATTCTTTATATCCTTTCCATTTCACACGCTCCAATCTGATCAAAAACAACGGAAATTTGTTCTGTTCCAACATATTCCCTACTGTCTCCTTTCCAATGATGTATCATACGTCACGATCAGACGAACTATGTAATCTATCCCCACCACAAAACACCCAAAAATATTTGAATAATCAAATTTGTAGAATGAATTAGCAATAAATCAAACGTATCGTTCCAAAAACAAAATAGGATTAAAATGTCAGTTGGTAGTTCATACTTCTTTCCAAAGTAGCGATAGCAGTTATCGTACCAGACAAACTGTCTTAGCCTTTTATATAGATAGATTGTTAATGTGGCGAATTAAACAAACAATGAACTATTACGAGAATTAATAATAATTAACTTAACATCAACTATATTTCCTTCGACAGCCCTGGCGAGCAGTGTTGGTTACCACAGTCTGCCGCCCGAAATAAGTCACTTTCGTGGATAGACTACATAACAATCATCCATACATAACCACGATTGACCGGTTTGAGGTTGTGAGCTCATACTTATATCTGAGAATATTGATCACAAACACAGGGTCACTACAGGAAGAAATAAAACGTACTCTAGGAATAAAAAGTACTCTCAAATTCCATGAACTCTAAAAATGATGTTGATCAACTGCATAATATTCTAAATACTGACATACGGATGTGAATCTTGGACCGATACGACATACGATAGGCGGAGAAAAGAAATATAGACAAATATTTCAATTTTAAATAAGCTAAAAGTCATCAAACGGCTATCCAGCAGAGTCCATCTCCAACAATTAACATACTTTGGACATGGAAATGAGAGCCGACACAGAAAACAGGGAAATACTTATTATCCAAGGAAATGTAGATGGCCGAAGATCACAAGGAAGATCCCCAGCAAGATGGATCGATCAAATTGCAGGCATATGCAAAAGACCTATGAATGAGTTACAAGGAATGACCAGAGGCAGAGATCTTTGGATATGGACAACACACGACATCACAATAACCAGTACACTCTCTCTGGGGAGTAAGTGTTAAAGATAGAGAAGTCACTTTATTAAACATATCGTTTCAAGAACAAAATACGATTGACTCATAGGTTGAAATGTCAGTTAGTAGTTCAGATTTCTTTCCTAGGTGGAGCTATGAATTAAATCTAAACTAACATAAAGATTTAAATTATTTTGCTTATTAAATCATACCTTAAAATTACAGTAACTAATAACAGTAATTACATTAATATGTAATTAATATTTTTAGTATTATTAATTAAATGTATGGTTTCAACAACAAAATATGATTGAAATATCAGATGTTGTTAGTTCAGATTTCTTTCCTAGGTGGCGTAGTTACCCTATTGGACAAATAGTGTGACGTTGTCCTAGACTTTTATATAGAGAGATTTCCAACATATGCCTGATATAATCCATATCCTAGATGATTAAATATCTCAGTTCACATAAAACTTACCTTTTTTGCTTGATATCTGATTTTTTCTGTTCTGGATTTGAGACCTCTGACATTTGCCTCTCGTACCATGAAAATAGTGCTCTTAAAAGAGAAGGCAAACAATGTTCAGCCACCGATCCAAACGCACTAAGAAGCTGATCAAACTCTGAATCTTCACCTCTTTGTAAAGATTTCGACAATGGTTTTTCCTGCAAATACAAATGATACATAACGTTTAACTTTAAAATGTGCTAATTTTTAAATGAGAAACCAAAAGTTGCTATTTATTATATTTATTATAATATTTATGGGCTGGTGCCTTGTGGGTTATGGAAGTTTAAGAGGAAAATCTACTAATGTTTTCAAAATACGACTCCATCCGCAAATTCGAAAAGCCGTGCGTTTGAGCGTTCTACTTTTTTCTCTCGTTTATAGAAAAAAAAAAACAATCATTAAGAACAAAATCAGCCCACCAGTCATTTAGAGAAATATTTTTTCTGTAATCTTTTTATCGATATTATTTAGGTCACTTTGTTACTACATTACATTGTCGCTCAGTTAACATTATTACAGTAGCATTCCAGTTCAATAGTCAAATCCCACTGGAATAATGTGAACCTGCACTGGAATATATCATTCTAGTGATCAATCCAGTCTAGTTGATTGAAATTACAGTCTATTTTCCATTCCAGTCCACCCATTCCAGTGCAACTAGAATTGTCTGAAAAGCCAATCTAGTGCTTGATTACATGTTGGTTTACATTTACACATTGTACCAGTCATTAAAGTATTGTCACTATAGTGTTACTGATCTTACAGCTCTTGAAATGACTGGAATAATGTCTCCAGTCTCCAGAATAATGATCCAGTCCAGCACTGGACTAGATTAACTCGCTGGATTACTAGACTGGAATAATGTGAACTAGTCATGAAGATTATCAGCTGTGACATAAAAAACTGTTATAAATAATTTTCAAACAGAGTATAATTGTTTTGAAACTATTTGTAATGTCTATCTTTTATTTGAGTTTTAACTTCCAGATTCAAGCTGTTTTTAAAACCTTTTTTTATCTTGAAAACAGCCCTATCTACAGTCCATCTAATTGACTTACTGTTGCATGTCATTATCATTGACAGAGATCAAAGTTGACATAGTTGCCAAAGTATAAAAAAATCCTGAATCCATTGTAAAATTAATATCAAGAATTCAACAAAATAACTTAGAGGTGCAACACGAAACGATAGAAATGGTAGAAGAATTCTGCTACTTAGGATCACTGGTAGACTCCAAAAATAACACATCCAACGAGATAAAAAAAAAGAATATGCGTGGCTAACCACTGTTATTTTGGCCTTGGCCCTCAACTAAGAGCGAGAAGTATGTCAATAGCAACAAAGTGCAAACTTTATAAAACAATAATACACCCAGTGCTCACATACGGAATACGGATCGGAAACATGGGTAATGACGACCCAAGATGAAGAGTTACAAGTCTTTGAAAGAAAAGTATTGAGGACCATATATGGCGGAGTAAACGAACAGGGTCTGTGGAGAAGGCGATATAACTTTGAACTCTATAGACTTTTTGGTGATGCAGATATTGTGAAGACCATCAAAATAAACACCCTAAGGTGGGTGGGCCACGTTATCCGGATGGATGAGAGTGATCCCACTAAAATAACTATGCTAAACAGGCCGGTCGGAAGAAGAAGAAGGGGGCGACCTAAACTCAGATATCTGGAAGCAGGCCAAGGCTCACGAAGGGCTGTAGCGCCAACTGATGATGATGATGAATCCATTTTAAATCAAATAGGTCACCTAATTATTACAAAAGTGGATTATACACAAAGTGGATTAAACAAAACAAATTAATATTAACAAGAGTTAAAAAATAATCTTGTTAAAAACAATTTGAGCCACTTATTTAAAAAATAACATAGTTTAATTAATAGTACATAATAAAAACAAAACTAAAGTGTCAACACCACAACTGTCAAATAAGTGTTACCGATTTATGCCAAAATATCATCTTCATTTGATTACAGTTACAGTGTGTTCTAAACAAATGTTCTTCATAAAAATGCTTTATAATGCATTTATATAAATTAAATGAAACATATTATTATTGTGTATTTCTTTAAGTTAACATTAATAGAAATCTTTAAATATTATTTCTACACATATATAATAAAATATGTCTAGTGGCTATAACACCAGTGTACTCGGCAAAGTGATATTATAACTAAATATTTTTCGCACAAAAATACTTACTTGTGACTCTGTCATAACAGATTCAATCTTTTTCTCTGCTATAACTGTAAAGTCTGCAAATAAATTTCTCATCACAAACTCGCCAGGTCTTAAGTCCATGTCTAAATGTTGTCCTGATGATGTACTTCTTTCTTTTTGTGCTCCCCATGGTAAAACAATTCCTCTATTGATCACTGTAGTAAATGTTTGTTTGGAGTCAAGTCCTAAAACAAAGAAAGTTACAACTTTTTTGTTATCTCATACTATTGTATAACTTGACCAACAAGAAACAGGGATGAGACATACTATCAGGATGTATTAAATAGAACATGCATGATAAAATATACAGGATAGAAGATGTATGTGAATACATGTTTTAGTAAAAAAATATATATCTGTTATTGATACCTTTAAGACTAGCTTACCTGATAAAGCTGTTGACTGGCTACTAAAATTATCAGCTTCACTACCTCCTGAAAGGGCATGTAAGGTTGATTCAGATAAAGTACTTTTGTCTGTTAGTCCAGAGGCTGATGTGTTGTCACTGTGGGTATCAGAGCACACACTTTGTGAACATTCATTTTCTGAATCATTGGAGATCAAATCTAAAAAGTAAAAAAGGTGTTTGTAATAAAGTAAGTACTCAATTGGGGAATGTATTTATGAATTACAATGCTAATCCTTTTTTTCGTCATGCAATTAAGTTTTTAAACATATTTACATCTTCATAATTCCTATGCCTTTCTTTTTTATATTACAATTATCCATTAAGTCTTACTTACAGTTTATTTATGTTGATAATACGAATATATTTGTATTTGTTTATGGTAGCGATATTGTACTCTAACCTCGACATCTATTATATTCTTTTACCTGCTACCTACATTTCTAGTGATCTCCTTGAGTGAAATAACTCTGCTAAAGCTATTTATTACTGAAAGCTTAACAGAATATTGTAAGCTGTTTCCTTACATAATTTTAGCGTTTTCTATGTTATTTTTTTTGTGTGACTTTTTTGTTTATATTAATGAAATATATATTCTGCTTGTAATTCCACAGGCACATTTTGTTTATTTTAACAAAAAAGGGTCTCTTAATACTAAACACCCCAATTGCTCCTAAAAGCTTGTTAATTATTGTATTAGCTTCCAGGATGTTATATTAAATTTTCTTTTCTTTTTAAATACTATTAAAGTGGTTTATGTGTGATTATTTCTGAATGTATACAGTTATTGTAAATTTCTAAATACTATCTTAATTTTGTTTAAATTAAATTGATAGTTACCTGTTTCTTGAACATCCATTTGGAATTCTGACATTGTATAAATAGAAGACCGTATTATTTGTTACAATTGCAGAACAGTTTTAACATAATCATTTTGTTAAAATAAATATATCTTTATATTTGTCAACTGTACAGCTGACAACTATCAAAATGTTTTCTAACCTATATTCTTCTATTTTTCTAACAGAAACAATAACCGGTTTCCAAAAATCGCACGATCTCTATGGATATTGGATATTGATTAATCAGTATTATACCATTTTTAAAAGTAAAAACGTTGTACGTCACAATTTATATAAAGTGACCTCATATATACCATTTTTCAAAGTAAAACACTTGCACGTCACGATTTATACAAAGTGACGTCACTTGTATTTAAAATTTCCAGAACATCAACCTTAGAATTCAAATTTTCCTACCACAGCTAATAATACGAAACCCATACGGAAATGCTCCATCTTTCATAGGCGTCAACATGGTGTAATAATCAAAAAAATTTAATCATCATTTAGAAATGGAAATTTTAGAATTATATTGATATAACTAAAAACATTTATTATTATTAATAATATGAATTTTATGAAATAACTCTTGAAGTCTAATATTCCACAAAATAATAGTTTTAATTAAATATATTGGACAATTGTACGCAACTGATACGGAAATACATCAAATATTATTTACAGTTCAGTGGGTGGCAAAAGTGTATTAAGCGTTGCCGTTTTTTTAGAGTAGAAATTTTGTTTGTTTTGATTTCTTACACAATTTAATCATAATATAATATATATTAATAAATTGTATTCATAAATACATTTTAAATTTAGATTAATAGCTTTAAAAACTAATTGTTGTTGTGTATTGTGATTGTGCTATGCCAAAACAACTAAATAGTATGTAGAAAGCTGATAAGCTTTTATAATAAGATAGATTATTTTGAACAAGAAATAATGTCGGAACGTTTTTACTATTAATGCTCTAAAAGAGGTAAGTTTAAAATTTAGTATATATAATTTTGTATTAAAATGTTTTCTTATGTATTTTTACCTATATACGATAAGCTTTGCAGACGATCAAGTAGTGATTGCACAATACCACACTACAAGAAGAATATACCAAGGCTGGCGTAGATATAACCTCGCCAAAACAGAGTACCTATCTTCAAGTGAAGAAGACGTAGAAGTTATACAGATTGATGACAACGTAACAATAAAAGGAAAGGATAAATTCAAATACTTGGGGTTTATAATCACGAAAAAGGCAACAATAGAGGAAGAAATTAAGCAAATATTAGGACAAACAAGAACAGCAATCCGACAACTTAACTCATTATGGTACCAAAATATGTAGACACAAACACATATTTATAAAACATTAGCGCGAAGTATTCTGACATATGGGGCTGAAAATTGGATTATAAACAAGAAAAACAGAAGTAAGACAGTAACAACAGAGATGGAATGCCTGCGAAGATGCTGCAGAGTAACAAGAATTAATAGGAGAAGTAATGACGAAATAAAACAAAGAACATCACTTGAAACAGACATACTAGCATATATAGAACAAAAAAGACTAAAGTGGTATGGACATGTAAGAAGAACTAGCGACAGCAGGTAGATAAAGAGAATAACCGAATGGAGCCCCATAAGAAGGAGGAAAAGAGGACGACCTCGAAGATCCTGGAGGAACGAAGTAGACGGGGCCATGAGTAAGAGATGCCTAAACGATGGAGAATGGGACAACAGAAAGAGATGGAAATGGTTAAGCGAGGGAAGGCAGTGATTACTGTAGAATCCCTGAATATATATATATATATATATATATATATATATATATATATATATATTATATATTTATTTATTTATTAAAATATATATTATATTTTTGGTTTAAGAACATGCAGAACTTCTTATACAGAATAACTTTTTTTATATAAAGTAGTTTCCCGTATGGTGCAGACTTAATTAACCTTTATAACCTGTATAACTCTTTATATTTAATTAGCATTATGCTCTTCAAAGCAAAGCAGCGTATTGGATAATCTTCTTATCAATTTATGAACTTTTGCTCTCTTTTTGTAATTGGTCGACTTTCACAATTAATCCATTTTCTTGCAGCTCTTTGGTGGTGTTTTCTTCTTCTCACTTACCTCAGGGAAGATATTACTTTATACAAGTCTGGCGCCCTGCAATTTGAATATTAATAATTATTACTATGCTTATGTTCTTCTTTAAGTGCCGTCTCCCAATCGGAGGTTGGATATAATCATCACTATCTTTACTTTATCTACTGCATTTAAATCAGTCCCTTAAATTCTTCAAACATGACACTCTCCTTCTTCCTATGCTCCTTCCTCCACTTATCTTTCCCTGTATTATCAGCCTTAGCAGTTCATATCGCTGTCCCCTCATTACGTGTCCCAGATATTGTAACTTTCTTATTTTTATTGCGTTTATTATTTCGCATTCTTTGCCCATTTCTAGCAATACTTCCGTGTTAGTTTTCTTCTGTGTCCATGCTATTCTAAGCATCCTCCCGTAACTCCACATTTCAAAGGACTGTAACTTATTAATGTATTCTTGCTTCGATGTCCAGCTTTCAAGTCCATATTGCAGTATCGAAAACACGTAGCATCTCAGTGCTCTTACTCTCAGTTCTAATCTAAGATCTTTGTTGCTGAGAATTGTTTTCATTTTTACAAACGCATTTCTTGCTATTTCTATTCTAGCTCTTATTTCGGTTGTTTGATCATTATTGTCTGAAATCCAGGTTCCTAGGTATTTGTATTTATCAACCCTTTCTATCGGTACATTTCCCAATTGTATGTTTGTTGGTATATTTGTTTTCTTTGTTATTATCATGTATTTGGTCTTTTTTATATTCATTTTTAGTCCATATTTTTCACAGAACCTGTTTGTTTTGTTTAGCAGTAATTGGAGTTGTTCAGCAGAGCTCGCTATAATCACGGTGTCATCTGCATATGTTATGTTATGTTGTTAATAGATCTTCCGTTAATTATTATTCCTTCACTTTGAGATAGTAATACTTCTTCAAAAATGGCTTCACTATATACATTAAATAGTAATGGGGACATAATACATCCCTGCCTAACTCCTCTCCTGATTTCAATTTCTGGACTGGGTTCGTTATCTATTACGATTTGTGCTCTGTAGAGGTTTGTTAGTATTCGTAAGTCCCTGTGGTCTATGTTTTTTGTCTTTAGAATTTGGACTAATTTTTCATGTGCTTTTTTTAATGCTTTTTCAAAATTAACGTAGCAAACATGCACATCAACATTCATATCCATGCATCTTTGAGCTAACACATTAAAAGCAAATAACGCTTCTCTGGTTCCTAGTCCGTTTCTCAACCCAAATTGACTATCATCTATTCCTTCTTCCAGTTTTTTATTTATACGTCCATGTATTATTTTCAGGAATAATTTGAGAATGTGACTTATTAGTTATATTGTTCTGTATTCACTGCAATACTTAGCGTTTGTATTTTTAGGGATAGCACAAAAGGTGGAGAGTAACCATTGTTTCGGTGTCTATATATTGTCTTCGACAAGTTCATTGATGTATTCTGTCCATGCTTATGTGAGCATCCCATAATCTCTGGTTAGTACCCTGAAGCTTCTTTCGTCTATATGGATTTCGCTTTGATCTTTTGCGTTAAAGTTATTTTCAAAGGCTTATCAATAAAAGACAGTATTTATTATTTTACTATTTATTATATTTATTATATTTATATAAAAAAGACATTACGACACGACGGTCATGCTTAATTTACTGTTATTTGACAGAAAAAAATCGACCAACTAATGGAATAAAGCTGAGTAGTGTGTTCAGCCCGTCAAATAGAATTTTAACTTGAGGAATAAGCAAACTTAACAGGTAGAAGCAATAGTAATAAAATCCATAAACGGCTATCTTGTGAATAACGTATAACCTAAAAAATAAATTAATATGTAGTGGATTTAGTTTGAACAAATCATTTCAATTCAAAACAAAAAAAATTCTGGTTCTATTTTATTTTCTACGTTGTCAATGAAAAATCACTAAAAGAACCATACACTGGACTCCGCAAAACACATTTATAAAGATTTGTTTATTCGCAATAGCCAATTCCGACAGGAGGCGCTCAAGATTTCAAAGATGGACGATCACTTCGGGAAAACAAATCATTTTGTCATTTGATTTCGAAGCTATCAAAAGTTGAATATAAATCTTTTACACGTGTATGTTGCCAAAGTAAAAGTTGGAATACGTTCTTCAAAGTTTATTTGTTTGTGATTCGAGTGTATAAATAAGATAATTGACTCCCAAACCTGACTAAAAATAACATTAAATGTTTGTTTTTTTACAGTAGGTATGTCTGAAACACAGGAAGTAGAAATATACATTATCTCAAAATTTACATTACCTATTTCATTTACATTCTAAAATTTACATTATCTCAATTAAGGGTTTATGTGGTTGCAAGGTCGGCAGAGATCTTTAGTTAAGGGTGAGGCAGTTTTTGAAGCTGGCCACGTTATATTTTGTAAATTACGTCTTACGTTTTCTAAAATAACTTCATGAGACCTATGTTACTATAAAGTAAATTAAGTATAAATATATTAAAATATAAAGAATATTTTAATCAACAGTTACTTGGAAAGTAATCCTTCTCAGTAAAATGTAAACTGCACACAATCATGTACTTGATTATAGGTTTGCCAACTCGCAAAATGCATTGCCAAACTTTTCTCATATTCTCGTCCAGCGGAAACTTATGTATGGAATTTTTTTTGTGAATTATATTAGGATGAACATTGAGGAACATTGCTATTGTGATCATATTGAAATCATTGTTAATTATAATATAAACCAGTAGCTAATATGTATACAAATCTTCTTTCAATTATTTGAAATCTACCAACAGGCGTCGCCCACTTTGCGATTCCTCGCGAATAGTACGGGTGTCACAATCCGACTATTTATTGTAGTTGAAGCAGCAGAGAGAATGAACAAAATCGAATTCTAGCCTTTTAAACGATTATTCAACAAACGAACAAGTTCTCGAACAACTAGGAAAACAATGCGAAGTTTTAAATTCCATAAAAATCAGGAAATTGGAATACTTGGGGCACATCATGAGAGGCGAAAAGTACGAAATACTAAGGAGTATAATGCAGGGTAAAATCAAAGGTAGAAGAAGCGTAGGAAGACGTAAAATCTCGTGGGTACGCAATCTCCGTGAATGGTTTGGATGCAGTTCAACTGAACTACTCAGGCGCGTAACCAACAAAATTATAATTGCCAGAATGGTTTCCAATCTCCGATAGGAGTGGAACTTGAAGAAGAAGAAATGATTCTTCAAAGCAGTGGCGAACCCAGAATATGCCTGAATGCCTGAAGGGTTTCGAAATTTTTTTTATGCTACCTCCATTTTGAGTCCCTAAAATTTAGGATTTAGTTTAATTTGGACACGATCAAACGCTTTTTGGTAATCTAAAAAGCATAAGAACACATCCTTCCTCTAATCGTAACAATTTTGGACCAGCACCTGTGTTGCTACTATTGCTTCTCGTGTTCCTAAACCTTGCCTAAACCCGAACTGGGAATCACTGATGTCCCATTCACATTTTTTGTATAATCTTTGATGTAGTATTTTTAAGAATATCTTTAAAGTGTGACTCATCAGGCTAATGAGTCTGTGATCCTCACATCATTTTGCATTGACTTTCTTGGGCAGGGGAATAAAGGTAGAGCGTAACCACTGTTGAGGATAGCAGCCAGTTTCATAAATTAAATTAAATATTTTGTGTAGTGCTGAAATTCCCCTGTCATCTAGTAATTTGAGTATTTCTGACGGGATTTCATCCAGTCCAGAAGGTGCCTTATTGTTTTTTGAATTTAATATTGCCTTTTCTATCTCCTCTTTGGTGATTGAAGGGCCAGTCAGCTGGTCGTCTGTATCAACTTCACTCATGGGTCTTTCGTCATGGAAGAGCTCCTGGATATAATTTCACACTTTTAAATAAATAAATCCTACACTTTTATTAATAAATGAAAACAAATTTGAGTAGTAGTAAAGAAATGTATTTTCTTTAACAATCTATTTTAATTATATCAAAAATCTAAATAAAGAATACTTTTTTATTGACGTTGCGAATGGCAATATTAGGATTATAGATCTCCTATTATTGCCACCCATTTTATGTCAATATTAGACACTGCAGAACTGCAATTAATAGTAACACATTTTTCTAAAAAAATAAAAGCAATTAAATAATACAGACGTAACAAACATTTCTGAAAAATATAACTTATATATAGAATAGAACAGTGAAGGCAAGTAAACTTTTCTTTGTCATCCTGTAGTCAGTTCTACACAGGCTTCGTGAATACAACAACAGTACACTATGTACAAACGCATATCTTCTTTTACTGCAGATGTTACAAAGAAAACAATATACCAAGATTCTTCATTACTTGATTTTTTGTCGTACTGCTCGTTGCTTTTTTCACAACTTTGATTGGATTGTTCAATTTTGGTATTGGTGCTAACAAATCTTTGGTAACTTGATGGGCTTTACTGTTTAAAGCTGGCTTTTTCTTTACGGTGGATAATTTAATTTCCGGTCCTTTATCTTTAATAGAACTGTTAAGCATTTGGAGTAAGAAGCTTTTACTTGATTAGACCCCGGATTACATTTTGTTGTGTCTTTTATAACCGTATTGCCTCTCTGTTTATATTTTAATTCAATTAGTAGACTGTCATCTTTGGAGTAGCTGCTCCTCTTAGATCTTTTCATAAAGACTAAACTCTGATAATAATTCGCTACTTGAGACAGTAATTAAACGCTTCTTTTTTTGTTATTAATTTTCTCTGGCACTTGATATCTGCTTGTACTCACCTAGTTTTTATATGCGGGTTCCACCGACTTGCTAGAATTTCTAACATCATCTGATAAATCTTGGAAGCTACTGTGATTTACTTTGTTTTCTTCTCTGTGAGTGATCAAACGTGGTGCAAAGGCAGTTTCAGGTATGGCGTCTGGTTTAAACGGATAAATGCCAGTAAATGCAAAACCGGAGATAATGTTTGATGGTGTCATTGCTTTTAGCTAAAATAGGGTAAACAATTTCTCCAAACTTCATTTTGATAATCGTCTTGCCAAGGTTTGTTGTTAAAAACTTCTTGGTCTCAAAATGTCTTAAAGCTTTTAAACACTGACTTGTCCATAGGTTGGAACTCGTGACAGCGGGCTGTCACTAAGACAAAATAAAGTTATGTACACGTGGTTATCTGCCTCAACTATGGAAACATCTAGGTCACTTTAAGATCCATCAAATATTAGTAGGGTAGGACCAAGGTTTCTGAATGAAAAGAAATGGTCAAGCCACAAAACAAATGCTTCGCATGTCGTACTATCTTTATTTGTGACAATAACTTTGTCAGGAGGCAAGAGATCATACCATTTAAGTTTAAACTTTTGGCCTTTAAATAGCATAAAAGGCGGTACAGATTGACCAAGCGCATTTCCGCAACCTATAATTGACATGTTTTCTTCGTGCTCGGGTGTGGTTAAATGTACCCGTTTTGCTACCCTTTTAACAAAAACAATTTGTTGCTTATTTGTTGTCAATTTGCATCCTTTTTTCGTCCGTAATATATATGCTACCAGATTTGTCAAATAGGTTTAGTTTTTCTATGGTATCTCTCAGTTTAGGAAAGAAGTCATCAACATTCATTTTTTGGTCTCAAGCCGTATTCGTTAGTTGAGATTTGATATGTGATTTGTTGTAGCGTAAGAAAACACACTTTTCATTAGAATCTTGCTTGTAATAGGCATACCTAGTTCAACTAATGTGTAAATTCTTTCGACAAGATCATTTTCTTGTGCTGCAAACAACACCGGTGATCTTCCAAGCTTTCTTACGGGATTATGTGTTCTGTGATAAAGACCTAGCGTTGAGCGAGGAATGTTATAACGCTTGGCAGCCTTGATTGACATTCCGTTTGCTATGATTTACAGCGCCGAGCGTAGATCTTCTTCTAATCACTCAGCTCGTTTTCTTAGCATTCCACAAAAGAGTTTAATATATTTAGTCCCTAATATTGTCACTGGCAATAGTAGGAATTATTAGCAATGGTAATATTATGAACAGATGACACGTTTAGAAAAAAAATCCGTAAGTTAAAATTTCATTTGCAATAATTTATGAAATTCATAAAATGATAACCACTGAAGTGTACTTACCTAAACTTAATTAAAAATAAAAATAATTAATATATCTTGCGTAGGGTCAACGGGAAAAGCAGGTTTATTTAAAACGAGGACACGAAAAACAAATAGCGAGCTTCTACATCTGATGGATACCATAGACTAAAACCGCCGAATAGAAAACACGATGCTGCTAGACAAAGATAATTGCTACTGTTGCCACCTTAGTTGCAGCGTCGCTACTATCTATAATACTGGGTGGCACTATTAAGAACAGTGGCAATATTTAGCGCATCTACCTTATTTTGAGAATGAATTCCAAAGTGGAGATTCAAACGTCAATAAACTTATTTTAACGTTTAATTGTGGCTTATTCTCATTAAAATAGTAATTAGATCTTATCTCCGGTTTGGATGGTGTTTCTCTTTTTCTTTTTTCTTTTTAATGACTGCTCGGATGTAATTGTAAACACTATTAAACCCTATTAAACTGGGAGTAAGCCACAATTAAAGATAAAAATACGTTTATTGACGTTTCAATTTCCACCTCGGAAATCGTTCTCAAAATACAAACAGTAAATTAAACAAATTTTGTTTTTTTGTTACATAGTGAAAAATTCTTCTAATAATTTAATTTTATCTGACTCATTTATATTGGCAATTCAGACATACATTATGCATTTTAAATGAGAGACGACTTTAAAATGATATTGCCAATATTGTTGAGTTGCGCTCCTGGGACGACTTTACTTATAAGATAGTTCATTCGATTACATGAAATCAACTTTAACTTGAGAATATCCGTCAGAAAAAAATCATAGCATGTAATTCGTCTTTAAAAAGACAAACACATGACATGATGACAGTAAAATTCTCCTGTTAGTGATTCCATAGTAAATTATGAGGGAAAAACCAGGAAAAAAACCTCATAATACTATCCCGACATTGTAAGTATTTGTTTGTGAATTTAGTGTACCTTCAACAAACATCAAAATTCTGATTTTATATGTTACGTTATTTAAAAAACATAAATGATGCATCCTCCATATGTTACTGACTTACTAATACTGGTATTTTCTTATTAATAACTTCCTCTTTCAATATTGGTAACCAGATTCTACTACATTCTGCCGAGGAATTTGCGACACAATTGGCCTCATTTAGCATAATTAGAGCCGCTTCTTTGATTTTTCTTTTTTTACCATCCGTTTCTTTTAGGACTACATTTAAATTATTCCATTGAACCCTATGTTCATTATCCCATGCGTGTTTACAGATTTGAGATCTATCAAATTCTCTATTTTTAATATAAGATTGATGTTCACTTATTCTAACATTTAATGGCCTGGATGATTCACCTAAATAAAACTGATCGCATTCACAAGGTATTTTATAAATGCAATTCTTTGTCCTTTCTTGTTCATTGTTAGGTTTGGTTTTGGACAAAATAGATCTCAACGTGTTTGTTGTTTTGAATGTTGTTGAAATGTTGAGTTTATTTCCTATCCTTTTAAGTTTTTCTGATAATCCTTTTATGTACGGTATTGTTATTTTCCTCATATTATTCCTTGTGTATGCTGTAGGATCTCGTTCTAAGTTGTTCTGGTCTATTCGATCGATTGTTGAAAATTCCTTATTTATAAACGATAAAGGATAATCATTTTTTAATAAAACAGATGTTAACAAATGTTTCTCCTCCAAGAACGAATTTTCGTTAGAACAAGTAATTTTGGCTCTATCGTATAAGGATTTAATTATTCCATTTTTTACATTAATATTGTGATTTGATTTGAAATTTAAATATCTATTGGTGTGTGTTGGTTTTCTATACACCTGAGTCTCATATCCAGTATCGTTCTTAGAGATTAAAACATCCAGGAAAGGTAGCGTGTTATTATATTCCTTTTCCATGGTAAATGTTATTGTCTCTTCTTTATCGTTTATATCATTTAGGAATGTGTCCAACAACTCTGATCCATGAGGCCATATTGAGAATACATCATCTACATACCTCCACCATACCGACGGTTTGAAATTTTGTTTAGAAATGATATTTGTTTCAAAATCTTCCATAAATATATTGATTTCATGTCTTAATCGAATGAATTATCTTATAAGTAAAGTCGTCCCAGGAGCGCAACTCAACAATATTGGCAATATCATTTTAAAGTCGTCTACTTCAAAATGCATAATGTATGTCTGAATTGTCAATATAAATGAGTCAGATAAAATTAAATTATTAGAAGAATTTTTCACTATGTAACAAAAAACAAAATTTGTTTAATTTACTGTTTGTATTTTGAGAACGATTTCCGAAGTGGAAATTGAAACGTCAATAAACGTATTTTTATCTTTAATTGTGGCTTACTCCCAGTTTAATAGTAATTAATTTACAATGCCACAAGAAAATAGCTTCAGAACAATACTATTAAACCCCTCCGTACTTCTTGTCATCTTATACCTACCTATTTCTTTATAGATTCTGTTTCTCTGTACATCGCCAGAAGCGATGTTACTACAAATTTTTGAGACTTCACCGGTCGGAACATGAACTGCACTGAAAAAACTTTTCCAAATTGGATAAAGAAAATGGGCTTTTTTAAAACCAAAAATTAACGTCAAGTAGTTATGGAAAGCTAAAAAGTAGGGGAAAGTGGTTCACATTAGAAAGTAAAACATAATTAAACTCGCAAGGATTAATCAGAAACTGGTATTTTTAAATTAAACTGTAGTTTATTGGGCACTTGCTCAACATTGCTCAACATTCGGCTATCCATTAATATCCATTCTATAATAGTAAAAGAAAAACTAAAACCATCTTAAAGAGGTGTATTTTAGTTATACATAGCACCTTATCTTAAATTACCGTTTCTGAAATTGACAAATTAAAAAATACAGACATAATTCTGAACGCCTAGCTTGAGACAAACAGTTCTCCCCTCCTTAACCTATTCAGTAAAAGCACCGAACAACCGTTGTTCGGTGGTAAAAGACTATAAAGTGTAAACACATACGAGAAATAGATTACTTGAGAAAGGCAATCTACCGAAACAGCTGTAGTGATAAGATATTATAATAAATTTTGTGAAAGTTTTGAAAACAAAGTTTTCAGTGTTTTATTGTTATATAAAATGACTTTCCATCAAGTAACGGTTGAATTCATCACTTATCTATTTAACAATTCATAATTCACTATATACGTACACTTTCAATTTTCTTCTGCAACTTGGCAATGAGGACAAATCTTCCTTCAAACAATATTGCCGCGTACCAACCAAAGCATTTATCATGTATTGTTTAATAGGAGGTATGTTTATCATTGGGAATTTTTCCTTATCCACATCGTTTATTTTATCCATAATCCCAAGGAAGTTTTTACTTTCAAACACCCAATCTCGAACAGAAAAGAATTGCAGCAGTTCCAGGCCGTCATAAATTTTCTTTTGTATTCTTATCATACTGAAATAAAAAATATGAAAATCAAATAAAAGTACTAAGAAGGTATACTTTAACCGTGATTTCCCATTAGTAGTAAAATAAAAAACGCCGATTTAAGCAAAATATTGAAAGACATGATAATATATGACATTAAACTAGCCCATTGTAATGTTTTATTAGTTGCTGAACTGTATATGGACTTTATCCCATTCTGCACTAGCAGAATAGTTCCAAGAAACCGGAGTTTGAAAAAGAACCATTATCTTTTTAACTATTCATAAAAAATCAGGGGTAGAAATGTGAAATAATCTCTAGTATGCAAACAAAGAGAAAAGCTACCTTCTTTTTCTCTTTTGGAACCCAACTCTACCACTGTCTGCGCAATGCGCATCTATGCCTATGGAATCAAAATATTCCAACAAAGTGGAATAATTCAATAACTGTACTCTTACACAAGAAGGGATATATAGCAGACCTGGAAAGATACAGACCAATCAGTCTCCTTAACCATCTTTATAAATTATACACCCGAATAATATCGAATAGATTAGAGACAAAGCTGGATTTTTACCAACCTCGGGAACAAGCTGGTTTCCGCCCTAATTATGGCACAAACGATCACCTGCAGTGCCTAAAAACCCTAATAGAAAAAACTAACGAATATAACCGTCCCTTGGCATTGATATTTGTAGACTTTAAAAAGGCGTTTGATACAGTGGAACTACCGTCCATCTTAAGAGCACTACAAGATTGCAGGATCGACCACAGATATTGTAATATAATTAAAAATATATATGAAAATGCCACAACAACCATAAGTCTATATTCTGCAACTAATAAAATAAAGATAAAAAGGGGAGTCAGGCAAGGTGATACCATGTCACCAAAGCTGTTCATTACCGTTCTTGAGTATGCATTTAAAATACTAACATGGCAATAGAAAGGAATATCCATCGATGGAGAAAGATTAAACCATCTACGTTTTGAGGACGATATCGTGCTTCTGTCAGATAATCTGGGAGAGATCAAAGACATGCTCCAAGAACTGAATGACACACTACAAGAAACTGGGCTAGAGATAAATTTTGAGAAAACCAAAATGATGACTAATATGGTTCCCAGCGAAGAGATACAGATCAATAACAACAAGGTAGAATTAATCGATAAATACACATACTTGGGTCATGAAATTAGAATTACCAGAGACAACCAAACCTGCGAGCTAAATAGACGAATCACGTTGGGATGGGCGGCATATGGACGGATGAGAGACATTTTTAAAACAAATATCCCAATTCACCTGAAAAAGAAGGCATTTAACCAATGCATCTTACCAGTCTTGACCTACGGAGCAGAGACCTTAACTTTAACGAAAGCTACTGCCGAAAAACTGAGGGTAACACAAAGGCGAATGGAGAGATCAATGCTGGGCCTGACCTTGAAAGATCGAGTAAGAAATGAGGAGATACGCCGACGAACTGGCGTAGACGGTATTATACTGCGAATCAATAAACAAAAGTGGAGGTGGGCTGGACATGTTGCTAGAATGGAAGACGGAAGATGGACGAAGAGATTATTGGAGTAGAGACCAAGAGCCGACAAGCGAAGTCGAGGCAGACCACCCACCCGATGGACCGACGACCTAAAGAGAATAGAAACAAACTGGATTGCAGCAGCTAGAGATAGAGAGAACTGGAGACGTTTGGAGGAGGCCTATATCCAACAATGGATGTGAAAATTCGGCTGGATGATGATGATGATGATGCGGATGGACTTGGATTGTCTTAAGTCCTTAATTCGGACATTCGGAACCAGATTGATTGTATATTTTTTAAAAAGTAAACCACATCAGTAAGACTCACATCTTAAACTCTATATGAATTTTAATTAAATCGGTTTATTAAAATTTAGACACTAGCTATTATTTTTTAAATGTGAAAGAAAAGAAAATATATTTTATACACCACTGAGAGGGGAGTATAATATCCTGTAGTATAATTATATTATAACTAATTGTGACTGTGTAAGGTAATAATGATGAATAAGAAAAAATAATTGTATTGGAAGTTTGATGGTCAACTGTAGTGTAGGTTATATATGTGTAAGGGGAAATTTTGAATTGTATTTGTAAAATAAAGATTATTTGAATTTGATCAAAAAGTAGAAATGGATTTTCTAAGGAGAGCGTGTGGTATATCCAAAAAAGATCACATCAGGAATGAAGATATTAGAAGGAGGACAAATACTGTATATTCCAGTGTAGATAGAATTGAAACGAGGCAACTAGTGTGGTATGGTCACGTGAAACGAATGAATGAAGATAGATGGCCAAAGAAAGCTTTAAATTACATACCACAACAAAGAAGAAGAAGGGGAAGGCCTTCAGTTGCCTGGGAAGATAATGTACGGCACATAATGAGAGATAGAGCCATCAGAGAAGACGAATAGATGGACAGAAAACGATGGCGGTCGAAATGCGAGAAACGGCAGAGGCTGTAGGAACCTCGCTTATATATATATATATATATATATATATATATATATATATATATATATATATATATATATATATACATATATATATATATGATCAAAAAGTGGGGGTTTTCTAGGATTATTGATGTTAAAAGACGACAAATAATTGAAAGGGTCATAAATTTTATAGTAATGGATGAATTATAGTCAATGTCATAAGTTGATAATGTAAATTGTAAAATTGAATGATAAATAATTAAAGAAAAAGGGGGAAACAGTAGGACGTAATAATAGGTAATGGGAGTACGAGAATGAAAGAAAAATTGATAGTGAAGAAGTATGGAAAGGTATTAGGTTTGGCATTCAAGAGATTGAGATGAAGCAGAGTGTCGGTGCTCAATAATTATGCTTTATTCAGTCATAGTAGATTAACTATGTATATGAATAAACTATGCATTTAATTATTGTAAACTTAAAATGAATTAATACCGCGTGATAATGTATCAGATGGACAAAAAATCATGATATAATAGCGATAGAGGGAGTACAAGACGAGTCATATTTCAAAACAGATTTGTGTTTGGTTGCGTATATCGAAATTTTTTCATTTGTAATTGTTAAAACTTGTATTTTCTTGTATTTCTTAGATTATAGAGTTCTTTAAACTTATTGGTGGTTTTCAGTTAACAAATAAAGAGTTTTAACATAAAAATAAAGCACTAGTATTAGAAATATATAGTTATAAATACTCACAATGGCTTCTGTCTAATTAAAATCATTATAAAGTCAATCAGTAATGCCGGTAACCAATGGTAGAATAAACTGTATATATTATGGACGAGTTTGGAGGATCTTATATCTCCATCGGGGTACCAAACCATCATTTCAAATGGGTACTCGTATAATAAATCTCTGCCTTGATCAATAATTTCTTTGTAGGTCAGCGTTAAAACGGATGAAGATGTTAAGTTGTATACAGGCACATCTTCTAATCTAAAAATATTTGTTTTATTATATAGAATGATAATTCTTTGGAATGTTTAAATAATACTATTCTTAAATATTAAAAGAGTTGTTTGTTGCGTTCAATTTTCAAAATTCGGCTTAGAATTTTGGCCTTTCTTATGATCTTGATAGGATTATGAGAAATTACATATACATGGTCTTATAATTATCTTACATATGGTAAATTAAACCTAGAAATGAAAACAGGAATAAATATTGGATGGAGGAAAATCATAGTAGCTAAGAGTCCATAAAACTATTCGTAGAAAGTGCAGAAAAGCAAAAGAACAATGGATGGCAGAACAATGCTGTAAAATTGAACAATTAATGCAAGAACAATATCAGGCAGGAATTACAAGACGAACCTTGTAGAAATCAGATCCTTGTAGGAACTGAAGAAAAATTTGCTCGAAAGAATACGTTACGAACATTTTTAACGACGAACAAGCACAACGACCCTCACATACCAATGATATCAATGAAAGTAGTCCTATAACAACTAAAAAAGAGGTACAGCATGTCATCCTATGACAGAAATATGGTAGAGCCATAGGACTTTATGACTTTATGATGTATATGTTAAAACTCATAAAGTTTCTGGTATCTGAAGACGCTTTGGACTTAAGTTCTTTGACACATGTGTTCAACATCGTCTACAGAACTGAGAAAATACCTTTAGATTGGCTGAAATCAATTTTCGTTACCTTAGCCAAAAAGCATCCAAATGTGACGATTACCGCAACGAAGTGGTAACTCGTGAAGCTCTATTATATTATAACTTAATATACTTTTACAGAGAGCACGTAATATGTGGAAATATACGTCTGCTTTATAGAATATCGCAAAGCTTTCGATTGCGTTCAACACCAGAGATAGCAGAAATACTGAGAGCAACGGATATAGATGAGAGTGACTTACGAATCATCACAGAACTGTATTGGCATCAGATAGAGCAAGTAAAAGCGGAGAGTAACATGTCGGAGGAGATAGCTATAACAAAAGGTGTACGACAGGGATGTATATTTTTCCCTAAGTAACAAAAATCAAAATTTGTTTAATTTTACTGTTTGTATTTTAAGAACGATTTCCGAAGTGGAAATTAAAACGTCAATAAACGTATTTTAACCTTTAATTGTGGCTTATTCCCAGTTAAATAGTAATTAGTTTAAAATGCTACAAGAAAATAGCTTCAGAACAATATTAAGGTTACTTTAGTGTTACCCTGGCAAGTTTACATCCTTGCCCTTCTTCCCATCTTTTTACGGTTTGCGTATGGAAGTGACATTTGATAATTTCCGCGATTGTTGTAGTTGACCAACCAAAAAGATCTCCAGGTCCTAAGAGTCTTAGGCCTGCCGCCTTCCTAGCCAATTGGTCAGCAATGCGGTTGCCTTTATTCCTATTGTGTCCTTTAATCCACCTCAGGATGATGGTATTACCATCTGAAGCCTGAGTTAGTGACTCGTGACACTCCATTACTAACCCTGATGTGACACGTGGTCTATTCAAGGTTAGTAGCGCTTGTCTGCTATCTGTGCAGATCATTATAGTTTTCCTTGCTATACTTTTTTGGGTTATCTCTTTTGCGGCTATGGAGAAACCAGCCAGTTCTGTCTGAACTACGCTGGAATTTTTGCCCATGCCCCATTTTATTCTTAGGTTCAGTAATCTGGAGTATATCCCGCATCCTAAGCCTTCTTTTATTTTGGATCCATTGGTGTATATGCAATAGTTGCCACGTTGTCTCCCTATACTTTCTTGTTTCGATTTTGTAGGGTTTGTTAAAGACAAACTTTTTTTCAATTGAATCGTAGCCTGCCTGTAGCAATAGTAGTGCATCCAGCTCTCCCCGCTAGAAACGAGTTCTCAATTGCCCCATTCCTACCTCAAGGTTTGCACCAGCTGAGCGCAGTCGCATCATTGTCACTAGCGCCACCTCTTTGACATATATATCTAGAGGCGTGATGCTGTTGGTGTTGTTTTCATGGCACCTGTTATATTTATGCAAGCCATCCGCTGAATATGGTATAGTTTGTTTATCGCTGTTGCTTGTAGCACTTTTGGTACCCAAGCAATAGCTCCGTAAGTTAGCATTGGCCTAATGACAGCAGTGTAGATCCAGGCGATCACCCTGGGCGAAAGCCCCCAGGTGCGTCCAACTGTTCGTCGACACTGCTCATAGGCAATATATGATCTTTTAGCTCTACTATCTAAGTGTGAGTTCCATGTTAACTTCCTGTCAAGGGTAATACCAAGGTACTTCACCTCGTCAGTATACTAACGTATATTGTTCATGTAATAATGGAAGACAGATACTAAATATTTCAGTTGATCATTGAAGGAAAACGCTCGACAAAACATCGACCGAGATCTTAAGAACGCTGTTTTGCGAGTAGCTGTAACCAATTGACTCGTCAACCTTAGAAACGAGACGGCGCAGTAAGAAGAAGGATGATATTATGGTATACCGAATAATATACAAGACCATTGTTCAATGAAGTAGCAGGTAATGTGAAGATCATAAAATTATTTGTGCAGATAATAATAATGGGGTATCATACAACTATTTGTAAAAATATTTAGCAAAGCAGTAAAATACAGAGCGAAAAATTGAGTGTAAATAAATACATACCCTGTTGTTTTAGTTCCTACAAGATAACTTATGCAGATACTTGAATTAATAGCATAATCTACTGGTACAAACTGTCCTTTATTTTCACCTTTACAATGCATAGATCGGATAACTCCTTTTCCTGCTCCAACCAGTAGACCTATCGGACCGTTCAAATTGTCTACCCAGCCCGGTACAGGTTCGTTAACAGACGGAATTACTAGAAATTAAACACAACGTTAATTAGAAGCGTCATTGTCTAATTATATAATTGTTTTATGTGAAATTAGTAAACGCGAACATAGCTACTCCATCCAATACTTCCGTCATTGAGTAAAATTAGATAAGTATTACCTAAATAATCAGCTAGAATATCGCCTTGTGCACTATCCTGTATGGAACCCCATCTACAGTGATGATTATTGAAAGTCGTCACCAATTAAAATTCTGCCTTAGATTTGGCCAAATAAATTTTTCCAACCTTTGGATGATACATATATTGTAGGTTTATAAACATATAGTACTGATAATTTTACTTGTTCTAGAAAAACACCGCAAAGCTCTATATTTGGATTATAATTTGTTTTGAATTTTATATCTGAATAGGAAATATTGTTGGAAACTCAAACAGCAACGCATCCGTAGCCGTCACGTCGATCAACATTATTAAAACCTTTAATATATTAGTTTTTGTTTTGTGATAACGAAGTTTCGTTAATAATGTGACTTTCTAAAAAATTAAGCAAATCATTCTTTTGTTTTATAATAGATTGACAGTTTCGCTGAAGAAAATTAATTGTTCCATGATTTCTCATCACTATCGTTGTCTGATAAACAAGAAAGTACCTTTCTGATTTTATTTTGAGTAACTTTTTGTAGTTCAACCGGGACTAGTTTGGGGTCAATTTGTTTATTTTTTATTTCTTAAGAAAATGGAATTTATTGGAGAATTTATAATTGTATTTTTTCTTTATGTGCCATATCCGGTGTGAGTTAGGAATTATAGGACGTGACACTGATTTTTTTTATTTAAGAAGTTGAAGGAAATTGTATGGCAGTTTTACATTGAGTGGGGATATGACTTTTCGTTTAAGAGGATTAGAACTTTTTTTAGGTTTAGGAACGTATGAATTGTTTACTGTACTGCCATTAAAATTACTTAAGTTGCCAAGTACAGAATATGGACTGGATCTCAATACGAAAATAAAAACAAACTACATGGTAGTCAGTAACCGCGAAATATCAAATATGCGGCTTTTCATTAACCAACAGCAAATTGACCGGGTAAATAGCGGGTATATACCTTGGTACCAACATAAACAGCCAATGTGATCACTCGACTGAAGTAAAACAACGCATAGAAAAATCAAGATCAGCATTTGAAAAGACGAAGTCTCTTTTCAGAAGTGACGATTTACTACTTTTTACCAAAACCTCTACGTTTTCATTTACCATCAGATGCTGTGTCTTTTCTACGTTATTATGCAGTGAACGCGACATTTTCTAAAGCATCTTTAGGAAATCACAAGGCTATTGACATGTGGTGTTACAGTCACTGCATCTTCAAGATCAGTATTTGAAAAGACGAAGTCCCTTTTCAGAAGTGACGATTTACTACTTTTTACCAAAATCTCTACGTTTTCATTTACCATCGGATGCTGTGTCTTTTCTACGTTATTATGCAGTGAACGCGACATTTTCTAAAGCATCTTTAGGAAATCACAAGGCCTTTGACATGTGGTGTTACAGACACTGCATCTTAAGCATTTCATAGGTGGATCATGCAACTAATGTTGAGGTACTCTCGTACGTAGAATGGGCGAGGAATGCGAGTGTGAGATTATTAACACAATCAAAGAATGCAAATTAGAATATCGTGGCTATGTTATGAAAAATGAACATCTATGTGGCTTGTAGCAACTCATTCTCCAAGGCAAAGTATTTGGAAAGATAGGACCAAGATGAAGAAGAATACCTTGGCTTCAAAACCTGAGAAGTGGTTCAATACGTCTACAACCGGATTATTCCGAGTAGCTGTAAGCAAAGTTAAGATAGCCATGCTGTAATGATAGAAAATTACTCTTGCAGGGTTTCTTACTTAAAAGTAAAAAAATCTTACCTATTGATGGTCGAATTATGCAAACTGGAAGGTTATCCTTTTCATTTGCTACCAAAGATTCCGCCAGTCGTTTACTGTAAGTGTAAGTATTTGGATGCGGCTCTATTATCGAGGGAGTTGCAAGTTCTAGTGCATTTGGGTTCAACCATTTTGTCACATCCATAACATCCCTTGGATTATCTGTACTCGGGTAAACCTATAATAAAATACAAAAATATAAATGAAAGTAGTGTTTTAATTGTGTATCAATAAATAAGTCCATGGTGTGGAAGACCGGTAAAAAATGATATACAGTAATATATTGCTATTTTGGTAAATTAGGGACCAATATTTTGTTATTACTTTATTAATAGTATTACTATAATATTAACAGGTTATTTATTATCATAGAAAAATTTCACAAAATCCATTAGGTTTCTCGTGGGAAAACCAAGATATTAGAACATTGAAATATGACTAGC
This sequence comes from Diabrotica balteata, assembly GCA_918026665.1. Classification (NCBI taxonomy): domain Eukaryota; kingdom Metazoa; phylum Arthropoda; class Insecta; order Coleoptera; family Chrysomelidae; genus Diabrotica; species Diabrotica balteata. The sequence continues at coordinate 25,909,812 of OU898282.1, forward strand.
GATCCACTTAACGAAAAACTATGATGTCCACCCCAAGTGGGTAGTTTTTTAGTGAAATATAAAATCAGTATCCACTCAAATGTGCAGACAAAAAATATGGCTGATTCAAAAATATTATTTATTTATTTGGATTATGAACGTTTTCAAAAGACTCAAAACATAAAAATGGTTTATCTGGGCGAACCTATTGCAAAAAGTGCTGACTTTCTTGGATTTACTTTTGGCTAATGTTCTACCAGAAGCAACTGCAATTTTCTCATAGCAATATTTACAGTTCTTTCGCGTGGCCCTAAAATTAACTTAAAAATTACCGGACTGGACAATTTGAATTGAAACCTTTGTGTTCTAGACCTTAATTCTTCTTAAGAAATACTTAATAAGGAATAAACAATCTTTATTCTAAAATTTTCAACACTCCTTCTTTTATTCTGTTGAAATTTAATATTTGTAATTTAAGGGAGGCTTTGTTTACCCTTAATATATTGGCACAAAGATGTATGGATTTTACCCAGCATATCTTCTTGGTCGATATGTATGTTTCCTTAATTGCAACACAAATTTGGCAAAGTCCGACATAACCGCCTCCTCCGACATAACATTAAAGTAATATTGCGTTTGAAGACGTGTATTGAGTCAGAAGAGATAGTTCAGGAAACACTAAAAGAAACATCAGTTGAAATAAAATTAAACGGAAAAACTATTAATAATATCAAATACGCTGATGATACGTGAATAATTACAGAATCGGTTGAAGAATTACAGGTTCTGATGGATAAGATTGTAGATAGTAACAAAGAGAACGGAATAACTTAAAATATCAAAAATACGAAATTCATGACCATTACAAAGACACAGCAACAAGAGAGGTTATGGATTAAGGGCTAACTCGTTCAAAAGGCGGACAGATATACATATTTGATAACAGTCGTAACCCAAAACAACGATTATACGCAAGAAATCAAATCAAGAATAGAGAAAGTCCGATCAACATTGAATAATATGAGAAAAGTGCTTTGCAGCAATGATCGGAGCCTGCAACTTAAAGTACAAATACTAGGTGTTATGTGTTTTCGCTGTTATTGTACGGAATGGAGGCATGAACAGTAGAAGTAAAAACAGTTGCATGGACATTAGCAACATAATAGAAGTGTATGTGGACATAAGATCTTAAAACTAAGCTCGATGGGAAAGGTTACGAAACCGATGTTTTGAAAATAATAAATAAGGAGAAGGAGGTTTTCATTGCAATTAAAATAAGAAAATTGGACCGTGGTATAAGAGGAGACTGCATAGTAAGACGACATGTATCCCGGCTAAATAATTTGGGACAGTGGTATAAACTGTAAGTTTGTTGCGCTGTTCAGAGCAAACAGTACCAAAGGTGAAGATAGCCGTAATGGTAGCAAACTTTCTTAAAGGACACGCACTTAACACCTTGACTACGACGGCAGTTTTCAGAAATCTGGCCTAAAATGACAATTTTAATCAATCTGCTCTATATAATAACTCGTAGTTGGCGTCCTAGAATAGAACGCAATCTACGAGTTGTCTCGTATTTGTGAGTCAACGTGTTAAAGAAGAAGCAGCCGGATAAACTGTTAGATCTACGCAACTTCTCATTGTTTGCATATTATCCATATATGATTTATTTATATATTGATGACTAGATTAATAAGTAATATTTACTTTTAGATATACACATTGTAATCGTTTCAACAGTTTTAGGAAATTTATTATAAATTCGATTTTTTTTTTAAATAAAACTGCTAACCCCATCTATCTGCCGGGTACTTGTAGTCGACTCAAGGTTTCTACTGTAATTCTAAACATATCCGGTAGATGAGAACGATTATTAACTTGTCAATCACGCCCCAATTCAAACCGGTAAGTTATAGCGTCTATCTCTTTTCTCTAAAAAACATCCAACTGTTAGGACGTGTTTTGTGAAGTGAGTCTCTATATAGAGGTAAGCCAAAGAAAAAAGGCCTTTTTTGTCTATATTTTCAGATAAATAATTATTTTTAGACCTTTACCGGTGAGGATAAAGATCATTGATTATGTTTATTTGGCTTGAAGTTAACTGAGAAGTCATATGCTGTCGTAAACGCAGCCCAATATTTCATTATGATCTAAATGGACCTCTAATAAATAATTTAATGAAATACTTAGAGGGTGAGGAGAAACAGAGCATATCCTTTTTGTATGGTTACCAGCTATTGGATAATTAAGGTTGTACCATTCTTTTTTATTATATCCTATCGAGAAAGCGAGAAATAATTATGGACTCAGAGAAAGGAAATATAGCAGTGTTTTAATTTTGTTTAAAGATTTAACTTTTCTATTATGCCTAGTTAATAAATAACTACTATAGTATTTTGAATGTAAACGAATTTCGAAATTTGGAAATAATATATAAATTCATTTGTTTTTAATAACCAATTCTTAATTTAATACGATATAAAGTTGTTTTGTTTATAGTAATGTAAATATGAAATAGTATTTTAGTATCCTTTGGAAATAACATAACTTTTAATGTTTCTTTTTATTACTGAGAAATAATAAAGTGTAATTTCGCTGTAAACTTTCTGTAAATCTTATTTTTTTTTCTCCTCGTCCCCTTCGAGGATAAACCGGGGGTGGCGTACCCATAATAAATTATAATTTCAGATTATCTAATTGTGTTTGGATTTTTGAGATACTACGTACTTTCTATACATTTGACCGTACCCCGCAATTTCTCTCCGACATTGAGCGATTCTGGCCTTGAATTTAATTTGTGTGCTAAATGTTTATTAAGCATCTACGCTACAACATATCAAAATAATCTAGGGGACACCTAAATTAATAGCTTTAAATCAATGTTAGCTGCAAATACAAAAATAAATTTATGTTTTTAATCTTTTTTGTTGTTTTGTCGATTATTGTAGGAACTTGGATAATCCTGATAATCCTGATAAGAATGACTATAAAAAATTTAACAAAACTTCAATATGAGTTTTTGTTTATAAGTTAGAAAGTAATATTTCTTTACTGGTACCTGATTTTAGATGTCTATGTGGATGCTCTTTAGATGTCTATGGACTGTTCGCAAATTGGACTTCAACCTCCGATACAAGATGCTTAAGTGTTACGTGTGGCCTGTTCTCCTGTACGGAATGGAAGCATGGACGTTAAAGGCCAGTTCCATTAACAAACTTGAAGTGTTTGAAATGTGGTGCCTGCGTCGAATGCTCAGAATATTATGGACTGACAGGGTCAGAAATGAGGAAGTTCTCAGAAGAGCGTTCTTACAGGATAGGGAACTTTTTAATTATATAAAAAGTAAGAAGACTGCATACTTGGGGCACATAATACGAGGAGAACGATACACTTTTCAGCAACTGATACTCGAAGGGAAGATAGAGGGTAGGAGAGGTCTCGGACGTAAAAAAATGTCATGGCTGCACAATATTCGACAATGGACAGGAATCCACAGCTATGAAATGCTTCGCAATGCTGCTAAAAACAGAATTATTTAATCCAGAATATTTAACATCTCACCTGACAAGACGATGTACGGTGGACGCCTACGCAGAAATGCACGGCACCTTAAGAAGAAGAATGTGGATATTTATTTAGTTCTGCAATTGCAACTAATAGAGACATCATTTAAATTGCGAAACGCAGTGACGTGCTATCGGGAAGCTTCAAGCTGGCAGAAGTCAAAGAGACTTGACTGAGATCCTCTACACGAACAGAAGTGTCATTAATCGTTTGTGGTTAAGGTGTCAAGAAACTGGTGATGTTGCTAAACGTCATACAGGCCGTACAAGGATAACCAACCAGATTAAAGACCGTTTAATTAGGTTGCAGGTTTTGCGAGATCGCAGTATAACCGCATCACAATTACAAACGAGGCTACAAGAGACCCATCAGGTATTTGTAAGTGGCCAAACCATTTGAAATAGACTGCGTGAAGTAGGGTTAAATGCTCGAATAACTGCAAAAGTGCCTGTATTATTCAGAGGAAATCGCGCTCATCGACTTCAATGGGGACCAGAAAACGCAAATTGGGTTAAACGTGAGTGGGCCTCTATTTTGTTTACAGATGTGCAAATGTGCAAAATGTGCAAAAGGTTCATAGACAGCAAGGCGGTAGTATAATGGTATGGAGTGGTATCACTCTTGGTGGAAAAACCAATCTCGTTTGTCTGGAACGGTTTTTAAATGCAACAGACTAGCACGATATTACTCTACAACCTATTGTCGTACCCTTTGCATAACAAGCTGGTCCCCAATTTCAATCATTGCACGACAATGCACGTCAGCATGCATATGGCCTGCACAATCGCCAGATTTAAACCCAATTGAGCATGTATGGGACATATTGGGCAGACTAATTTTATAACAAAATATTGCGTTCAATACAAGAGAGCAACTTGTCGCCAAATGCAGATTTTGGAGTTTGTGATTGGCTAAAAAGCAACGATATTGCGACCAATCACAATTTTGTAATATACTGCTCAACTTCGGTATTATCGTTGGTCAATTTACAACAGACTTGTAACCAATGATAATACTTGGAATTGAGCATTGGCTATCGTGCTGGTCCAATAGCCAGCGGCCAGAATTGACCGTTGGAGATTGACCTAGTTTTTTCTCTATAAAAGAAATGCACGATGGCCGATACGGCAGACCCTCTGACAGACGTAGAGATCCTCTAATAGATTCAGTTCTCAGAGTCTCAAACCAAGAGCCTAACGCTTTTCATCTTTACCTACCCAGAATCTCACGTTCTCAACTTTAAACCAGGAACCTAACGTTCCATCATCTTTAACTTTTAGCAGAGTTCCAGAGTGAACCTCTGTCGATTTGCGAGCGCAAATCAAACGGCCATTTTTGAGGATTTATCTCTGCAATTCGACCTAGTCGGACTTGCTAATATTTTCTTAAGAGCGTCGTTATTTTTCGCCGAATAATCTGTGTTCTTAGACCTTGTCTAGATCTGATTTTTTCGACGCCTTACAAGTCATGTAAGAAATTGTTTTTTCCAGGTGCATTCTAAGTTCCTTACTTTACAGAACTTCCTTACTCTACAGAAGCCACCGGACGACGCCGGAGAAATAAAGTGATAAAATTGTGTTTTATTTCTTTCCTATTTGCAATCTCTTTCAGGTACACTATTATAACCTGGTAAGATAGTTTTACAGGTACACTGTTAAAACCTGGTAAGATAGTTTACAGGTACACTGTTGAAAACTGGTAAGACATTTTAGGTCTGAAACATTTTGACACTTTGAAAGATTTTGTTGCTTGTTCTCTTTCAGGAATAAACTTACTTTATTTTCCCGTTAGGAATATCCTTAAAATTCGGAAAATAACTTGTATTTTATTTCTTATTTACAGGTCTCAGCGACTTTTTACAGTGTATTTTATCTACATTTTATTGTTAATATTGCCGAATGGCACTATTCTAGACAATTTCCAGCTGGTTTCAGGATCCTACCTCGACTCCTTCCTACCTTTCAATCTTGACAGCTGAGATTTTTCTATATTTACTAATATCAAATTTTCATATAAATTTGTGTATTGTTGTTTAATCTAATACGTTTCTACATTACAGATTCTTAGATTTAAACTAATTGTATAATTATCCTCCACACTTAAGGTCTGGAGATAATTATAGTCCTTTCAGATTCTTAGATTTAACACCTTACTGTTATTCTATTTATCTTTATTCGCAATAAACGAAACATTTTTATTGTGTTTTAATAAGACAGATTGTTCCATAGCTAACGTGTCCATAGTATACCACTATGGCCACTGACCGAAATCCCTACTCTCTCCTACGCAAGAGACGGAAAGATCGTGTAGGAGCCTGGTCTTTCGCTCGCAAGGCAAGAGGCTTTTTCCCGTTACCGACAAACTGTACGAGAGCCTTTTAATGGAGTGGAACAGAATACCGCAGCAAGATATTCACCATTTGATCATGAGTAATGCATTAGAACATTTGATATGCATATACTTCACTGATATTCCGATGAAATTCCCAGCAGAACTACAAGATTTCTAAAAGAGAAATACTTTTTGTACTGCACAATTTGGTCAAATGGTCGGGCGTGTTGATTATTGTTGGTACTAACAACTTTTCGATTCGAAAGACTTTAGCCATAATTTAACATCATGGAGATTATTAATCCCTAGAAAGGTAAATATGATAAACCCAACTTGCGGAAACAACTCCAGTATTTTAGATTTCGGTATTATCTAGGTTGAAGGTTTCCATACTACAAAATTACATTGTTAGCAAATAATTTCACTTAACTTACCTTTTCTTCAAATACATCAAGATCCGCAGAGCAGAATGCTGTGCTAAAGTGCAAAAAAGCTTGTATATTCTTCATCTTCTTAGCAATGTCTATAACTCTTGCCGTACCTGCAGTGTTCTGTTCTATAGCATCGCACAACTTAGCCTCTAACCTTAAAGTGGCTCCCATATGAAATACTAAATTAACTTCACTGATTAACGTTTCGATATCCTTGTTAGTCAGTCCTAAATTTTCAGTGTAAAGATCGCCAATGACTGGTACCATCTTTTTATAGGCGTTGGGTTGAGCTTTTCTAAGTCGTTCGAACATCTGTAAATTATAAGAGTAATATTAATAACTACAAAAAGATCAAGAATTTTTACCAAGAAGTCAAAGTCAATAAAACTACGGATCCCGGAATCACATGTGTCTACAGAAGTAAAGAAGGCAGGCTAATAGGTGACTTACCAAGAAAACTAGAGAGTTGGGCAGAATACTTTGAGGAAATGCTAAACCAGAGGAAAATATCAATATCAATGAAATACAATTACAAACCGGACCGGAGCAAAGCAATAATGATGCCGAAATAAACGAACCATCAGATCTGGAGATAGAGGAAATAATAAAGCAGCTGAAGAATAACAAGAGTCCATGAGAAAAAGGTATAATAGCAGAAATATTCAAGGAAAGTGTACAGCTATTGCTCAAACTAATAACACGAATCTAATGAAACGAATTTGGAAAAATATAAGATTACCACAAGCTAAAATGGATCTATAGATACATACAAGGAGGGTAACAAAATATAGGCTTGCACATTTTGTGTAGGTATAGACGATAGGTTTGTTAAAAATATCTATCAAACTTATTAATTTAGTGGAAATGACCTTAAAAGAAACATTAAATAAAGTGATCCTGGAACTAAGGTTAATAGAGCCTTTTTTATAGTTGGGAGACTTAAATGTTAAAATTACATTAGGTAAAATATAATAATTATTCAGTGCTACGTACATAAGTACCCATCATTGCAGCAACACGTTCATGCATTAAATCTATTAACAATGTCCATTTTCTACTTCATTTTTTGTAAATTCTAAAACATTATAAATTACTTCTTACGTTTGATGATTTAGAACTTGTTGTTTTCGCACATTTGCCATATTTATATCACAACCCACAAAAGTAACCGGTAAGCTGTCCCAATTTTTTCAAATTTTGCTACTGCGCACCCAGAACTCGCGTGTCTTCACTATGTTGGGCTAATGTAAACTTTATTCATTTATTTCTCGTCTATCTTGTCCAGTGGCGTAACAACCTCCGTCGCCCCCCCCACAGAACTGCATATGTCTTCTTCTCATGGCGCCGTCTCCTTTCGAAGGCGATCCAAATGACAATTGTGGTTTTGGAAACTGCTGCGCAAAAGATTTCGGTCTTTCAGCCATGAGTTCTGGCGTCTTCCTACTGATCTTTTACCCTGTACTTTTCCTTCCAGTATAACCTTAAGTAATTCATATTTTTCACCTCTCAACACATAACCCAAGTATTGCATTTTCCTCTCGTTGATTATTCTTAGTAATTCTTTTTGTTTACACATTCGACGAAGTACCTCAACTTTAGTAACTATTTGTATTCATGGAATTCTCAACATTCGTCTATGTATATATACATCTCAAAGGCATCTATTCTTTTTCTATTTCAGAGTCCATTGTCGAACTTTCACAGCCATACAGTAAGACAGTGTTACAATTTTAAATGTTATGGCGTATAGAACTGTAAATATTTTATGACTAATTCTTTTGTATTGATTCTCATAATTTCTAGGTCAAAAATCTACCTGACATCATTTGGGTCCCCTTCGCTAAACAAACAACAATCGAATTTTCTGGGGACGAGCCGATGAAGAACATACCAGTTTTGAGACCGGTTGCCGCTGTGTCTACGTCGAGAACGGCATCGTATTTTCTACAAAATTCTGTTTACCAGCTGGTTTCGTATAAATAACGAAAGATTCTCATTGAGAACAGTCAGTCAACAAGAAGCTCGCGATATCGGTTTAAAATTGTTCGAACGCAAATGAATTATTTGTAATTATTAAGTGTAAAATAAATTAGTATAAAATAAAGACTTTTAAAAAATTATCGTGAGTTTTAATAAATTAGAATAAAGACAGTAAATTAGAATAAAGACAATGAATTAGAATAAAGACAATAAATTAGGACTAATAAGAACATTATAACAGAAAAAACGTAACATCTAATCATTCGGATTCTAAGCTGCAGACTAAGTACTGCATTTATGGCATTCTATGGCACTATATGGTTAAAAAAATGTTACTTGTGTAACAAAAACTTTATGTGTTAGTGTATTCATACACACATACATTCACTATTCATACATTTTTCCAAGGTAAAAGATTTTATCAACTTGCTCAAGTTTGGTATTATTTACATATATATATATATATATATATATATATATATATATATATATATATATATATATATATATATATATATGTAAATAATACCAAACTTGAGCAAGTTGATAAAATCGTTTCCCTTGGACAGCAATATATATATACGGTTTTATATGCTGTTGTTTACTTATTACGACCATTTTGGTTTTCCTTATGTTAAGATCCAGACCTGCCTCCCTACAACTTTCAACGACACTATCAAGTAGATCTTCTTGACTAGAAGCTAGGAGTACTGTATCGTCCGCATATCGCAAATTATTGATGACTTCGCCGTTGAAAAATCATATTTAGTGGTATAGAATAAGATAGAACAAAAATTAATAAATGATTTATTACTGGTCGCTTAGCAAACTACTTTGGTCTGCCTTGCAACCACTCGAGCGTGGAGAACCGACAAACGTGTCTCCGACTATATAAAAACTCCTAGAGTTAATATTGTATTTCCAGTTAGGGACTGGTTCAGAATCTCCAAAATTGACTTTATTAGGTATCAGTGAAATAAAATAAATAAACAGTACTATAAGTGTATTGAAAACTAACAAATAACAAGAATGTATGTTAAAGTTTTACTCTCTCGTAATTTTTATATACTACCTTCCTTTTGTCTTTAAATCATTAAACATCTTACAAACAAAAAAGGGTTACAATACAAATGAATATGAATTCATATTTATCAGAGAAATGTGCACATACTTATTCGGCCTTCTAAATTTTAACATTAACTTATATTAAGCACACGAGATATGGTTTCATTCGCGAATAGAGTGTGTGTACACAAATTTCCGTTTTAAATTGTGTCTCTGGCCATGGAGGACTTCAATAATAGGGAACATTAACTTACAATAAATCTGCACAGTACTTGAGACCCCTCAGAAGATGCTTCTGACGGTAACTGGTAGCAGGAACACTTTTATAAAAGATGCTTTCCTTTCGTTGCACCTATGACTCCATCAAGTTCACGTTCTTAAGATCGTTTTATAATATAATTGTCAAAAACTTAAACAAAAATGACTAATGGCGAAGACATAACGCCGTATATATTTTTTCTATGACACCGCCAACTTCTCTCCTTGCTGATTGTCGTCTTGCAGTTTTTGAAAACTGCCACTAGGTGGATAAGTCCCCTTTCACAATAAATTTATTTTAGAGTGAATATATAAGTTTACAATTATCTGAGAGTGATTTCCTGCATTTATGTGTTTTTTATTTGATATTACATATTATATTATTTTATTTATTAACATGTGCGACCTAAAGGAATTCAACGCCCTCTCATGACGAGAAGGCTTGCTAAGTGTAACAGATTGGAACTTATGTCATAAAAAATGTGACATTGGGAACGCACGAAAATGGCGCTAGAGGTTCAAAATTTTAATTTCTTATATAATTTAAATTCAAGGTGTTGGGAACTTTTCCCAACAATTACATTATTATATAGTATTATTCTATGAGATGAACAAATTTCTTCTAGCACTACTATCAGCTCATATATATCTACACTTTTATTAATATCTATCTGATGGCCAACTTCATTTTCAATACTTATAAGCACTAGAGAAGATAATCGTGCTTCTGACATTGTAGGTACTACGAAGATATGATTTTATTAATTTAAGTTTAGAAAAAGATCTCTCTGAACTAGCGGTCGTGACAGGTAAAGTTAAAAACAAGATGTACGCATCGCATGACGCACTTCTGGTATGCAAGTACTAGTGCAATGAAAATCTATAAGAATAATTTTGGTTGCACCATAAATGGAGTTCGCCGATTCCAACTGTGTCCTCAATGTTATATTAACAAATAATTACAGTTGCTCCAAAAACTCATTACTTAAATCTGACGAGTACGCAGCAACTAATTTACTGGCTTCTACAAAACATTCTGGATCCAATTTAAAAGGGTATCCACTTCTATATAAGACTTTAAAATCGTCGTTCACTTTGTACATACTTATAAATCTAGCTTAAATTTGTTAAATGACTACATCGAGATTTCCTAAAAACACGCCTACTTTATATCTTTCATAATATTGTAGCAATTCATCAAAATGCTATTTAACTCTACCTAATATTTTGATTTTAAAACTACAGGACAAGCCACAATTAGTAGCAAAATCTTTGGACTATTGTAAAAATTACGTTTAGTTTTGCCTAAGATTTACTAAAAATTCTTTACAGTTATGTAAAAGTACTGTTGCGCGTTAGAGGTCCATATTTTTGCATTGCAAGAGTGACAGCTAGATTTCTAGATTCTAAAACTTTATTGTGTAAAATAGTTAGGAAGACAAATTCAAACTGTTCCATTTTACTTTTTAAATTACGAGTATTAGCTGTCATTCTCTCCTCACGATCTGTGGTAGTTAATATTATTTTAGACAGTGTTTTTAAAATTGTCATGTAGTTCTGCTTTACACCAAGCACAATTTTAAATCTGTATAAGCATCTAGTCGCTGATAAAGTTTTCAGATTAAACGATTTTGGTTGAACGTTTTTGGGCATTGTTAGGAAATGATGCCATCTTTTAATTTTAAGGCTTTTGCCAAAAATATTATAAATATTTTGTATTTCTTTCCTTATTTTTCGTAGTACAATCTCGTTGGTTATCTTGTCCGTCCTTGATATCCTTAGTATCCAGGATTCAACTCCGTAGAATCATATCGAGAAGATATAACATTGTAGGAGCCTTACTTTTATGATTAAGGTTTTGGCTTTTAAAGAGTTTGGCCATGTTCTTGAATGCACTCCTAGCCTTCTTCATTCTACATTTTACTTCTTGTTAGTGATCCCATTGTTCGTTTACTATTGTGTCAAGATAGGTAAACTGTTTTACTCCGTCCACTGGTGTATTCTTGATAAGCAGTTGGACGTCTCTAATTTTATTTATGCTGATGACCATAAATTTAGTTTTTGATATGTTTACTTGTAGTCCAAATCTTTCAGTTACTTATATTATTGAAGATTTTATATAGTATTCTTAAATTTTCATCATTAAGAAGTTTAAGAAATTCAGACTGTACTTCGTCTGGTCCTGGAGCTCTACCTTCTTTTTGTAATATTATGGCTGCTCTTATTTCTGCTACTAGTATAGGTGGTCTTGTTTCCGTAGGTATTGGGGACTGGTTCTCCCTCTCATCAAAAAATAGATTTCGTATGTAATTTTTTTGGGTATTATCAATACTCTCTTTGTCTACGATTACCTCTTCGTTGTCATTAACAAGTTTACTTACTCTTCTGTTTTTACATTTCTCCTGTAATTTCTCTTACCTTTTTATATACTGAAGTCGCCATATTTACTTTGTAGAATTTCGATTTCTTGGCATTTTTTCTCCAGTTCTTTCTATTTGGCTTCTCTGATCTTTCTCTGTATCTTCTTCTTCGGGTTCCTTCTCCTAGCGGAGGTTGGAAATCATCATCGCTATTTTAACTTTGTTGGCCGCATTTCTGAATAATTCTAATGAGCTGCAGCCGAACCACTCTCTCAAATTTCTTAGCCAGGACATTTTGCGTCGTCCTGGGTTTCTCTTCCCTTGTATCTTCCCTTGCATAATCAACCTCAGTAATACGTACTTCTCACCCCTCATTAAATGTCCCAGATATTGAATCTTTCTAATTTTAACAGTTTTTATGACTTCACATTCTTTCTTCATTCTTTGTAACACCTCTATATTAGCTACTTTTTCAATCCACGATATTTTATGCATTCTCCTGTAGCACCACATCTCAAAGGAGTTTAATTTTTTGATTTCAGACTGCTTTATTGTCCACGCTTCCATGCCATATAGTAAAGTAGAGAAGACGTAACAACGTAGCATTCTTGTGCGAATCTCTAGATTAAGGTTACGGTTGCAAAGTAATTTCTTCAATTTTATGAACGTGTTTCTTGCCATTTCTATTCTAGATCTGATCTCCTTTACTTGATCTCCATCTTCGGTTAGCCACGTTCCTAAATATTTATATGTTTTTACTCTTTCTATCGTTGTATTATTGATGATCAGGTTATTTACATTTTGTGGTTTTTTTGAGAATATCATTGATTTCGTTTTCTTGAGATTCATTTGCAGTCCGTAACTTTCACATGCATTGTATACATGTTGTATTATGTACTGTAGATCTTCCATGTCACTTGCAAATATGACAGTATCGTCGGCATATCTAATATTATTAATGCTATTTCCGTTGACATAAATACCTTCCACGATATCCAATAAAGCCTCTTGAAAAATCACTTCACTGTAGACGTTGAATAAGAGTGGTGAAAGGATACACCCTTGTCGAACTCCTCTAAGTATACTTACTTCCTCTGTCAGTTCTCCTTCGACTCTTACTCTTGCTTTCTGGTTTTGATACAGATTCGATATAATTTGTAGATCTCTACTATCAATGTTTTTAGTCTTAAGAATACTTAAAAGCTTCTCATGTTGAACTCTATCAAAAGCTTTCTTGAAATCTATAAAGCAAGCATATATGTCCTGATTCATATCCAGGCATCGTTGTGTCAGAACATGGATTCCAAATAATGCTTCTCTAGTTCCAAGACCCTTTCTGAAACCCATCTGTGAATCACTTATTTCTTGTTCTAATTTCATGTGGATTCTGTTATGTATGATTTTAAGGAAGGTTTTCAATGTGTGGCTCATTAACGCAATTGTTCGATAGTCATTGCAATCTTTAGCATTTGTGATTTTTGGAATCGTCACAAAAGTTGAGAGAAGCCACTCTTTGGGTATGTGTCCCGTCTTGTATATGGAGTTAAAAAGGTCTACCAAGACATCAATATTATCTTCATTAATTATCTTCAATAGTTCAATTGGTATTTCATCGGGTCCTGGAGCTTTTCTGCCTTTTGTGTGTTTTATAGCATACATAACTTCCTCTTTCATTATTTCTGGTCCCGTGGTTTCTCCGTTAACTTCTAATAATTGTTCTACTTTTTGATCATAAAATAGTTGTTCAATGTATTCTTTCCATCTACGTAGTTTGTCTTGAGTTTCAGTTATAGTGGTACCATCTGCATTTTTTAATATCCCGATTGGTTTGTTACGATTTCCTGAAATCATTTCTTTAACCTTCTTATGGGTGTTGAAAGTGTCATACCTTGCCTCACATTCCTCGATTTCTTGACATTTAATGGACATCCATGTTTCCTTAGCTTGTATTATTTTCTGTTTTATTTGTTTATTAATTTCTTGATATTTAATTTTATCTTTGTTTTTATGTGTTCTTCTTTCGTCCATCTTTTCGAGAATTTCTTGTGTCATCCATTCTTGTTTGGCAGCTTTTTTAAATGTTAAAGTTTTCCGTCCCACAGTCTCGATTGCGTTCTTTATATTCTTCCACTTAGTGTCAATATCTGTAGTGTTCTTATTTTGTTGTTTTATTTCTTGGATACTCTGATTTATTTTGTTTTGAGTTTCTTGGTATGTATTTGGTTCTCTTAACTTATCAATGCATATTTGTGGTCTAGATCTTTTCATTAATGGTTTTCTCAATCTTACATTCATATTTGCTACTACTGGGTTGTGGTCCGAGTTTACATCTGCTCCAGGGTAAGTCTTCACTACTGTAATAGAGTTTTTGTACCTGTTCCTTATCAAGATGTAATCTATCTGATTTCTTATGATTCTATCTTTGCTGTCTCCAGGAGCTTTCCACGTGTAGAGCCGGCGATTTGGTAATTTAAACATTGTATTCATAACTACTAGTTCTTCTATTTGGCACATCTGAATTAGTCTTTCACCACGCTCATTTCGCTCTCCCAATCCATACATTCCAACACAACTATCCACACTTCCTCTGCCCACTTTGGCATTAAAGTCACCCATTAGTATCAGAACTTCACGTTTTTTTGTTGTTTTCATTATTGTTTCTAATTGCTCGTAGAAGTCTTCTATTTCTTGTTCCTCCTTGTCAGCTGTTGGTGCATATACTTGAATAACATTCATTTTCCCTATATTGGTGTTAATTTGTAGCATTATAATGCGATTCGAAAGCGGGGTGAAACCAAGTACGGATTTATCTATTTCCTTGCTTACCATTATGGCCACACCATATCGGTTTGTTCTATCAGAATATCCACTATAATATATAGCTCCGTTTCTAGTCCATTGTTTTCCAGACCCTGGCCATTGTACATCGCTTATTCCTAGAATTTCGATATTTAATCTTTCCATTTCTATCGCAGTATTATCTACTTTACCTGATTGTAGTAAGCTTTGCACGTTCCATGTTGCAATTCTCATATTTCCTCTTGTGGCAATTTTTAAAAGTGTTCTATTATTTACATCACAGGGATTTCGCTGGCTTACGACCTGGGAAGCCCTGTGGCTAACTAGTGATTTACTTCCCCTGCCGGATCTTGGTTTCCGCGGCTCATGATCAGTAAGGTTACTCATTTGGTTATTGCTAGCCATGATGATTGTACTAGGGATGCTCTTGTGAGCCTTTACTACAGTGGTTTCCCGTGGCCTTCTGTAGCCTTATGTCGTTGACCATCTTCCTGGTTCATCCGCCTTTGAGACCGATTTCTCAATCTCAGGACAAAAGAGTGCCCTTCCACCAACCAGCTCGTCCGCCCGAAGCCGTTGACCAGAAGGTGGGGGATTGCTTATACCGGCAATCGCTCGGTGGTTTTTCACCATATCTGGCTACCCTCACTTAGTTTAGCCTGCAGACCAATGCAGTTGCCCGGGGTGTGGCACGTGGAGCCATAAGTGAGAGTTAGGTGTCTTATGAGGACCAGTTATCAAGAACCATCTCCCGTCTATGACGCTCGATGTGGTCGTTCCGATAAAAGGTACTACCTCTATAACACAACCCTACACCCCCTTTCTCTGTATATCTCATTGTAATGTTTTATACATGGTTATTGTTCTTTTTTCCCTTTTTTCTTTCATCAGCTGCAGAACCTCTGTCGTCATCCATGTCTTATTCTTACCTTCTTTGTTCTTCATAAAATTGTCTTTAATGTCGTCTATCGTTTTATTAAGAGATTCTATCATCTCTTCTGCGATTTCCGTTGTATTATCAATTTATTTGAATTTTCTATTTACTGTTTTGCTGACTATTTCTTTTACTTCACCACATTTCAGTTTTCTCATGTCATGTTGTTTTACAGTTTTTCTCGTGTTTTCTTTAACTTGATTCTATACACGCCCACTAAAAGATTGTGGTCAGATTGAATATCAGCGCCTGGGTAGGTTTTAACACTGTTGAAACTATTATGATATCTTTTGTTAACAAGTATATAGTCTATTTGGTGTCTTATAATAACGTCTTCTCCGTTGTCTCTAGGTAATTTCCATGTATACAGGCGTCTAGGTGGTAGTTTGTAAAATGTGTTTTGTTTCTCCTTGTTGATTTCTCTCTCCTAATCCATAAGCAATATATGATTGAGAGCGTAATACCCTTGGTGGTGCTAAATTTTTCTCTTATTTTGCTTTCCTTAAGAACCATATTTTCTGTTTTTTACAGAATTATCCGATGTTCTATATCAGCTAATAAATATAACAGTTATGCTCGACAAAAAATATGACCCAAGATTTAGAAAAATCTTAAGAACATCGTTTCTGTTTCTTCATGTGCTGTGCTCGATTATCGAGCATTGGCTATCAAATTGTCTATAGTAATTTTGTTGACGGCAGCTCGGAAAAGAGATGAAGAGGATCTGTTAAACCAATCTCTCAGGTTTCTAAGCCATGACGTTCTTCTTCGGCCTGGCCCTCTTCTTCCGTCTACCTTGCCTTGTATTATTAAATGGAGTATATTATATCTCTCTAGGTGGCGCATAACATGGCCAAAATATTCAAGTCTGCGATTTTTAACTGTTTTGACGACTTCCGTAACTTTTCCCATCCGATGCACAACAACTTCGTTACGAACTTTATCCACCGAACTTATTCGTAGGATTCTCCGATACATCCAGATTTCGAAGGCTTCCAGTTTCTTGAGAAGTTTATCCGTCCAACCTTCGACACCATACAAATGAGTAGAGAACACATAACATCTCACTAATCTAATTTTCAGACTTAAAGTAATATTGTTTCCACATAACAGTTTCTTCATCTTAAATAATGCAGCTCTGGCCTTCTCTATCCGTATTCTAATTTCTTTGCTCATGTCCCAGTTCTCATTTAGATTACAACCAAGGTAAGTTATACTGTTAGTTCTCTCCAGTTGTTCACCATAAGCTGTTACCACTTCCGGTTGTATTGGCTTTTTACTGACGACCATCACATTTGTCTTTGCGGTGTTTAGCTTAAGGCCATATTCATCACACATTGTGGTAATCCTATTAATTAGATATTGAAGTTCTTCGGAATTGCTTGAAATTCACACTGTGCCATCCGCATATCTCAAATTATTAATATTGACGCCATTCATTTTTATACCACATTAAACATTATCCACTGCTTTATTGAAAACGAATTTAGAATATATGTTAAATAGTAGCGGGGACAAAATGCAGCCCTGTCCCAGTACCTGCTGAAGAATGGCTATCATTTCAGTATGTTTTACTCGATCAAAGGCCTTCTCAAAGTCAATAAAACACATATAAACTGGATGTCCGACATATCTGCATCTCTGTACCATAACCTGAATACTAAATAGTGCTTCTCTTGTTCCAAGGTTATTGCGGAATCCAAACTGTGTGTCAGCAAGTTTTTGTTCTATTTTTTGGTATATCCTAGAGTGCAAAATTCGTAGAAATATCTTTAAAACATGACCCATCAAGCTGATGGTTCCGTAGTCACTACATCTTTTTGCATTTGCTTTTCGGTAGCAAGGTATCGTCACAAAAGTCGACAGTCGCCAATCCGTTGGTATATAGAACATCGTTTGAATATAATTATTAAGGTGTTACTAAAAAAATGTTTTTTTTTTAATTTATATTGTACCTATACTAAAAATTATTTTAAGAAAGTAAGGCGAAAACAATTTCTTTGACTAATTATTATAAAAAAAAAAAAATAGAAACTTTCATTCTGAATTATTTTTATTTTCTCTTTTTGTTTTGTATAATAATCAAACTTTTTAGGTATCAATACATGATTTATTCTTAACCACAATAATATAGCGTAAAATTGTCGTTTTCACAATTAAATTCGAATCACCACGTTATTAAATTTTTATGTGAAAAATATAAACGAATCATTACACTTGTTGTGGTTGATTATTTAATAACTATGATGATATTTGTCTGCAGGTTTAGTTTAATTGGGTACACATCATTTAGTCAGTTTTTTTTCTTTATATTACTTACTTTTTATTTATCGACATCAACCTTGCAAGGTTATTAACATATTAAGGACTTTTTTGTATAACCGGTTATCTTAAAGAAATCGTGGAAAAACAATGGAAAAACATTAAAAATAATATACATAAAGCTTCACAAAATGTTCTGGGTTACAAACGAATACAAGCAAAGAAAAGTTCGATGACACAGAAAATTCTGAACATGATGGAAAAAAGAAGAAATTTAAAGAATAATGACAAAGAATACATAGAAATAAATAAGGGTACCAAAAAGAAAATAAGAGGGACTAAAAATAAATAGATAATTAAAAATTGCGAGGTAGCAGAGTTACTACTTGAAAACATGACTCGTCCAACTTCTATAAAAAACTCAAAGAAATTAACAAACACTTTCAGAAAATGTATGCTGGGCATTTACGTTCCAACTTTCGGTCCCAAAATACTTAGTAGTACTACTAGTTGGATAGAAAGTGGCGGAGTCGTCCAAGTAGTTGGACGAATATCCAACTACTATAGAAAATGTCACACCGAGAGTGCAGTACGGCTAATATAGAAATGCACAATTGCCAAATTTCACGCCTTGTGCTTGGCGATACAAACAGGTCCAAGTGGTAGTCACAGAACCGTACCCAGATCTCTACGCCGGGCTCTGTTATTTATTATAAAATAATATATTGATAAAATAATTGCCTTCCAGTATTCACCCTCGTCATATGTGAATATTCTAGAATTTGATTGACACACTCGTTTTTTACGTTTTTTTTTGGCGATTTCAACGTTCCACTCTGTTCTTTTTCTTTTTTGAATTTGTAAATGCTTCTTTCGCTAACACCAGTCATCAACGAAGTACGTCTTACAGCAGCACTTACATTAAGTTGTTCCGTATTTTGTAAAAAATACAACACATTTAACACTACGAGTTTAGCGCAACCGTTAAATAATTCACCGGATTTAAACTTATGGGACTCCATGCTCTCTGTTGAAACTCGGACTAAATTTTGAAGTGTAGTTTCGTTTTCCAAAAGCACTTTTACCCCTACCCATCCTTAGGATGGGTAGGGGATGAAATAGGGAAAGCTTGGAGTTTATCAAATACTAATTATGACAATTATGATGATGCTTTCTGATTAAGAAAGCGAAACGTCTTCAATAAATATCAACTTTGTCTTTTTTCTCCACCTTTTGACCGATAAAAAACCCACCACTCGTCTGAGTGATCGTTAATTTATATTGGATTGACGGTCGTACTCCTTTTCTCGATATATATATATATATATATATATATATATATATATATATATATATATATATATATATTTGATTCTCGGCCTGTTGTTATATATAAAGAAACACCTTTATTTCAGTATGTTTGCCTACAGCGTCTTCAATGAGTAACAGAAGACGTCCAAAACTCTTGAATGCCAGAATACAGGGGAAGAGACCTATTAGAAGACCAAAAATGCGATGAGAAGATGATGTGGATGAGGGGACAAGAAATCTCCATGGCAGTCGATCGTGGAGGAGAATGGCTACAGACCGTAACAAATGAAGAGGTTTGCTAAGGGAAGCCCGGGGTCGAATTGGACTATAGAGCCATAGGATAAATGGCTATTTAATGTTTATATAGCTTTAAACAGTATAATAATACTATATTTCTTATTTTTTCATAAAGATGGAAAGCTTTTTCTGGGAACTCTCAGTGATACATATATGTACCTACACAAAATTCAAAAATTACCACCAAAAGGATGTTGTGATTACTAATTTTTACTAAATTATATCCTCCAAAACACAGTTACAAAAAATACAATATTTGAAAGTCCCTTTTGCTCGTTAAAGGGTTAAGTCCACCGTTTTTGCTTTTAAGTTATTATAAATAATACAAATGCTATTTAAATATTTGCCAAAGGTCAATATATTGTTACGATAAATAAAATATAAATAATGAATATATTATGACGTGTAAAAACTGTAAATACATTATGACTAATCACGTATTTTCTAGATCACGAACCGGCCGAGACGCGGGTAAAAGACCTACCTGACACTATGGGTCCCCCTTCGATATGAAAGCGGTCAACTACTACTCGATCTTTCTGGAAACAGGTTCGAAACTATTCAGGTCAACTTCCGTCTACTTCACGCCAGATCCTTCCAGATAACGGCGTTTCAAATAAATAACGGCGATTCTCATTGAGGACAGTTAGTCAACAAGAAGATCGCGATCTCGCGTTAAATTGTTCGAACGCAAATAAATTATTTGTAATTATTAAGTGTAAAATAAATTAGTATAAAATAAAGTCTTTTGATAAATTATCGTGAGTTTTCATAAATTAGAATAAAGACAATAAATTAGGACTATAAAAGTATTATAATATCAATACTATCCCTCTTACATCAGAGACACGTTTCTATAAACCCATGAGTTACGCAAATAAGATAAATAGATAAAATACTTACAGGTAATTTCCACATTTCATCTATACGTTGATTTGGAAACTTTCCTCTTTTACTTCGCATTAGCATGTATATACATTTGATATCTGGACATGCGTAGAGCAGTTTCTCTACCATAACTTTACCCATAAATCCGCTGCCTCCGGTTATGAAGACAGTTTTCCCTTTGTACCATTTTGAAATTAAGCTTTTCTCTTCAATCATGATTTCACCAGCTCTATAAACAAAAAGTATGTTTTTAAAATATTATTATTTAAATGAGGTTCTTATATGTAAATATTGTAAAACTCACTCATGTAAGTTTTAAATACGCTAAAAGTAAAACTCTGGATGAGTTTTAAGACGGTTTAATTCTTTCTAAAACGACTTCGGAATCGTCGATTTTAACATTTTTTTAACATCTAACGGCATCAAAGTTTCTCTATTTCGATGAACCTCTATCAGGCGATAGTCACACCCATACTTTTGAAAGCAAGACTTATCACCTCCGGTTAACTATTTATCTGGAGGTTTATCCTGCGTCTTTTCAGTCCAGAAAAGTCCAGTCAAATATTTATTTGCCAAATAAAGTACCGAATAAAAAGTTATCTTATATTGAGGACGAGACATCTATAAGCAGTGCATTATATGAAAATCACGATTCATTAACACATAAGTGTCTGAATTTTTAATATTTACATTATAATTATAAAGTAATTATACTAAGGGAAGAAACCCCTACAGAAAATCAAACGGAGCAATGGGCCTGCAACCCATTATCTGTATTCTTATACCGCAAAAAATCCTAATCAGCCTCGGAACAAGACGGAAAACTTAAGACGACAACAGCAACGAAAAAGGACAATGATTTTTGGTACGTGAAATGTGAGGGGTGTTAGAAGTAAGATGGAAGAAATAATACGAGAAATTGACAAAGAGAAAATAGATCTGATAGTACTAACAGAAACAAAGAAAAAAGGACAGGGTACCCAAAATATAGATAAGTATATACACATATATGGTGGAGTAAAAAAGGAAGAACATGCGAAAGGAGGAGTGTCAATACTAGTCAAAAAGAAATATAAGAAAAACATCACTAGCTGGGAAATAATCAATGAACGAATAATAAAGATAAACATAAACTTAAAATCACATCGAATCTCAGTTATTGGTACGTATGGACCCAACGAAGATGCTAGAATAGAGGAAAAAGAAAAGTACTATGAGTCTTTAGATGAAACAATATCACAAATAGGCATCACACGAGAAATTGTGATTTTGGGAGACCTTAACGCCAGAACGGGCAGCAAACAAAACAATAAAGTTACAGGACCTTTCGGTGAAAACGTCTTAAATGATAATGGTAACAGACTGATTGAAGTATGCCAACGAAATTCACTTAGAATCACTAATGGATACTACAAACATAAAGATATCCACACCTATACATGGACACAATACACCAGAAACCTTAGATCAGTAATTGACTATATGATCATTAAACAAAAAACACAGCTCAAAGTGAATGACATAAGAGTATACAGAGGAGCAGAATGTGGCAGCGATCATCATCTAGTTAAAGCGAAAATATACATACCTAGATTTAGAAATGATAAGCATCAACAAAATGGAGCAGAAAATGACGAAGAGCTTACAAATATAGATATACCACACTACAATATTAATAGCTTGGAAAATCAAAGCACACAATATTTGTACAAGAGCAGATTGGATCAAGCTCTTCCTAGAGAATACGAACGAGAAACAACGGAAAATCTCTACAGAACAATAATAAATGGAATACACAAAGCGGCACAAGAAACTTTAGGTATCACAACGAAAAAGCGAGAAGTTAGAAATTACTGGTGGAATGATCAGCTAGAAGAAATGAAAAAACATAAACAGGAAGTATACCATAAGTGGCTAAATAACAGAGAAAACGAACAAAAAAAAAGTGAATATCAGCAAGCACGTAGTAAGTTCAAAACGGATGTAATAAACGCCAAAAATCAAAAATGGGAAGATAAATGTCAGGAGATGGACACGTACATCGGAGGACGAAAATCTAGGGAAGCCTGGAGATTTATTAAAAATGTCAGAACTAACAAAAGAGAAGAAACTATGATAAACCCCATAACAACAATGAAATGGGAAGAGCACTACAAAACACTATTAGTAGAAAAAAGACCAGAATACAGTACCACATCACAAAACATAATCGAGATAACAGGACAGCCAATAAATATAAATGAGGAACATATCAAAAAGGCAATAACCTTATTAAAAAACGGCCGCGCCCCAGGTCCGGAAGGAATACCCGCAGAACTACTAAAAAATGGTACTGACAAACTAGCAAAAATAATAACAATATTATTTAACAGATATCTAAATGGAGAACCGGTACCACAGACATGGAAAGAGGGATGGATAACATCTATACACAAGAAAGGTAGTAAACAAGACCCAAATAACTACAGAGGTATTACCGTAACTAGCACACTAAGTCGACTATACGGAAGAATACTAAAAGACCTCATATGTGAAGAGTACCATCCATACGAGTCAGAGGAACAAAGCGGCTTTAGAGCAGGTAGATCCACAATAGACAACATTTTCTGTATAACCCAAGTAATAGAAAAGAGGCTGTCAAGAGCCCAAGAGTTGCATTTGCTTATGGTAGATCTAACAAAGGCATATGACACGGTACCCATTAATAGACTATGGGAAGTACTAGAAAAAACCAGCATAAATGTATCTATCATACAGGCGCTGAAAGAACTATATAGAAACTCGACATCTAAAATTAAAATTGGAAATAGAATATCCAAAGGTTTCCTCGTCACTAAAGGACTAAGGCAAGGATGCTGTGTATCGCCAGTATTATTTAATATATATATTGATGAAGCCCTGAGGCAGTGGAAGAAGAAGTGCAATGGAATGGGACTACCGATAGGAGATACGATACTCTATACGCTACACTATGCAGATGACCAAATTGTAATTGCACAGGACAAAGAAGATCTTGAATATATGACAAGGAAACTGATAGAGGAATACAGAAAATGGGGTCTGGAGGTAAACACCAAAAAAACACAATATCTATGTGTAGGCAGAGAAGAAACAGAGAACCTGAACCTGGAACAGGAGACAATTACAAGCTGTAAGGAATATGTATATCTGGGAATAAAACTAACGAGCACAGGACGAACCGAAGAAAATATTAAAGACAGAATAGTAAAGGGAAGACAGGTGATAGGAGCCCTGAATTCGGTACTGTGGCAAAAAAATATAAGAACAGAAAATAAAAAACGAATTTACAACACAATATTAAAACCAGTGTTAACTTATGGAGCTGAAGTCTGGCAATTAACTAAGAAATACAAGGATAAATTACTAGCCACTGAGATGGATTTTTGGAGAAGGTCAGCAAGAAGATCTAGATTAGAACACATAAGAAACGACGACATTAGACAACAAATGGAAATAGAAAGAACAATCATAGATGACATTGAAAGACAACAGCTAGTATGGTACGGGCACGTAAGACGAATGGAGGAAAGAAGAATCCCCAAGAAAGTGTTAGAATGGACCCCCACAGAAAAACGAAAACGAGGAAGACCAGTAACCACATGGATGAAAGGCATCTCCAAGGCAATGTCGGAACGAAATTTGAGAGATGAACACTGCCATAATAGAAAAGAGTGGCGATTAGGAACGGAAAGGCGTAGAACGCTATAAAACCGGTTTAATATATATATAATATACTGTGTGAAAATACATATAATAAAATATCTTTATCCAACTGCATACACTAAGTATCTGATAAAAACATTTCGTCCACAACTTACTTGGGTGAGAGGAATTGAAGGGGTCAGTGTAAAAACTGTTTAAATCACATTTTTATGTTTCTGAGTTAGATGTGTTTGAAAGTATTAAATGGTTCCCACATCTAGATTTTTAAAAACTAATACGTGTGATTTTTTCATAAACAACGTACACCTTGAAGATATATATTAAACGAGACAATATAATCTAAAAATTAAAAACTGGAGTTAATGCAAAAATATATATCTGAAAATCTTAAGGTTACATCAAATTTTACTCATATATATCAACATCACTTTCGATATGTTCCTCTTTATTCCCAGTGTCATCACGGATTTTGACATCAAAAAGAGTCCTCGTATAGAATTCAATATTACCTAAAATAACTAGTTTGACAAGTTTTGTAATAGCTTCAAACTTTTTGGGTTTCATTTTTAAGTATCTGTTGCCATATTCCAATGAAGGACTGATGGAAATTTTTCTATTCATACCTACTTTATAAACGGTCATGTTTCTACATATTCCTTTCATAGACTCTCTGGTTTGATTACCGCTTACAAATTTGACGAATCTAGTTTTGGTAATACTCGTTACGGAAGTCTTGACATGTGGTATCACCCATAGTTTATAATTTTTTACTTTAAGTACTCTGCTACCTGAAGCTAGATCTCCGCTTGATCTCAGAATGTGTTGAACAAATACAATATCAAAGGAATTCTTTTTTCTACATGTATTAATCAGCTCAATGTAAGTCCCAGGAATATATAGTCAGAAAAATCAACAAAGGTACACTTAGAACGAGAGAGGGACAAATAATAGCATAATCCGACGATATTGTGATAATAACAAAGAACAGAAAAAACATGGAAAGTATGTTAAAAGAATTGATAGCAGAAGGGAAAGTAATGGGATTAGTAATAAATCAAGAAAAACAAAAATAATGAAATTTGACAAAAAATATGAAAACAAAAAGGTTAGACTGGGAGAATATATATTTGAAGAAGTAGAAAAGTTTAAGTATTTGGGAATATTATTAGCAAACAATGGAGAAAGGGAAACAGAAATTAAAGAAAGGATAATTACAGCAAATAAGACATACTATGCAAATAAAAAGCTTCTAAAAAATAAATTACTGAGCAAAAAATCGAAAATGAAAATATATAAAACAATAATTCGACCGACTATGATGTATGCTGCCGAAACCCTTAGCATGACAAAAAACAAGAGGAAGACCTTAGAATACTAGAAAGGAAAATACTAAGAGCAATATTAGGACCAATAAAAATTAATGAAAACCAATATAGACAAAGAACGAATCATGAACTACTAAACGAAATTAAAGAGGATATAGTTTGTAAAATAAAACAGCAAAGGGCAAAATGGCTAGGACATATATGGAGATCAGGACCATCTACGACAATATTCTCAATATTGGAATGGACATCAGCTGGTAAACGAAGACGTGGAAGACCAAGATCTACATCGCTACAAGAAGTAACAAACGATCTCAACAGGGCGGGCGTACGACAATGGAGAGAAAAAGTTTACTAAAAATACTTATATAAGTTTTATTTTATTATTCTTTATTACATCGGTTATTAACAATATGTTAATAATAATATTAATTAATAATTCATTATTTCTATGTTATTGAAGCATCCACTTTATAAATATTTGTCACCTTTAGGTTTTCACTACCCTTTTAGATTATTTTTTAGTCAGGTTTGTACCTTATGTTCCCCTCTTTCTGGCAGACATCCAAGTTGGGGTTTTTAGTGAGTCCAAAACGCAGGCCAAAGTTCGTCGAAGCGAAGATACTTAGGTCACCCGAGCTGACCCTGACACACCGCCCTATCATCATGGTGACGGTTCTGTTCAAGAGAATTAAAGAAATAAACTGCCACATTCCAAATCTATTTGACAGAACGAAGTCTGTCGGGTCCGCTAGTTTGGAATAAAAATTGAATTGTTTCAGCATTTTCGCAAAATCCGATGAATATTGTCAAATATTTTTGGTAATATTCAGTGGATTGTGTGCCATTACTCAGGGTGGACTTTTTTCAGTCGCATACCCTGTATAATCGCTCATTTTGACCTTTACGTCATGCTTATAATCCGGTCTTTAATTATAACAAAACAAACTAGTTGTAAAAAACTCTCAATTGCACGTTTCGTAGCTAAACTTTGTAGATAATGTGTTAAGAAAGTGAAAGGCTCTTTTTGTAGAATCTACAGCCGACTTAATAAATTGTGATCGGTAAATAATAAGTTTCAAATAATTGTGTTACGCTCCAGGAAAGAAGGGCCGTAAATTAAAAGAAATTGTACATTAAGGTGCGGTCTACAGCCAATCATTACGTATATATAATGTACACTCGTGTTAAAATAGGGTCAATCATTAATTGTTTTTATTTGATGAACGACTTATTTTAGCATTTTAAAAAGGGTTTTACATATTTCTCACGAGTATAAAGGAAGGACTCTAATATGTCTTCTTCTTCTTGATTTATTGATAAGTGTGTTGTTTCTACCTTCTGATGTTTTTCTAACTACTTATAGTGTTAAATTAAACAATGTTGGTTTTTCCGTTTTAATCCGTATGATATTTTAAATGTTTGTCACCTCATGTGGTAACTGTATCTGAACCACTGTGTCCGTCATCGTCATTCAGATGAGCCTAACTAGTATGGGCAGTATTTTAAATTTACTTAAAAAAGAATTACATGGCAAATATTAGAATTGGGAAAAAGAAGAAAAAGGGAAAGGGAAACACCCACAAGGAAATGGATAAACCAGATCAAAGAAATCGAAATCGATAAAGGAAAAACTTTTGAAGAAATGAAGACGGCCAAAATGGAAATGCGTAAAAAAATGGGCAAAGGAAGAAGCGAAAACTCAATCTGACACCTGATAGGGCAAAATGATAGGAGAAGAAGAACTAAAACAGACAATAAATTTTCCGAAAACCTTTGTTACGTTATATCATGAGAAGCATCAATGACTGTAATTCAGTGATGATTTAGCAATAGTAGCAAGAAGCAAAGACGCCGATTTATGTATACATTTTTTTTAATGCTTAATAATAAGTCACGAAACATGTTTTTACACACATTTCTATAGTATTTTGTAAAATACCATTAGACTTAATATAATATTATTTCAACCAGTTGTCTAATTTTTGTTTATGAAAGGTCGTTTCTAAGAAGGTTAACAAAACTACCAAAGATCTAACAAAGTTACTAATTAATATCAAAAACAAAGGTATCGAAGATTACGTAAGTTCTCTTGCAGCCTCTCTGAAGATACAGACTACTTACTCTGGAAGGCAATAAAAAAGCTAAAATAACTACAACAATATTGTCCTCCAATAAGAGACGTGCAGGGTAAATAGGCCAGAGATAACAAAGAAAAAGCCGCAGCCTTTGCTGAACACCTATAGTGTATTTTTATGTATGAGAGAGTAATAAAACAATAAATTATGTATGCAAATCCCTAAACTATTGATACGGGTGACTCAATGAAAAACAGATATTTGTCAACAAGTTTACAGAAGTATATAGGAAAACAATTTTAAATTGAGTATGACCACCAGGTATAAAGGTTGGAGCAGAATAGAATACAATAGTTGTGAGGGTTACTAATCCCTAAATAAGGTTGCCAGTGTCGGAGTGATGGAGGTTAACAGGTACTAATGAATTTGCAAGAAATGTAAGATGTTTGTTTTATTGGTTATATATAACCAATAAAAGTTTAATAAGTACCTACCTATTTGCAAAATAAAGTTTAATTCTTTAGATAAAATAAAACGTTTTATTTTATCTGAAATGAGTGCATTCCACGAAGTAAGGGTTTCAACAATCAAACATGTAATTCTTTAATTCCAGGAATCTACGACAGTAATTGACTAGATAATTACCTTCTGAACTTATTCCACAGAAAATGTGATAGTGGGTTTTTCCATTTTGTAGGAAGGTCCAAGTGGCGTATTCAAAATTCTTAACAGTTCACTAAAAGTAGGTACTTCAGTTGCAAGGTGCAGTTTATTGTGTATACTAGTGTTATGGAAAATTTGGAAGTGCCGTGTAAACGCCGAAAAATTGGTCCTTTAACAGTAGTTAATGAAAAAACATTAATATTTTATTGTTTTAAATCATTTACAGACAAACGTTTATGTGACAGTGTTGATGAGACCGTTGAGTTAGTTAGCAGTACACTTGGTGTTGGGAAATCTACGATTTGCAGAGTTATTAAAGAAGAGAAATGTGGTAGTTTTCAAATGCCACGTAATGCTCCAGGGAAACCAAAATTTCAAATAGAATATCATTTTAAAGAAGGACTTCGACGGAAAGTGCATGAATTCTTCTTTAGACAAGAATTTCCAACATTGGATAAAGTTCTTGTCTCAGTTCGAGATGATAAGGATTACCCAGAAATGAGTCGAAGTACGTTATGGAAACTTTTAAAAGAAATAGGCTTCCGCTGTAAAAAGAATCCCAGAAAGTCTATTTTATTAGAAAGAAGCGATATTGTCATATGGAGAAGATATTTTCTAAGAACCATAAAGGAAATGAGAAACCAAAAAAGAAAAATATTTTATCTTGATGAAACATGGATCAACGAGGGTCATACACCAAATAAATTTTGGCAGGATGAAACTGTTACAAGTCAAAGGCACGCTTTTGTAAATAACTTATCTACTGGTTTAAACCCACCATCAGGAAAGGGACGCAGGCTGATAATAGTACACATTGGCAGTTCAGACGGTTTTGTTGAAGGTGGTTTATTAACTTTTAAATCAACTCGTACCGGTGACTACCATGAAGACATGAACGCTGATGTCTTTTAAGAATGGTTCGAACAAATGATAGATCTTCTTCCTAAGAACTGTGTAATAGTAATGGATAATGCAAGTTATCACTCCAGACTTATAGAAGGACTGCCCACAACCAAGTGGTTAAAAAAAGACTTGCAGACTTGGCTGAGTTCAAAAAATATTACGTACCATCCCGGATCTATAAGAAAGGAACTTTATTTGTTGTGTGCCCTTCATAAAGAAAAATTTAAAAAATACGAAATTGATGAAATTGCCAAAAATCGTGGAATGACAGTATTTAGATCCTCACCACATCATTGTGAATTAAACCCGATTGAACTGGTATGGGCACAGATAAAGAGTGAAGTTTCAAGAAAAAATACCACTTTTAAAATTCATGATGTTAAACAGTTGTTTTTGGAGGCCGTAAATAATGTAAAACCTGAAAACTGGGAAAAGGCAGTAAATCACACTATTAAAGAAGAGGAAAAAATGTGGAAGCTGGACAATATTACTGATAAAATGATCGAGCCAGTTATTATAAATCTTGGTTCTGAAAGTTCATCTTTTGAATCTGATTTGGATTTGTAACAAGTAGCTGTAAGTTTTATATTAATATTTTTATTCATCTATTTAACATACCTTAGACGGTTTTAAAAACTCTTTTTCTCTTTTGTAATTTTTAAAAATTAAAAAAAATGTGAATTTTTTAAAACCCTTTTTAATGTAGGCCAGTCAGTTCTAATATAGTGTGTGATAAAAGAGGTCACTTTTGTTTACATACATATAACACTTTATAACACTGAAATAATTCATTTATTTTTTACAATTATTCAAAGTAATTTTTCAATTAATCTTGAGCACGCCCATGGAGTGGTCGGATGTACCAGTTAAAATTATGCTAATTACTCTCTCGTTCATAAAAATAAACTATAGAAAAAGTTTTTGAATCAAACAAACCTAATCCCAACGACAATTATAGCGAGATTCATAATTTCTTAGAAGCCTCACTTCAACTGGACTTACCGATTAAAAACTATACGCTGCCAGAAATAAGAAATATAATTATGACAAACACAAAACCAAAAAAGCTCCAAGGTTTGATCTAATAACATGCAAGTTATTGTAAGAATGTACAATAAAAGGGTACAATAAAAATTTCACAGAATATCCTGACACCAAAAAACCAGAAGACCTAAAATCCTATAGACCTATAAGTTTGCTGCCGATTCTATCAAAGTTATTCGAAAAGCTTCTATTGGAAAGATTTTCCAATCTTAGAAAAAACTAAACTTATTTCGGACCATCAATTTGGCTCCAGGTTAAAGCATGCGACAATCGAACAGCTCTATAGAATAGTAAATCCTACCTCTCAGCAGCCTTCCTAGAAGTCAGTTAAGCCTTCGCTAAGGTTTGGCATAAGGGCCTACTTTAAAAGATAACGAAACAATTGCTATATCATTTCTTTTCCACTGCTAAAATCCTACTTATTAGATAGATACTTCCTGGTAAATCAGCACGATGAATGGACTCAGGTCCACCCTGTCAAAGCAAGTGTTTCACAAGAAAGTGTAGTAAGGCCTATTTTATTACTTATGTTAACTACAGACCTTCCATCGAGCAGTAGCACGAAGTTGCAACTTTTGCAGATGACACCGCAATACTGGCCATGAACTCTAATCCCACAAAAGCCTTTGAAAATATATAAGAAAACTTAATAAAATAAAAGCTTGGCTAAAAAAATGGCGAATTTGAGTAAATGAGACCATGTCAAAACATGTAACCCTCACAATGAAGCGAGGTGAATGCCCTCCAGGTACATTCAATGGTTAGTAATTAAGTAAGGCGAAAGACACAAAATACTTAGGTATCTATCTTGACTAACGACTAACCTGGCAGAAGCACAATAGTCTTGACCAAAAAACTAGGCATTAAATTTAGACATATGTACTAGTTGATTGGTCGAAACTCTTAATTAACATTGGATAACAAACTGTTTATATACAAGGCGATCCTCAAGCCCATATGATATGGTATTCAGCTATGGGACACCGTTAGCAAATCTAATCTTGCAATCCTCCAACGACTCCAGAATAAAGTGTTGGGGTATATAGTAAATGCTCATCTTCCTCTATAGAAAAAGATCTGGAAGTGCCTTCGCTAAAAGAAGTTATAACAAGTTACAGTGTCAAATATGGTGAACGGAGAAAAGTGCATCCCAATGCATTGTATGTAAATAGTATTGTATGTAAAATTGTATGTAAAGGTATATACCAATAAAATAAAAATAGCTATTATGATTGCCAAACTCCGTAGGGAGACAACACTCTAAGAAGAAGAATGTATTCGCGAAGCGATTATTCGACGAAATAATGAAGTACGTAGGCTGAAACGTAGCTTAAATCAAATAATCTACCAAACTTCTGTGCTTCGAGAATAAATTTTAAAACATTTTCTCTAGACAAGACTTTTTTGGCTGGTAGCCTTTCGAGCCTTGCTTCAAATATTCGGTCAATTTATGGTAATTAGCAATATTAATATTCTTTTTTACGAATAAAGTCTTCTTTACCATTGAATATTTGGACCACGGGGAACTCGGAGAAAATGTTTCGACGAGATCGGCAAATTATACAAGTAGCACAGTTTCACTAATGTGTTCTCCATGGTTTTCTGTCATCCAGTGCTGTAATAGACATCTCTCGACTTATGTGGTAGTACATTTTACGTTGGTTTTACTGCTTTTTTTTAAATTTGGTTAGGGATCTCAAAAATATCTTGCATTTTCACAGTTTTAGTTTGATACGCTTGACAGCATTTCCGTATCGGACCAACATAACACGGACGATAGAATGTCTACTGTGATAGTAAATATATTGTCAAAATGAAATCAAATTTTGGGATTTTTTAGAACATATTTATTTGTAGATGCAATAACGAACTAGTATGATACGAAACAAAAGTTTTCTATGCACCGCGGGTATTAAGAGATGTATATGCCCTCGGGAGACTTACAAACACTCGGGCCTGAGGCCCTCGGTTTTAAACATTGGCACCCTCTAGGCATAAACATCTATTTAATACCCTTGGAACATAAATAACTATTATAGCTCTCTAAAACTGTAGTAATGACTCGCGTCTAATAAACATAACCTATTATAACATTAATGTTTCTGGGAACGGTTGTCTGGTTTACAATGGGTGGGTATACCCCATTCCGCCACCGATTATAATTAGTATTAATAAATATTTTTCTTCTCGTATTTTCTCGTTTGAAATTATCGTATTGATTATATTTTTTATTGATCGCAGATGGTACGTAACTACAAAAAGAAAACCAC
This sequence comes from Diabrotica balteata, assembly GCA_918026665.1. Lineage (NCBI taxonomy): Eukaryota > Metazoa > Arthropoda > Insecta > Coleoptera > Chrysomelidae > Diabrotica > Diabrotica balteata. The sequence goes on from OU898282.1 coordinate 25,942,238, forward strand.
CCGGCAGTCGTGGTCTACCGATGTTATGAAGCAAGCTGTAGATGCGGTTATCAGTGGACAAATGGGATATCTGGCTGCTTCTAGTCGGTTTGGTGTCCCATCATCAACGCTGGAAAGATATGTTCAGAAAAGACGGGAGAATCCAGACGCTGTCATTGATAAAACGTCAGGAAAGTATAAAACTGTTTTCCGAATTGAGCAAGAGCTTGAGCTTGTCGTTTATCTGAAAGATATGCAAAAACAACTGTTCGGAATGACTATGAAAGAGTTTCGTGGACTGGAATATATCAGCTATCAGCTATATCAGCTATATATCAGCTATCAGCTATCAAATATCAGCTAACAGAAAAGAATAACTGCAAGCATAATTTCAACAGAACATCGGAAATGGCAGGAGAAGACTGGTGTAAAGGTTTTTGCAAATGTCACCCTGATTTAACCTTAAGAAAACCCGAAGCAACTTCTGGAACACGGGCTATGGAATTCAATAGAGTAGCGGTATCAATTTTTTTAAATCTGTTTTGAAATTCTGGACAAGCACGAATTAGATGCCACTAGAATTTTCAACTGTGATGAAACTGATATTAGCTTGGTTCCCAAGCAGTTTTCGAAAATAATAGCTGTTAAAAGACAACGGCATGTAAGTGTCTTAAGTTTTGCTGAATGAGGAACCACTGTTAAAGCCGAAATATGTTGCTCAGCTGCCAGATGTTACATGCCCCGAATGTTAATATTTCCGCGAAAAAAGAAACAACGTGAATGTGAAACAGGTCTCCCACCAGGAGGCTGGGCTGAAGCTAGCGACTCTGGTTGGATAACTGCAGAGATTTTCGTAAAATGACACACACAAAAAACTTGGCCGCAATAGATCTAGCACGTGACAATGGTGTGTTAATATTGTGCTTCCCTCCTCATTGCTCTCACAAAATTCAACTATTGGACGTTGCATTCATGAAGCCCCTGAGCTTGTATTATGAAGATGAAATAGGGATGTGGATCAGGTCGCATCCAGGGAGAGCGGTTCAGCTTCTCGACATATCAACACTTTTTGGCCAGGCTTTCTTAAGTGCATCAAATATGAGAACTACCATTAATGGCTTTGAAAAATCTGGTATTTGGCCATCCAATATGAATAAATTCAGCGATGATGACTTTCTACCATCAGCAACAACAGATGTTCCCTTGGAAAATCTTGTTGGCAGTACAATCCAGGAAACATCGTCGGCTATGCAAGAGACAACTGACTCAACGCCAACTACACCACTACAAAAGCATTTCTCTTCACCCTATGTTCATCCCACACCCGTATTTGATAATCCTGTCAAAAATAATCCATCCGTACCGACAATTGACGAAAAGTAAATGTCCCCCCACCAGTGAATGTCCCTAAACCCGGATGTTCTTGGATGCCCGATTCCCCTGTTCGTACTAATGCCGACAAACATTTTTCAGTCACGTCGCCAAGAGACCTAATTCCGTTGCCAAAAGTTAAAGCCGGAACAAAAAGAGATGTAAAAAAGCGGGAAAAACTACTGTCCTTACCTCCTCACCTTATAAGGTTGAATTGGAAGAATCTTTAAAAAAGATGCAAGCTATAAAGGAAGTTAAAGAGAAAAAAATTAAACAGAGATTAATGTTTAAAAATGATGAAAACAAACCCAGAGAAATTTAAACTCAACGAAAAAGGAAGGAAAATAAGAACAAACAGGTTAAAACTAAGGCAAAGAAACAAAAAGATAGCGGAAAAGAAGAAGATACGGCCTACCTGTATTGCCATGATTACTACTGGAAGTCCAATGAAGGCTGGTGTTCTTGTAGCATTTGTAAGAAATGGGCACATCTAGCATGTGCTGGTTTAGATAGTGACGATGTTGAAAGCGTTCTCGTTTGTGAACTTTGCCAATGATATAATAAACATAGGATTTGTGAAATAAGTTTCATTAAATATCGCACAAATTACTATCAAACTTAGGTACCCCGTTCCACCCCGGATTCGCCTATTCATAATACATTAGTAACATTTACAGGTTAGTTGTTAAATAAATAAAAGGAAATCTTTACTGGAAGAGGCTCCTAAATGCTTTCATAAGAAGCAACAATGACTGTCGTTTAGTGATGATATAAAGTGAAGTCGTTTTACCCTGCCGTATTTCGGATTAACGCCCGAAAAATAATTGATGACTCTAGTTACAGTCACTCTGTTATGCTTCCCTTTTCTACCTGCTTTGTGGTACCGAACCTCCTACTGGTCGGCTGTAGTACTTGAGGATAAATCAGCGCTACCAAAACAATTTTTTTATAAATCGTGAAAAAACGCAAATTGAATGCTTTGTGATGATAATTTATTGAAAAAATTTTTTTTATAATTTTATTTCAAATAAAATTGTCTCGAGGAGTGCATCCATTCCTTGCTGTCGCATAACTGGATAATTTTAGTTGTTATATTTGCCAAAATAGTAAACAGTCTGCGAAATCGAGGCTCTCCATTGACCGGACTCATCGGCCAATGACCGACAGACAATGGATAACGCACAAGAAAACGATAGAACACCTAAACATAAGATTTTATCTCCGAGTGAGCATCGAATTGTGTTGAAAGTGGAAAATTATTTTACTTTAGAAAAAATCAACATGGAACCAATTACATTAGTACTGGCAGTTCAAAAAAGGACAAGTGCAGCTTGTGGAATTTCAGAACGGACCTTGCAAAAGTATTAAAAGCTATGAGTTTTAGATACAAAAAAATCAATCATCGTAAATGTTGTGCGAGCTGTCCAATGTTGTTGGAAAAAGGTGGAAATTTATAGGAAACTATTTAAAAAACAAGACTTCCGAATTTGCCAGACAATTTGTGTTTCTGGACGAAACATGAATTTTTGCGAAAGGAAATAATACCAAATCATCCTGGTTAGATGATTCTACCAAATGCTATTCGAGTACTAGTGCGAGTAATGGCAAAAGATATATTATATTGCATGCAGGAAATACGGAAGGTTTTATACCCAATGCTAGTCTTATATTTTCTTCGACAAAAAAAAAACTGATGATTACCACGGAAATATGGACGCCGATATTTTTGAACATTGGTTTGAGGAAAAATTATTAAAAAATTTGGAAAATCCGTTATTAATAGTCTTAGACAATGCTTCGTACCACACCAGAGAGGAGGAAAAGTTTCCCACAAGCAGCTGGAACAAAGAAGACATAAGAAAGTGGCTGTCGGAGAAAAATATAGAACACGAACATCGTTTTAAAAGCTGAATTATTAAATAAGTGCAAAGAACACATTACTGAGAAAAAATTTGTCGTTACCAAATGGCACTAAAATATGGTCATGAGGTCCTAAGACTACAACCATATCACTGCCAGTACAATCCAATTGAATTGGTGTGGGGCATCACTAAAAACTACTATGATAAACATGCATGTAAGACCACCGACGAAGCCAACGTTTTACAACTCTGGCAAGATGCACTAAACCAAGTCAATGCAAGAAGCAAAGACGCTGATTATATATACACTTTTTCCTTTTTTTTTCTTTTTTTAACGACCAATATTACTTTTTTTAAATATTTTTATATGTTTTTGATTATTTTGTTATATGTATTACGAAATAAACAACACTTAATGGTAAGTCACGAAACAATTTTTTTGAATTGACACACATTTCTATGGTATTTTGTAAAATACCATTAGATTTAACATTATTTTAACCTGGTGTCTAATTTTTGTTTATGGGAGGTCGTTTCTAAGAAGGTAAACAAAATAAATAAAACTAATCCGAATGAATTTAGAAAGTAGCCACAGTGCGCTCTTATTGCGTAATTTAAAGAGGTTAAGCAAAGACAGTACTGATCTTACGATAAAAAATTAAGTGTGGTATTTCAGATGAAACTTTGTTAAATATTAGTAGCAAAACTTATTCGATATAAACAGGAAATGAAAATAATCATTATGGATTTTCACTTGAATTAGATAAAATAAAAATAAATCATTGCAATAAAATATTTCTTTACAATTATATAAATTATTATAATTAGTAATTATCTACTACCTAATACATAGTTTTTTAATTGAGTTCATATTTATAATTTTCAAGGAATTTCTTATAATTTACAAATACTTTCAAAAGAAATCCCTTATATATAATCACCGATTTTCTAGGAAATCCTTACTAATGTTATGAACACAAACTACTATTATATGCGATGTAAATATTAAATATGATCAGCACGTGTGAGGAACTAGGAGATTTTCTAAAAAAGTATGACTACTTTAAGCATACAAAAAGATTAAGGAAGTCACAAATATGAAGAAACAAAGCACTACAACTGTGGTAAATGATAACAACTAAATAATACAACTAAATAAACAACTAAATAAACAATACTTGATATATTAACATCGAAAGTTACAAACAAACAATACGGCAAAGCCACGAAAAGCCTCAGGTCCAGATGAAATATACGTAGAGATGATAAAGCTTATCAATGAAGAAAATCTTCAGACGTTAACAATATTATTTAACAAAATATATACCACTGGAATCTTCCCAGAAGACTGGCTTAGATCGACATTTATACCTATAATATACCCATGAAAAATAAAGCAAATAGATGCTCACAGTTCAGATTAATTAGCCTAATGAGCCATTTTCTGAAAATTGTACTCAAAATTGTACATCAACGAATATACAGAGATAGCGAAAGAAACCTGAGCGACAATCAATTTGGATTTCGTATGGGGCTTGGTACAAGGGAGGCATTATTTGGCCTCCAGATATTACTACAAAAATGCCGAGATGAGCAAAAAGACGTGTTTCTTTGTTTTATCGACTACGAAAAAGCGTTTGACCGAGTAAAACACACAGACCTCATAGAAACCCTAACACAAGATGGTATAGACCATAACATTGTAGCACTTATTAAAATACCATATTGGAATCAAATGGCGTCGATCAAAATAGACAATAGTCTGACAGCAGAATTGCCAATAAAAAGAGGAGTTCGTCAAGGCTGTGTACTTTCTCCACTGTTATTTAATATATATTCCGAAAAGATATTTCAAAATGCCCTCGAAAATATTGAAGAAGAAATAAAAATCAACGGAGAATACGTAAACAACTTAAAATATGTAGGCGACACCATCATTATTGCGGTCAGTGCTGAGGGTTTACAACGACTTTTGAATGTCATAACCAGAGAGGGAGATAGCTTGGGACCAAATATAAACACAAATAAAACAAAAGTAATGGCCGTTACACGTGTACCAAATGTCGACATTAATATTCGTATCTATAACAGACATATAGAACCAGTACGAAGATTCCAGTATCTTGGTTGCTGGATAACAAATGATCTTGACCACGAGGTCGAAATACGTGCTCGTATAGAATATGCGAGGTCCGCATTTCAACGAATGAAAAAATTCCTAATAAACTCTACGTTATCGTTGGATATCCGATACCAGTTTGTAAAAACGTTTATTTATTCCATATTGCTACACGGAGTGGCAACGTGGACTCTCGGAATTACAAGTATGAGGCGTATAGAAGCCTTTGAGATGTGGGTTTTTTGAAGGATGCTGAAGATCTCTTGGAAAGAGCACGTAGCCAACAACGAGGTGCTAAGAAGAATGGGTATTGAGAGAGAACTCCTAAATATTGTAAAAAACAGAAAAATGAGTTATCTAGGACATATATACAGAGGAGCAAAAAACACATTCCTACGACTTATAATGGAAGGGAAAGTGGAAGGAAGGAGAGGTCCAGGAAGAAGAAAATGCTCCTGGTTGAAGAATGTAAGAGACTGGACAGGTATGGACACACATTCGATACTAAGAACAGCTCAAGATAGAAAGCAATTTGCTGTAGTTATAGCCAACCTTCAGTAATGGAGAATGCACCTTAAGAAGAAAATAAGAAATAAGTTTATGATAGAGTAAATAAGAAGAAACTGAGAAGAAAAAGAAACCTAATGTATATCCGCACCTACTGAACTACCAAAATTAAGACCACTTTGTAGTTGGCACAAAGATTCAAGCCAGAATCTCAAACCCTAAGAAGCACCAACACAATCCGCAAGTATACTAAACTCCTCAAAAATCTGCAAACACTAGAAAGGTTTCAAAGCTATATCTAAACTAAAAATAGAATTAATGAGGATCGGATCATTACTTACCGAAATTTCGAGCTCAAATTTTAGAAGATACCAAATCCATGGGTCAGAAATTACCATCGGAGACGACCTTACCGCCAAACTTATGAAAACCATGAAAACTATAAGAGCCTACGAATCAGAAGGAATACCCGCTGAGCGTTCGAAAAATGTAACACGAACGCTTGTAAATATGCTGACATAACTTTTTAATAGACCCTTAAACGGAAATAATTTAGCTGAAAGCTGGACTGAAGGATGGATACTGGAACAGCAAGAAGGATTTAAATACAAAAACACATTCATCTACAATTCTAACTCTGCTTTCTATAACCATATTCGCTCAACAAACCACTGGCATTCTCTTTTAGATGTTAAACTCTTACACAGGTGCAAACTGAGTAATAGATTGGATATTTCAGAATCATATGAAATTAGTAGAGCTAAATCGAATGATATTAAAATAGTTTTAGATAGATATAGACATTCGGTCAAACCAGTCAACTGCTTCAATCCAGAATTCGTTCTCACAAATACGACAAGAACAACGTCACTGCGCTCACAAAACATGAAAGGGGGAAGAAGCATAAATTTGACTTTGAAAACATCAAAATTTTAAAAACAGAAAAAAACAAAAAGAAGAGGGAGATATACGAATCAATAGAAATAAAAAGAAACACCAACGCAATAAATGACAAAAAAGATACACAAAACCTAAATAAAATATATTTCAATCTGATTTAAACAATAATAATAAAAACATCATAAAAAGCTCTTAAAGTCATAACATATCTCCACCTTACCTTTTTCAAAAACATCAACGATACGCCCATATAAAAATAATTATATACTAATGACAGTAAACAATGAGATATCAGATATCAACTTTTATATCTCAGTTCGTTAATGTCTGTGTCACGTTTTACGTTTTGGTAAGTCATATATATATATACATATTTTACAATATCTGATTGTCCTTATATATACACATTTTAGAATCTTGACAAAGGCAAGGGTTTCCTGCCGAAACGTTGATTGATTGCAATGGAAAATAAAATCTAGTTCCACATGTAATATCTTTATTGAACCTAAACCCAAGAAACATTAATTTTATATTAAATATAATACGGTTCAAGAAACTCAAAACTACAATATATATATATATATATATATATATATATATATATATATATATATACGTATATATATATATTTATATATATATATATATTTATATATATATATATATATATATATATATAAATATATATATATATACATATATATATATATATATATATATATATATATATATATATATATATATATATACAAACAACACAATTTATTAGGGTTGCAGTCAGAAAATTGGCCGGGATGTTAAAAAAAACTCTCTTTTGACTTTTTGTCTAGCTTTCGGAATGGTTTTATTCCTTTTTCAAGACATAGTCGTTGAAATTAATTATAAAAGCATTGACACTCAACATTAATAACACACGTGTAAAATATAAAATAATGGACAAAATACATTCTAAAATTTTTAAAAAATTTTTACGTAAAAGATGGTAAAACTTAAGCTTGTCGCTCACTTATGAACTGCAACGCGAAGCGAAGCGCGGAGAAAAAGGTTGTTCTGCAGGGAAAAGTCAACAATAGAGCAGATATTTGTTCTACGACAAATTCCCGAAAAAACAAAAAATATTACATCTACGATGAAACTGGACAGTGAAACAGAATGGAAAAGAATCCTGAAACAGGTCAAGATCTAAAAGGGGTTGATGATGATGATGAATGACGGTTATACCAGATCTCTAAGAGCAAAAAACATCAGAATTTTAATTGATGCATCCTAAACTTTATTTTATGCCATTATGTCTAGGTTAGGTATTTTTTCTAGATTTTCTATTTATCTTATGATATAGATTTTCCTATAATAAATAAATGAATATTCCTGATGTTTCATATTCCGATTTTAATACATAGTTTTACATGTTTCTGAAACAAAAAGATATCAACAAAGAAGGACATGCAAACAACCAACCTAAATAGTAGATCACAAATGAAATTATTCATGTTATTTTAAGGTTGCGTTTTGTGCGTGTAATGGTAATAATACACAAGATATCATTATGTATACATTGTTATTATTACTCTAAAGAAAAAATGTTTATTACTATTGGTCCTAATTGTTATTTCGTAAAACTAGCGTTTCCAATTAATTCCATAATTATATTTAACGACTAACCATCATTACATTCACAATTTGCTCATTTAATCATGCAACACTTTGTAATTAATTTATTTATTGTAATTTAATAACTCCAATTCATTATACAAAACTTTCTGCAGGGCCGAATTTTAAATTTTTGATCAGGAAAATTTGAGAAAACATAGTATTTATAACGAATCAACAAATGATTGTCAGAGCTTTTGTATTTGTCTCTGGACGAATTTATTGCATTAAAATTAATTTTAAATTGGGTAGACCCTTAGATTTTAGAAATCTACAATCTAAAAGTAAATCGTTGGTTACCATAAACTTAGAAATCACTAATGCTATTGTTATTGTTAATTGGTAAAAAGAATAATGAAAACAATGGTCGGGATTATAAGATACAGTAAATTCAACCAACTTACACCTCTAAACGATTAACAGGTAAACTGCACCGGTGTTCTCCATAATGTTTAATACTTTGTTAAATTTTAGGTATAAAATAAATATGTGTCATTAACCCGTGGTTCATAGTTTTGCATATTTTATTACATTTTTTTAATAAATAGTATTTTTGCATAATGTTATTTAACGTAAATTTCTTTCACCTACTTGTTTAATGATTTTTTCTGAAACAAATACTATCGTGCTAGGGATAATTTATATTCAAAGTAGATATACAAAGTACTCAAATATTACTTTTAATTTTTGTTAAAAAATACTTCGGAGTAAATTAGAACATTTTGTCAATTTAAATAGTGTTGATTAGATTTACAGTTAAACAAGTACTAGCCAAAGCATGGGAATATGACATGGACGTTTACAATCTCTTTGTAGATTTTAAACAAGTCTAAGATTCAATAGATAGAACAATTCTATCTAATATATTGGAAGAATTTGGCATATCATCAAAATTAATACGACTAGTGCAAATGGCAATGACAGAAACAGAAGCACTTGTATGTATTCAAGAACAGATCACTGATGCTTTTACGATAACGCAAGGACTGAAACAAAGCGACGGACTGGCTCCAATGCTCTTGAATATGTAATTAGACAGTTGACGGTGATCGAAAATAACATACAAACAAATCTACCCAATTAGCAGCATACGCAGATGATATAAACATAATGAGCAGAACAATAAATGCAGCAGAAGAAACATACGTTGAGTTGAAACAGAATGCAGAAGCAGTAGGACTAACAATAAATACAAATAAAACAAAACTACTCATACAAACCAGATCAAATCGACCGGCGCAACAACACTTTATTGACGATATAGAACATGCGAATAGATTCACATACCTAGGAATGGATCTGGTCACAAGCAATGAAGAAGAACCGGAAATAAATAGAAGGCTTGTGCTGGCAAATAAAGCCTATTTTGCGATGGGCCACATATTCAAATCGCGAGACGTACACCGGAAAACAAAACTCCGGGTCTATAAAACAATAATCAGACCCATAGTAAGTCATGGTTGTGAAACATTGTTGTAACACAGAAATCTGCCAATGCATTAGATGTGTTTGAAAGAAAAATATTACGTAGGATGCTGGGCCCAATAAGTGAAAACAACAACTGGCAAATTAGGTATAATAGAGAAATATACGAGCCATATAGCGAACCAACTCTAGCACAATATTAATGAACAAAAATTTTATTAAAATTTCCTTAATACACCCCTATGTATTTTAATTTATGATAAAGTACCTACCTTTTGACCGCTTTTAATAAATTTGAATACGCAACAGGTAAACGGGAGAAAACACACAAACTTATTGAAGTTAACACCTCAAAGTCAAAAACACAACTAAAAATTTTCAAGTTGATATTTTCACGTTGCATAGTACAGTGCTTTTGGCGTGGAGGTGGGGACTAAACCAAATTTCGTCTACTGCGCCGTGGTCAAGAGTGCTTGCACGGACTATACTAATATTCACATCTTATGCACTTCGGTATAATAATATTGTGCAGTACCGGCTCCTCCCTTTAACGATAAAGTGACCTTGAATGTTGCAGCTATATCTCTTGAGTCATACTGAAATATTGAATAGACACACAGCATACTAGAAAGTTTATGCTCACTATGTTTTTGAGCAGATATACAGAATTCCTTTCACTAGCTTCTTCTGTCTTCAAAATATACATACACACATGTATATTTCGTGGGCATATATAACATACAAAATCTCCACTCCAAAAATTTTTCTAAAAAAATGTTATTGATTTTTACAATAACTAAAATTTATGAAAATTTGAAAAATTCTGATTTTTTTTTTCAAAAATATGCATTCTAAACCGGTCAAAATTTTTGAGGTCATTATTTATGCTAAAATAAAGAAAGTCTTATATGAATTATTACAAATTTTAATTTTTGTGGAAATGGCGTACCTATGTTTTATTTTTCACTTTTTCCAAAAAAATTCGAAAGGTCCTCTTATTTTCATCATAACTTGCTTAATTTTGATGCTATCAACTTCTTCTACAGCTCATTTTACAGGTATTTCTGAGTATTTTAAAAATTGTTAAAAGGGTATATTTTATAAAATGCATTGTTTTCCCGTTATTTAAGCTTGAATATTCAGATTTGAGTACTCGCCGAAAAAAAAAATACCTACATTTAATTACCTATAACTCACTTTGAATTAATATTAAAAGGTTTTTCAAGCAAGCAATTTATTCAATTTTTTATTAGCTTCAATTTTGGCAATAATAACTTTTTTATAAAAAATTATAGTTTCTGAGTTATTTATGAAGAACCATGTCACTTTTGTTTCTTAAGGTATCCTCTAACTCAGTGATACTCAACCTGCGGCCCGCGGGCCGCATGCGGCCCTCGGGCGTTTTTTATGCGGCCCGAAGACGAACTAATAATTTTTGACTTTATCTACATACCTATGTATTTATAAAATCTTAAATTTTAAAAAATACGATTATATTAGATATTTTTGTAATTCATTATAACGATCTTTTGAGAGTAGCTTATAGTAATTACGTACCAGATTTATCTAAAATTGTTGATAGTTTGCGTGAGTGTCAACCATCACATTAATTTTTATCTTAAATAAATGCTTTAATTTAACGAGTCCGTTTTTTTGTAGAATTCACACACACACACACACACACACACATCATATATTATATTATTATAACATAAATGTTTCGAACTTTACGCGATCCCTCTTCAGGTTACAGTCGTAACTATGATTTTTTTAAATTGGAAAGACATCATGTGATACCTCATTTAAACGCTTTTGAAATACTGGTTACAACAATGTATCATACTTAGGAAAATTTTGGTCAAATGCTTTTTAAATGCATTCATTTTTTTCGAATCATGCGAAAAATAATGAGTATTTTTGAAAAATTTTAAACTCTGAATGAAAGATCACATTATTGTATGTATTTAAAATGAAAAATCATACTAAATTTTCTCTTTGTTTTCACCCCTGCACAGCCGTGCGGTACATCTTTTAATATGATGCAAGTCTTTGAAATGCCGCCTCTTATATATGATTGAAATTTAACTTTCATTTTTATGCATTTTTTATCAAATCCTGAGAAAACTAATTAATATTTTTGATAAGTTTAAATGCAGAATAAAATATTTCAATATTACCCAGAGCCTAAATTCCCTTAGAATAAATAAACAGTTTCTTTTGAATGAAATAATTGAAATTAAAAATCACAATAAATTTTCTGTCCTTTCACCTCTGTAACTTAAAAAAATAGACATAAAAATTTTCAGGGACTTTCTGCCCTCGGTAATAATGTAATCTTTCACTCTTCGTTTGAATTTTTCAAAAATACTTATTAGGTAGTAAAACCAATGTATTTTTATCCTGGCTCACTTTTTTATCCTGGCTTGAATTTCATTTTCAGCTGGAAATGCAATACATATATAAACTTTTCTGCAATTGCATTAAATTTTCATTTGGTCATTAGCCATATTATCTGTAACTTTTCGTTTTGTGTATAGTTTCTGACAACAATTTTATACAGCCTGACTTTTTTTTTATTTTATTGATTATGCCGCCCCCCTTGTGATGCCGTCTGATGCGACTGCCTCGCCGTATCATAGCACGGCACAGCCCTGCACCCCTGTAACCTATTATATTCTGCGTTTAAATTTTTCCAAAATTCTTATTAGTTTTCCAATAATTAAAAAATTAATGCATTTAGAAAGCATTTGACCGAAATTTTGCGAAAGTATTATACATTTTTGAAATCAGTATTTTGAAAACAATATATATATATATATATATATATATATATATATATATATATATATATATATATATATATATATAAATTTTCGTTTCGGTGGGTTGAAATCAATAAATGGGGCTGTTCTAGAAGACTATTTTTTATATCTCAAGCTTTCAAATGTTATTACTTATTATATATATATATATATATATATATATATATATATATATATATATATATATATATATATATATATATATATATGTATGTATTATCTATACTAGTTCACCTAGATTGCGGCCCGCAAGCTGTGGCAATAGCTACTATGCGGCCCAGGGAAAAAAAAGGTTGAGTATCGCTGCTCTAACTACTCACCAATTTTTATAAAAATCGATGGAGGTGTCAACAGAGTGAAAACCTTCAGTGACTGTAGTGGTAGAAAATATAGGAATATGAGGAAATATCAAGAGGAAGCGCAGTGCTACAAAATAGAACATTTCCTGTTTTATAAATTTAAGAGAATAACTTTCTATAAGATCGAGTCCATTATTTATGAAATTTGTAATTAAAATGATAATGGCCATAAAAATTTCCAACCTTCTGTGCCGAGAAAAGAAGAAAAAATGTACCAGGTTGTATAGCAATATACGATTTAATACACCATTTTTTGTAAAAATTTTTTTTCTAAACTTAAGTGCTTATAATGTATGTTTTACGATTATTTTATATTAATCACGAAACCAATCAACATTTTAGTTCAGTAATTATCATTCTTCGCGCTAATTACAATAAAATATTTATTGCACATGACTTCAGAAAGTAACATACATTTTCTATATTGAAATTATGTAATTTCTTTGATTACATAGATTAATATCTATCATGTAGTTTAATTGTATTTTAAATAGTGTTACTTCCACAGTAGTAATTATTGAGGTTTTTATATTAAATTAAGTAGAGTGAGAAATCGAATAAAAATAATTACTTTTCAGGGATTATATCAAATTTCATTCATTAAGATTTATCAAACATTATAGAAATGAAAACAGACCCATTGTTTACCTCGATGAGACATATGTACACAGTGGACATACTTTGTCGAAAACTTGGAATGATAATTCTAGTAAAGAGTTACTGATGAATATTTCGAAGGGTCAACGTTTAATAATAGTGCATGCCTGCTGGTGGTGAAATGGGATTTATTCCAAACGCGCTTTTAATATTTAAGTCTGGTAGTAAATCCGATAACTACCACTTAGAAACGAATACCACGAATTACCGCAAATGGCTAGAGGAAAAACTAATTCCAAATTTACCCCCTAACTCAGTAGTTGTTTGCGATAATGCCTCATACCATTCGGTACAAGTGAATCATGTGACTAATAGTAATTCCAAAAAAATGATATGATTTTCACCACCACCAAATCACCAAAATATCATAAAGACCGATTTTATTTTTCATTGTCCAAACAATGTCTGTGTATCTAGAGGATGTGATTAGAGTTGGAGTAGGAATTATTACTAATAATTCCTACTCCAACGTATATACTCCAATGTAATAAGTGATGATTTTGATATTGTGCTAGTAATTCTATGAACGATACAGAAAAAAATATAAAAAATTTTTTTCCCATGTGAAAAATTGAACAATTACCAATATATTTATTTGCTTCATATCATAGGTCCAATATACTAAAATATTTGGTATTTCTTCACTACTTGTTGAGGTTACCAAACGATATTTTCGTTAAGCGCAGAACGATTACTTCCAACCTGAATTTTTGTAATTTCGTTAACCTCGTTTTGTATATTATATGAAAAAATTTCAAACGATCAATCTTGTTTAAATTCATTTTTAAGTGTAGACACGCACATTACAGCGAAAATATACGAATTAATATTTGAAGTTTGTTGATGTTATGATGGTGATATGAAGAAAAGTTTAACCAGATGGTTTTGAACTTTTATGTTGCAACTGCTCCACCAACAAACTATATATTTGTAAAGTATTTATGGAATGGGCGGAAATTGACTTTAATCGCGGCAGAATGCAAGCATTAAATAAGAATTAACGCTTTTTGATTTTTGTCGATAGGACACTGTGATCAAAAGATATCGAATTTTTACCGTTGAATATATATATATATATATATATATATATATATATATATATATATATATATATATATATATATATATATATATATATAGTAAACTCTTAAATATTATGGAAATCTGCAAGAAAAACTCTAATATGTATCAATTGTTTCGCCTAACGTTTTCGCCAAAGAGAATTAATTTGGCTTCTTCAGGGCTGAAAGAGAATAAATTATGATTAGCTACCATATATTATCTAATAAAAAACATTTACTTACCGTAAATTTTAGAAATGTCGGGTTATGATGTTAAAAAACTTTAGCTAGTAACAACATAGTGGTGTTTTTTTGTTACTATGTGCAAAAAGTTTATTTGTTAACGTTGGAAATGTATGGTAGCTTTGAACTTAAAACGCAAAGGTTTACCCAAGGTTAATCGAAACACCCAATGTAACTACATTTAAAGGAAGTAATTCTTTGAATTGTCGGCAATAGCTAAATTTTTGATTGTTATAAAGTTTGAATGTGAGGTTCTGTTTTCATAGAAAGCAAGCGCTGACAATTACAAGTAGTTTTTTTAAATATTTATGTCGTTAAGGTTCATTGGTAAAACCGATGAAGTTAGATCCCAGTCTGGGGAGATATTAGTTAAGAATTTTCTTAATTGAAATTCTTTTTTAATTAATATATTGTTCATGTATTATTATAATAATATGTTATTGAGATGTATCTAAGAAAAGCAAGGGAATGTTATCTTTAATAGTTAATGAAAATTATTATTAAAGTAGGTTAGTTGTTAATAGATATATCAGTCAAGTTAGTTATCTGTGATGTTGTATTGTTCTTGGTATCTGATTTAAGTAAGAAGTGGTATATATCGCTTAGATTCTTAATGTCACTCTTAACATTGATGGAAAAATCGTTAAGGAAAATATAAAACATTTCAATGAACTCTCTTTTAGATTTATTGTTCTCACGGTGGACAATTGTAGTGTTCGTATAGTCCATGTGATGACCAGTGGAATGGACATGTTTGGCTAATGCACAGCGGTCAGAGTGAAGTCGAGAATCACTTTTGTGTAGTGTAATACGTGATTTCAATAATTAAGATGTTTGGCCGATGTAGGAATTGCTGCAAGAGAGGCAAGGAATGTTGTAGACAATATTACTAAGCCTATCTATAAGAGTCTTATCTTTTATCTTCGAATAAAGATTATTAATTGTTAGGGCTGATCTACAAGCCACATTAAGTTTAATGTTATTATTATTATTTATATTTATTAATTATTATTATTTATATTTATTTATATTATTATTAATAATAATAACATTAAACTTAATGTGGCTTGTAGATCAGCCCTAACAATTAATAATCTTTATTCGAAGATAAAAAATAAGACTCCCATAGATAGGCTTACTAATATCGTCTACAATATTCCTTGCCTCTCTTGCAGCAATTCCTACATCGGCCAAACATCTCAATTATTGAAATCACGTATTAGACTACACAAAAGTGATTCTCGACTTCCCCCTGACCGCTGTGCATTAGCCAAACATGTCCATTCCACTGGTCATCACATGGACTATACGAACACTACAATTCTCCACCGTGAGAACAATAAATCTAAAAGAGAGTTCATTCAAATATCTTATATTTTCCTTAACGAATTTTCCATCAATGTTAAGAGTGACATTAAGAATCTAAGCGATATATACCACTTCTTACTTAAATCAGATACCAAGAACAATACAACATCACAGATAAGTAACTTGACTGATGATATATCTATTAACAACTAACCTACTTTAATAATAATTTTCATTAACTAAAAAAGATAACATTCCCTTGCTTTTCTTAGATACATCTCAATAAGATATTATTATAATAATACATGAACAATATACTAATTAAAAAAGAATTTCAATTAACAAAATTCTAAACTAATATCTCCCCAGACTGGTATCTAACTTCATCGGTTTTACCAAAGAAACCTTAACGACATAAATATTCAAAAAAACTACTTGTAATTGTCAGCGCTTGCTTTCTATGAAAACAGAACTTCACATTCAAACTTTATAACAATCAAAAATTTAGTTATTGCCGGCAATTCAAAGAATTACTTCCTTTAAATGTAGTTACATTGCGTTTTTCGATTAACCTTGGGTAAACCTTTGCGTTTTAAGTTCAAAGCTACCATACATTTCCAACGTTAACAAAAATAACTTTTTTGCACATAGTAACAAAAAAACACCACTATGTTGTTACTAGCTAAAGTTTTTTAACATCATAACTCGACATTTCTAAAATTTACGGTAAGGTAAATATTTTTTATTAGATAATATATGGTAGCTAATTATAATTTATTCTCTTTCAGCCCTGAAGAAGCCAAATTAATTCTCTTTGGCGAAAACATTAGGCGAAACAATTGATACACATTAGAGTTTTTCTTGCAGATTTCCCCAATATTTAAAAGTTTAATATATATATATATATATATATATATATATATATATATATGTATATATATATATATATATATATATATATATATATATATGTATATATATGTATATATATATATATATATATATATATATATGTATATATATATATATATATATATATATATATATTTATATATATATATATATATATATATATATATAGTATGTTGGAAATATCGGGTATGTGGTCTATATTAAATAAAAATCTTTGTTTTTTCTAAAACCCAATATTTCGCCATTTATTTAACAGCTTTATCAGAAGTAAAGAAATTAAAAGATATCACACATAAATAAACTTGACATTAAAATAAACATTTTTGATAATGTAAATGCATATATTATTATATTTTATCAATGTAAATACTAAAATAGGTAAACAAGTTTAATATAATAGTTAAAAATTCAAACAACAAACAACATAAACTAATTAATTATACAAATTCTTTATAATCGGTAAATAAAAAACTGTTTTAATCATTGTCTCAACCAGTTGAACATGTTTTTTGACAAATCAGCACAAAAAATTATTTTTGTATGTAAAATCAAATTTGTAAAATACACCAGGAAAAATTAAGCATATTTGTTACATAACAGTGTTACGAATATACGAAAAAAAGCCAGTCAATTAAAGTTTTTTAATGATTCAAATATTTTAATTTTGAATTATAATCTTCTTTTGATTCTAAATTATTTTAATTCAAAGTAATAAAATGTGCACTAATCCTACCAGTGTTCCCCAACAAGATGAATCGCTATGAAACTTTTTGCATTCAATTCGGGAAAGTATCAGAAAAGTTTATGAATAAAATTTTGCTTCCTTGTATTATTAATTGCAGCAAGTTATAAGGCTCGTTCCTCATGACATGTTCCAGATATTGCAAATTCATAATTTTAATGTTATTTAAAACATCTTTCTCTTTTCTTATTATTCTCAACGCCTCTAAATTCGTAACTCTATCTAACCAACTTGTTCCTAATATTCTTATAGGTCAATAATTAGAAGGCTTCCAATTTGTCTCAAATATCTTTCCTTAATGTCCAAGCCTCTATCCGTAACACGTTACATCTTAGAAGTCTTATCTTTTCAAGAAAGAAATTGTAATACTTGATGGATTCGACCGTAACTTGATGGAAATTCATTTTATGTAACAATAAAACACTGAAAACTTTGTTTTCAAACTTCCACAAAATTTATTTTAATCTCTTATCACTAAAGCTGTTTTGGCTGATCGCCTTTCTCAAGTGATCTATTTTTGGCATGCGTTTATATTTTATAGTCTCTAATGAAATAGGTTGAGGAGGGAAGAACTGTCTCAAGTTGGTCATTCAGAATTATATCTGTGTTTTTTAATTTGTTGATTTCCATAGATTCTAACAAGGATAGCTTAAGGCCTTTATTTTGAATGTGAAGAATTTTAAATTGGTCATTAAAAGAATGATTGTGATCTAGAAGGTGAAGTGTGTAAGTAGAATCTGTTTTTCTATTATTGAAAGCCCTTTTATGTTCTGCTATACGTTTATTAAAGTTTCTACCAGTTTGACCGATGTAAGTTTTTGGGCATGATTTAGATAAACGAGACATCCGACTAATAGCAAATATGTACTATAATCAGAAAGCAGTAGTGAGAGTAGAGAATAATAGCACTGAAGAAATTGAAATAAAGCGAAGTGTGAGACAAGGGTGTATACTGTCACCAACCCTGTTTAATCTCTATTCCGAAGACGTAATGAATAGAACACTCTCTGAGCAATCCATAGGTATTACAATAAATGGTGTTAGATTAAACAATCTGATATTTGCCAACGACACCGTTCTGTTCGCAGAAACACTTGAAGAGCTACAAACATTGGTGAATAAGATAGCAGACTGCAGCGAAGAATATGGACTATCTTTGAACATAAAGAAAACTAAATTTATGGTAATATCGAAATCAACACAAAATTCATTAATCAAAGTTCCCAAGTACCAATATTTTTCTACATGTTCTATCACGTTACCATTGATTGTCAATAGGTGATGTATATTTTGTGATCTCTTTGTAATTAGCATGTACTTCGTTTTTTTAGCGTTTATAGTAATTCCCATCTCAGCACTATTCCTACTCAAGCTTTTGATAAGATGTTGTAGATCCTTTATACTAGTTGCTATGATCACAGTGTCGTCTGCATATCTTAAGTTGTTAATTAATTTTCCGTTAACGGTGACTCCTTCGATATTATTGAGCGTGTTGTGAAAAATTTCTTCAGAATATAAGTTAAACAAAAGTGGCGATAAAACACATCCCTGTCTAACTCCTCTACAGATCCTCATTTCTTCTGAGTGTTGCCCATCAATTTGAACTATGACACTTTGGTTCCAATATAATTTTTGCACTATATTTATGATTTTACTGTCAATGCGCTTGTTCATAAGTAGTATTGATATTAGTTTTTCATGTCTTATTTTATCGAAAGCTTTTTCGTAGTCAACGAATAACAAGTGTAGATCAACATTTACATCCCGACATCGCTGAATCAATATGTTGATGGCAAATAGTCCTTCTCAAGTACCCATTCCATTTCGGAACCCGAACTGCGTCTCGCTAATATCCTCCTCTAGCCTTTCGTATATTCTCTTATGTATTACTTTTAGCAGCACTTTTAAAGTATGACTCATGAGGCTCAGTGTTCGATAATCAGAGCACTCTTTTGCTGCTTGTTTTTTAGGGATGGTTATAAATGCTGACTTCAGCCACTCCTGTGATATTATTCCCGTATCGTACACCGTGTTGAATAAATCTGCCAATGCTTCCAAGTTATCCTCTACCACTAGTTTTAACAGTTCCACTGGTATTTCATCTAATCCAGCTGCCTTATTGTCTTTAGAGTTTTTGATAGCATATTTGATTTCATCTATCGTGATCTTCTGTCATTCTAAAAGTCTGAAGGATTTAATTCTTGTATTTTCTGCATTTCACCTCTTTCATTTTGGAAAAGTTCTCTAACATACTCCTCCCATCGTCTTAACTTCTCTGATAAATCTATTAGTAGTACTTCTTTTTTGTCTTTTATGTATCCTTGCTGTCTATTTCGACCCATTCCAGTTACTTCTCTAAATTTTTTTGTGCATATTTCTCATATCATATTTTGGTTCTAGTTCTTCTATCTCTTTACGTTCTTACATCAAATAGATTTCCTTAGCTCTTTTGATTTTATCCTTTATTATTCGTTGTATTTCTTTATACTTCTGTAGATATTTTTCTTTATATTTCCTTCTTTCTTCCCTCAGTAATAGTATTTCTTCTATCATACACTGTTTTTTAGTTTCTGACCTATGTTGTATCAAACTTTCTTGAGCTAGTTTCATTAACATGTTTTTTATATTATACCACTTTTTATTTACATCCATAATTTGTTTGTTGTCAGTTAGTGTTTTTTGCATATTAATATTCACATTATTTTTTAATTCGTTTTTTATTCGTTGTTTGCTGAGTTCAATTCTTTTTAATTTTATTTTTTCACGTCAGCTAATAAAGGATTTTGGTCTGAGTTAACATCTGCTCCAGGATAAGTTTTAACTGAGATTATAGAGTTTTTATAGCTGCTATTTACGAGTATAAAGTCTATCTGGTTTCTGACAATGTGGTTTTCTGTATGTGAAGGAGACGTCCATGTATATAGTCTTCTTTTAGGAAGTTGAAACCAACTATTGGCAATTACCATATTCTTTTCTTGGCAGAATGCTATGAGTCTTTCTCCTTTCTGGTTTCTAGTTAATAGTCCGAACTGTCCAACTATATTTTCAACTGTACCTACTCCAATTTTGCATTAAAGTCTCCTAAAATGTAAGTAATATATCTAGATTTTGTTAACTTGATTGTATTGGGCAATTCTGAATAAAAATTTTCGATCTCATCTTCGGTCTTATCAGCTGTGGGAGCATAGACTTGGATCATATTAATATTATAGTTCCGTGCTTGAATTTTTAGCATTATTATTCTTTCTGAGATTTGAATCACACCTAGCACTGATTTTCTAATAGTTTTGCTTATGATGAAAGCTAGTCCGTATCGATGATCAGTTTTGTCTCCTCCAGTGTAATAAATATTGTGGTTATTTATTGATATATCTCCATTTCCTGACCATTATACATCCATTGTTTCCTGACCACTGTAAGCGGTAGAATTTCTTAATTAAAATGGAACTGGAGGATACATAACAGGATAGGTAAATGAGAGATAGACAAGAAAAATTGATGATTGGTGACCACGAGAACAAGAAAGGAAAATTGGGTAGACATTGTTACCAACCACCAAAGCACAAATAAAAGTCAAACGTCAAATGAAATGTCTGGATTCAGAAGAAAATGGAAAGAGGCCAATAAAAATAAGATATTAATGATACGCATAGTAAAATTGTGTTAACATTCCTACGAGTGTGGCAAATACACAATCTTATTTAGCCAGAACGTCTGCAATAAAATTATATTACATTTTATACATTAATATCTCAATTATTCTCGTATTAGTGAATAGGTGATGAAAATTTGTAATTAGAACAAGAACGGTATGTCAGAAATTCAGGTATTATTTTAGTCGGTCCCTTAGAAAAAACAACTTTCACGTTAACCGCAGTCCGCCAGTGATTTATGCAATCTATTGCAAATTGGCAAAGACGAAAAAGGAACTCGTTTTAAAAAAAGCATCTGTTGCGAGTGTTATGTCAACGGTCGTCGTCATCTTTATTTGTGAGGAAAATGTAATCATCGATTACAAATGAGGCAAATGTTATTATATTTTAGAACTTGTTTGAACATCTATTGAAATTAGATTTTATATAAAACATTTTTCATACAAAAAAAATATAATAATATTTTGTTAATAAAAAATCCATAAGGAATAGCAGGAAATAGGGAATTTGGATAGAAAACAAAACATAGGAGAAGCATTCAATAATTGAATAAAAACAAAGTCATATGTATGAAAAAAGGACCCTGTAGGCGGTACTGTAGACTAGCGCGAAACTTTATATTTAAAATAAATATAAGGTAATAACATCAATAATTAATAAGGGGAATAGGCCGCAATGAAGAATTGACTAAAGGTAAACCACTAGGTATAATTGTTTATAAGTAATGAAATTTAACAGTCGGTCAAAGTCATTTAGTACAAATATTACAAATTACACTCACAGTTAATGGTGGTAATTAACACAATATTATGTTATCAAATACCCGTTTTATTACATTGACTCACCAAAGAACTTTACACCAATTACAAATATTAGATTATTGTTTATAATATATAATATAAACTTGATAAATTGTATACAATAATTAAAAATATTAGATACAAATAGCGATTTTTATTAATGATCTAATGCTGTAGAAAAGATATTATATGCAACAAATGCATAAAATGTTTTTTTTTTCATTCATGGAATTGACGCAATCGTTAAACAGATTCTGTTCTCCACTTTTCCATTCATTAAACTTATGTTACTCGATATTCTTCCTACTTTATGCACTTACTGCACAAATTACTAATGTTATTGGAGGATGACATCACTACATAACATTTTTTTTAACAAGCTTATTTTTAAATATATTTTAGGGGTTTTCTTATAGAAAATTTTATTCTTTTTAGCAAAAACTCTTTCAAAACATTTTCAGTTTATGGCATACCTATTCCACAGTATTCATGGACTCTAACGCAGAAAGATGAAAGACTTTTGGGAATATTTGAGCGTAAGATACTCCGCAAAATATTGGGAGCTGTAAACGACCAAGGGCAGTGGCGCAGAAAATATAATTTTGAATTGTATCAGCTCCTTGATGAGCCAGATGTCATAACGTTCATTAAAACACAGCGACTTAGATGGGCTGGACACATTATACGAATGCCAGAAAATACCATTGCTAAAAAGCTAACCACAGGAACACCTGTAGGAAAAAGAAGCAAAGGCCGACCGCGAATTAGGTGGTTAGATGTAGTAGAAACCGACTTACGAATATTAAAAATCAGAAGATGGCAACATGTTGCCAAAAACCGAACAGAATGGCGACGAATCTTAGAGCAGGCCAAGATCCACAGAGGATTGTCGAGCCAAAGATGATGATGATTCCACAGTATTCGGTGCGTGCAAATGCTTGAAGGGGATACGAGAAAAGATCGTGCGCGTGCAGTGGTGAAATCTTACAACTTTGTTAACATATTTCATAATTATTTATTGAAGAAAATGGAATTTCGCAAATGCTGTGTTATGAATTGTAAAAATAGAACAAAAAATAGTAAATTCAAATTCTATCGGTTTCCAACTTCTAAGAACAAATTAACGCAACGAGAAAAGTGGATTTATATCATTATAAAGCAGAAGTAAGTAACAAGAAACAATACTTATATATTAACATCGGAAGTTAAAAAAACAATCAATACGGCAAAGCCACGAAAAGTCTCAGATTTAGATGATATATACGTAGAGATGATAAAGCTTATCAATGAAGAAAATCTTCAGACGTTAACACTATTATTTAACAAAATATATACCACTGGAATCTTCCCACAAGACTGGCTTAGATCGACATTTATACCTATAACCAAGAAAAATAAAGCAAATAGATGCTCACAGTTCAGATTAGTTACAAGGGGGGCATTATTTGGCTTCCAGATCTTCTTCTTCTTCTTCGTCTAGCCATTTACGTCCACATCTGAACATAAGCCTCTTCAAGTCTTCCTTTCCATTGGTTTTTATTGTACGCTACTTGTAGCCAATTTTTCCCGGCAGTCCTTTTCAGATCATCTGTCCATCTCATAGGAGGTCTGCCTCTGGGTCTTTTGTGTTGGTATGGTCTCCAGGTTAAAATTGATCTGTGCCATTTGTTTAGATCGCTTCTAGCTACATGTCCAGCGTATTCCCATTTCAGCTTTAATGCTTTTTGCACCACATCGGTGACTTTGGTTTTCTGTCTTATCCATGTGTTTGTTTTCTTGTCCTTAAGTGATATACCTAGCAGTGCTCTTTCCATCGCGTGTTGAGTGACTCTAAGTATATTCATATTCTTTTTTGTGATTGTCCATGTTTGTGCCGTATAAGTTAATATCGGAGTAATGCATGCATCAAAAACTTTAGATCTAAGATGTAATTGAATTTGTTGATTTCTGAGTATATAGTTCAGTTTACCGAATGCTGCCCAAGCTAACTTTCTTCTTCTTTTTATTTCTTCAGTCTGAATTTCCCTATTTAGGATTATTTTTTGTCCCAAGTATATATATTCTTCAACTTTTTCTATAACTTTATCGTTTATTATTGTCACGGTGTCTTCGGAGTGCATGACTTTTGTTTTGTTTAAATTCATTTTCAGTCCTATTTTAGAAGATTCGGTATGAAGTTCTACAAGCATGGTTTGCATTTCTTGTAGGTCAGTAGCTATCAGGATTATGTCATCTGCAAATCGTAGATTACTGAGGTAGCGGCCATTGATGTTTATTCCCTTATATTTCCAATTTAGGTTTTTAAAAACGTCCTCCAAAACTAAAGTGAACAGTTTGGGTGATAAAGTATCTCCCTGTTTGACTCTCCTGTTTAATGGTACAGGGTTCGTGTGTTCATTTTCATTTAGGTAGTATGTAGCTGTAGCTTGGTTCATAGTTTCTTTTATTAAGTTAATATATCTGCTGTCTATTCTACAATTTTGCATTGCGTTTATTACGGCCGTGTGTTCTATGGTATCGAAAGCTTTTTCGTAGTCTACAAATGCAAGGAAAACTGGAAACTTGTATTCGTTACATTTTTCTATTAATATTTTTGTGGTTAACAGGTGATCGGAAGTTGAATAGCCTTTTCTAAAACCTGTGTGTTCATATGGTTGGTATTCGTCTAATTTCCTTGTTAGTCGAGTAGTTATGACTTTGGTGAGTATTTTAAACAGGTGTGACAGTAGGCTGATGGGTCTGTAGTTTTCCAATTTTCGACTATCACCTTTCTTGTGCAATAAGATTACCTTAGAGTTGTTCCAGCTCTTAGAGACTTTGCCCTGATGTAAACAACTGTCCACAAGCTTAGTTACAATTGCAGATATTACTACAAAAATGCCGAGATCACCGAAAAGACGTGGTTATCTGTTTTATCGACTACGAAAAAGCGTTTGATCGGGTAAAACACACAGAACTCATAGAAACCCTAACACAACATGGTGTAGACCATAACACTATAGCACTTGGTGCTATAGTGTTATTGTGTTATTGACAAAGTTGGTCAGGGCTGTATACTTTCTCCACTGTTATTTAATATATATTCAGAAAAGATCTTTCAAAATGCCCACGGAAATATTGAAGAAGGAATAAAAATCAACGGAGAATACGTAAATAACTTAAGATACGCAGACGACACCGTCATTATTGCGGACAGTGCTGAAGGTTTACAACGACTTTTGAATGTCTTAACCAGAGAGGGAGATAGCTTGGGACTAAATATAAACATAAATAAAACAAAAGTAATGGCTGTTACATGTACACCAAATGTCGACATTAATATTCGTACCGTAAACTCGGACTACTTTGGCCCATTTATTAAAAGCTTTTAAATCAACTCTCAATAAATCTTAGCATTTTTCTACTACTAAGCTGTGTTCACCTGTTTTACATAATTAAACTATCTTAAATAACATGCATAAAGCATTTTAGGGTTTTTAAAAAAAATAAATAATTTTTTTAAATTGTTCAATTGGGCCAATGTTATCCTTATGTTAGGGTTACTTTGGCCCAATATGATTTTACCTACTTTCAAGCATTATATAAATAGTTAGTGCCAAAGAAAGACATGGGTTAATTTATTCAGTATATTTATATGACAGAAAAATATATTTCAAATTATGTTTTTTTTAAAAAGGTACAAAAATAAAGCTTTAGCAAACAATTAATATTTTTTACAAATTACTGACGGAAAATGGTCCTCTTTTTAACTGTTTTAGAGGTTGGATTTTTTTCTTAATAGCGCTCCATTTGTAAAACAAAGAGTCCTTTTCTTTTGGCCACTTCCAACACTTGTTGGTACGTTCCATGCATTCAACAACAGCACCTTCTTCTGACACATTAACAGCTATCCCAGGGAACTGTAGCTTATTCCATTCAACAACAACGAAGTTTCCTGTTTGCAGATTTGACTTTAATTCTTCTTCTTCGTTTTGTTCCGGGGGTTTTATGTCACTGAAAGAAGATGCAACTGGATCGACATTTGGGTGATTTTCCTGGAGAACACTGACTGTGTTAATTTCCTCTTCTTCGTCCGTTGAAAGAATCATATCACTATGACCGGATGATAATGACGCTGTAATGGCCACTATCTTCTTCCGAATTCGAAAGTTCCATGTCTTTTTTATTTATTTTCCTCTTTTGTTTCTTAACTTCTTGTTTCTTTTCTGAAACCGCCTGTCGCTTTTTTTCTAGTTTCTCCCTTTCTTTTTTTTTTCTTTTTTTTTTTTCTTTTTTTTTTTTTCTCGTTTTCCATCTTCATTTCTTTTTTCTTTTGACCTTTTTGATTTATTTGGTGTTCTTGATACTGAATAATATCGTTAGCTGTTATACTTTTACCAGCAGGAACGTCTATTTTTTTTCGTTTTATTAAACGAGATTTAACAACTTCTTGCCTTTTCTGTTCCAAATGGAGGATAAATGTTTGTCCTACCAATTCCAAATTAACTGTCACATTGTTAGAAGGCAAGCGCTTCAATACTTCTTCTTTGTCTAAAGGATGTATGCCAGCCTTTTTAAAACCAGACTTTAAGTTTTTTTTTTGTGGAAGATCTAAGTCATCCAAAGATTTTTTCAACAATCTTGGAAAAATATCTTTTGGTAATGTAGCAACAGTTTTGCCACTATCAGACTGTTTCCATTCGGTAAGAACCTAAAATAGGCCACATCAAGTGGTTGTGTTAGGTGTGAGGAGTTTGGAGGCAAGCATACGAATTGGATATTGTTCTCTTCACAAAGCCTGACCACGTTTAAGCTTACATGTGAGCTAAGATTATCACCGATAACTACTTTTTTACCTTCTTGTTTTTTTAAGATTGGAAGAAGATGTGTAGCAAACCAATCTTCAAATGTTGCTCCATCGATCCAACCTTGTTCAGCTTTATAAATAATATAAGGTGGCACAGAGGTACCATTGGCATTACCACTAAACATAACGCTAATGTTGGACTTAGTCGAATTCAAGATACACTCTGTGTACTTTGAACCCCTACGACAGATTACTTTCTTCCTGCCTGGATCGTCAGACATACATGTTTCGTCATAGTTATAAATGTTCTGAGGCGGTACATTCTCAACTACTTTTTTTAAGTGATCGAAGTAGTCTGAGATTATTTTTCTATCAATCTGAGCACGATTTCTTTTTATATTTGATGCAAACCTGACTGTCAGCTGAGGATGTCTTTTTAAGAAAGATTTGGTCCAGTCTCGGCCAGGCAAATTATTGCAAAAACACTGTATTGTCTTTCCATGTCTTGTGACATAACTTTTTACAATATTTCTCAAATCCAGTTCATCAATTGGAAATCCGAATTCACACATTTTGTCGATGTGACTAGCAAATGCTAACTCTTCTTCCTGGGTAAAAACTTTGGGATGACTTTGAGCTCGAAAAAAGATTTTTTAGTTTGTTTTTAATAGTGCTTCGTGGTATTTTAAAAATATCTGCGGCTTGCCTTTGTGTCATTTCACCAGATCTGATTGCTTCTAAACAGGTTTGGAGATGATCTTGACTGTAGTCGGCATAACTTCGGCTTCCTGGTTGGCGTTTGTAGTTATAGGGCATCTTCCGTAATCTAAAAATAAATTTATTCAATACAAGAACACCCAGAATGTTGATTTATAACAGTAGGTAGGTAATAATTAAAAATAAATGAATAAAATAAACGTCAGACCTACTTTGGCCCAAATATACGTTGGGCCAAAGAAGGTCATATTTTTGAGGTTATCTGAACTGGTTTTATTTTTTAATATTAAAATAAAAAAAGCTGAAAATAATGCAAATTATAGCCATTCCACTGCATTACGTATTAAATTCTGATGTTAAAAAAGTACTTACCAATATTATAACAGGCGTAAAACGGTTTTTGCAGGTAAAAGTTTGAGACTTTAAAAAATTACTTGTTGCACATACAACATCAAAAGCACTCATGCTGGTTCTAGGAGGCGAAACGTGAAACATTTGAAGGTCGTTACGAGTTGCGCAGGTCTGCACTTCATCGGAAACTACCGACATCAGCTTGAAATCTACTCTCTCGAGATACTTTAAAAACGTTTTATTTTATTTTTAATTTGGGCCAAAGTAGGACCCCAGGGCCAAAGTAACCCTTATTTACGGTATCTATAACAAACATATAGAACCAGTACAAAGATTCCAGTATCTCGGTTGCTGGATAACAAATGATCTTGACCCCAAGATTGAAATACGTGCTTGTATAGAATATGCTACATAATTCAACGCATAAAAAACGCATTTCAACGAATGAAAAAATTCCTAATAAACTGTACCTTATTGTTGGATATCCGATACCAATTTGTAAAACCGTTTATTTAAAAAAATATTAAAATATGATAGTTGGTTGAAAAGGTATTTTATGATTTATTTCTGGAATCCAGTTTTTATTGCATCCATATTAGTAGTAATACTGGAATTTAATAATTAATTTTATTTACTACATACAATGTTTACCTTTTAATAACCGCATAACCTCAATCTTAAATGTCAAATAATGAAATCTAAACTTAGAAAATATACTTACGAATTTTTACAGTTAAAAATCAATTCAAAAATTTTCCAAGTTAATTATTGATATTATTATTGTATTAAATAAACAAATTTAAGTCACTTTATTTGTAGCTAATATACGACTAAAATAATAATAGTGCTAACACTTTTGCTGATTTATGCCACTAGGTGTCACTCTTCGGAACTTGCACATAGCGAATTGTCTCATTTGCTTATCTCAAATACTTACAGTATCAAACTAATTGAGATTTATATTCTGATTGAGCTCTAAGAATTTGGGATGATCGACAAGTGTAAACTATGGGACAAAACAAACAAGACCTATATAGAAATAAATAGGTCACAGGTAATAAGGGATTAAAATGTATCAATGGTAGGTCTTGACAAATTCAATTTCTATTAATATTGTACAGGACCTTATTAGATCACGCAAATGGATGTTGCGAATGTTCACACATCGTATAGCTTTAATCTGTATGCATGCCTGGCTAAAATATAGAAGGCAAGCAACATATTTGCAAATACCAAAGAAAATAATTTTAGATTTGGTGCACTTTCGCGCAGAAATTAATGAAGTTCTTTTAGCTATAGAAATTACAGTCAATAAAAAAGAGGACGACCGCTTTCGATAATGATTGAACCAAAAACACCCTAAAAGAAAAAACATTGAAGTACAACCATTGAAAAAAGTAAGATTGGGCAACGTAGGACATTTACCTACTGTTGATAAATCGAAGAATGCTTCGCGTTTAAGCAAATCTCTTATATCTTGCCTCAAATGCAAAGTTCATTTATGTTTTACCAATATTAACAATTGTTTTGTGGAGTACCACAGTACCTACATAAATCATGTATAACGTGTCATTAAATAAATATTATCATTGTTTTCAATAATTTTTTTTCTATACCACAGTCAGTTTACTCCGTTTTCTCATAGTGTCCTCATGTGTGGACATGCTATTTTTCAAAAATGGAAAAACTTTTCGACTAGGAACCAACTCCATAAATCTTACATAAATTCAAATAACCAATATTTAAAATTTCAAATTTTTAGAAAGAGTTTAATATAACAATTTTTATTTTACACAAGTTTGGACAAGCCATGACTTTAAAAAAATATAATCATATTAAAATTTAATACTTAAATGTCGATCGATGTGTAGGTAATATGTGGAGTGGAGCTTGACCCAGTTGAGGTTATTTTTTATGAAATAATAGTAAAATAAAACCTTTTTACACAAAAATTTAACTAGAATTAAGTTTCTGTGTTCCATAAAATCCGAAAAATATTGCAAATTTTTTCAGCTTGCTCCAATTTGGAGATTCCTAAAATAGATCATAAAATTTAGGTCTTAGTTTACAATCTGTTCAATTTTCAAGTCTTTATGTTAATAAATAATGGAAATATAATTAAAAAAAAATGTTTTTTTAATGTTTAATTCATCATTTTTTCAGTGAGACTACTTACATTGCCTGCCAAAAAAATATCAAAGTTAGTATAAATGTTTATAAGTTAATAAATTAAAAAATAAAATAAATAACTTGAAAATTAAAGAACTTTCAAGATATACAAGTTTTATTTAAACCGTTTTTTTAAACCATATAAGTAAATGTTTTATAAACAAACAATGTTTTTTCACTTTATGATGGTAAAACATAACAAAATCAGCTATACATCTTTAAGGATTTGTTATCAGCTATCCCTCATATACCTTTTAGAACCTTTGAAAACGTCTATAAGATTTTTTCAGCTGTTTTTTTTAGTTGCTGGCCTAATAGTAAAAAAATTTTATACGCGAAAAACTACTTTTTTATACTTTTAAACCCGTTGTCAATTAAAATGCGCAAAATATTTTTAAAATATAACATTATGTTATAAAAATTAATATAAATGAATAAAGAAATATTCACCTGTTATCTATCACAACTGATTGATCAGCTAGTAATGTATAGTTAATACGCACAACTATTTTTGTAGAACCGGTAACCTGGCGAGTTTTTGTGGAAAATCTTCCACACCACTACTACTGCATAAAAACGTTAACGCAATAATCGAGAGTGCTATCGAGACTGACAAGAACTGAACTATAATCTTGGATGAAAGTCGACGAGACTCGTTACTAGTAAATAAATTATGAAGGTAGGAAATAACCAAACTTCATATTTTCTAATCACTTATTGTTTAAGGAATTGTCTTAAGAGATGTTAGGAGAGAATTGTGTTGTATTGAAAATGACGTGAATTCAAAATATTTTAATATTCATAATATGTTTTACTCGTACAGTAACATTGACACTGTGAAATGGAAGTGAAAATAATTTTCCTACGACCATTTTAATAAAATAATCTCTTATTATAAAGTCAGATTTCCGATGAAGTTAGGGAGAGTAAAATATGTGAAAACTGTGGGTTTCCTGAGAAAATTTGAGCGAAAATTGAATTTTCTTTTATTTTAGTGAAAATTGAATTTTTTTTAATAAAATTTTTGTCTAGGTAGCATGGGTGCACTGGTTAGGAAAAATATTCTCCATCCATATATTTTCACAATCTTACTTAAAATAGTCCCCTTATAGCAAAAGTGCATGTTGCCAAGAGAAAATCATGATCAAAATATTTTTAAACAATTTTTTTCGAACAAGTTTTAAAATTTATTTTTTTTCCTCCGGAACAAGTTATACCTTTAACAATCTAAAATTGCAATGTACTTACCAATAATGCAATAATTACGTACAATGTAATTGCATACTTACCAATAAATCGATGACCGCAAGCGAGAGCAGCAGAAAGTATATGAGTAGGGTCATTCCAAAGTGAAATTTATCTCTTCGAGAAAAATGTTGAAGAATTAGAAAAAACCATTTTTTATTTTAACAGATGGTTCTTTTGGATGACACTTTTTAGTGTTCATTAATAACTCATCATATTAGTATACGTTAAGATTTTTCAAATCGTTTTTGCATCATAAGCTCAAAAAAAAATTAGTTTGGATAAGACGCACTTTGCAACAACGCAGTCGACAAGACGCTTTTTGGAATAACAATAATGTAGACAAAGGAAGTAGTGTGAAAGAAAATTTTTATTCAAAACAATAATCTTATACTTAAAACAAATTTTGGCGTAAATAACAATAATGTTATGGTCACATAAGCAAAAACAAAAAAGCTAAACACATTTTTAGTTATTAAACTCTTAATTCAGCAGGTTGTGGAAAATAACTTTCGCAGTAATCTCTATTTCTTCCTCCGTGTTAGACTCAGTGATGTTAAAGGTCACTACTGTAATATTCTTCTACTCTTACTGTAACATCAAATTTATTCTTTTTTCTACAATGATTCGCTTACAGTGTGATATTTTAAAATGCCAAGATTGCACACCTTTGAGACTTTCCTTTGCAAGTCGTTCCCAGTCTCTTACATGGCCATTTTCGAATTTATGGACCGTTGCGCTTTCTTTGAAAATTTTTATGTAGGTGTCTGGCTTTTTTATAACAGGCATTTTTTTTTAATTTCCTCTCGATCCCGCCAAATATTTTATCGCAGGGAAGAAAAGAGTGTCCCCTTACGGGAAAATCCATTTCAATTGTTTTTAAAGAGACACTTTTCCTAAAAAGTACATTAACATTCCAGTCATAACAAAATTTCCATTTTGTTCCCAACAACCAGCGGCGCACAGTCGTAATTTTGAAATGTTGTTTATATCAGTGGAAGAAAGAATATGAAATACTGCAGACGCAATTTCTTTAGAACTCTTCTGATATTCATGTTCCATCCAGGTAAACGTAACGACGTTTGCGTTTGTGAGGGAATTATGCGAAGTTCCAATAACAACAGAAAAAATGTACAAAGCTGTCTGCTGTAATACGCTATTTGATCGGGAATTTTCGGGTTAACTAAGTTTTTCTGACAGTCGTATGAAAATGTCAACATTTCATCACGTTCTTCACGCAAAAAATGAAAAAATTTTGCGCTACGAAGCTTATGCGAACTTTTTTCGATCATAAACTTATTTCGTATAGTTTTATCCTTTTCTTTTTTATTCTTTCTGTTAGCTCAATGCATCGAGAGCAGGCATCAGTAACTGGAGTGCCAAAGCCAATATTATAATCTTCTCAGAAATTTTTTCTGAAAAAACTTCGTTTAACTTTTAAATTTTCGGGGCAACTATTGTTATACATTTTCATTAATTTTTTAACGACAAGCTCATAAGGCCAGTACTGTCTAGTACTCTTGCCTCTACAATAGTGACTTTCCATACATTTTAAATTTTCCATAAACTGTTTTTAAATTAATACATTTTAGGAGAAATGCATCTTGAATTTATTTGTTTGTTGAAGGATAAAAAGCGGCATGAAATGATTGTAGATCATTTATAAGTGATTTACATCGAAAAGTTTTACCGGAATGGCCACATGTTGGATAAAGAGCTATCTGAAACAAGATTAATATAAAAAATACAGAAAAAATAATACTTGAATAAACAGTTTTTTCGAATTACTAATTATTTATAAAGTCCAGGCTGTGAGGCCGCTCCCGTTGAGAAAATGTTTCTGATTCGGTTTCTTCGCGGATTCCGGTTCAAAAATGTCCCCTTTAAACAAATCTGAAGGGTGCCGGGCGAAATTTTTGGGCAGAAATTGTTTAAACAATTTTTTTAAACAAATTCCAAAAATATTTTTTTTAATCTGGAAAACGTTTTTTTAGGTTTTTTTGGGTCATTTTAAACAAAAAAGGTCTCTTGTCATTTATCTCTAAAGTTGATAGTTTTCGAGTTATAAGCGATTTAAAGTCTGAAAAACGCGAAAATACGCATTTTTAAGGCTTGAAAACACGTATGTAAATTATTATTTTTGAGGTTACCAAGTGTCTAAATTGAAGTTTAAACATTCAACTTCAAGATTGTGAAGAGTAATCAGGGCTTATTTTAATTTAGACCGTTGTTTTTTAATTGTTAAATATGCGCGTACACTCGATTTTTCAGCCGCCGCGGCGCGGCGCGCTAGAGTGCGCTTTTATCGTACTTATGCATAGTTTACATATACACTTACGCAAAAAAACCCGAACAAATCCTTGAAGTTTATTAACATAGTTTTTTCCATAATTTATTTATGTAGGTATTAATTATTGTCATTGGGCTAATTAAATAAATCAATCATCGCAATGTAATAACCGTATATAGTTTTTTTTTTTCTTCCAAATTTGAACAATATAATTATTATTTATTGAGTATATATTTATTTATATCAATTGTAAATAATATTTTTAAATTATTATTTAAATAATACAATGCAGTAAATATTAATATTAGTAAACTTAATTTTAATTTGCGCGGTGTTTAAAAACAATATACTATCGCAAAAATGCAAGTTTTTACCTGTTTAACAATCGCGCGCTCATACTTGATTTGTTATTACTTAAACGATCATTAGGAAGACTATTGTTTAATGCCCATTAAAAGGGTATTATATTATTAATGTGTTATTAAAAAAATTGTGAATGGATTTAAAATGTCTTTTTCCGTACCTCTTCTTAAATGAAAACTTACCGAAGAAAATTTAGTTTGTATTTTTTGTAATAACATCAACAATATTAAGTTAGTGCAAAAACCTAAAGTAGATTTTTACATAACAATACAAAATGCTGCTCTTCGACGAAAAGACAGTGTGACTGAAAAATTTAATTTAATCTAGCCAATATACCTTGTACCTCTAACGTACTTTACCAACACTTGTTAAGAGCTTTCGCTAAAACATATATTTGGCGAAATGCCATATATTCCCGCTATCAAACTCCCGATTTTACACAATATGGATATTATATGTCTGATAGTGGTGGGTTGGGAAACCGTGCAAATGCAAAAAGTCTTGCAAAACTAATGCTTGCAGCTGCAAGAAAAATCATGTCAACTGTGTACCATTATATGGATGTGATTTACATTTTTGTGAAAACAAAGATACTTTTACTGAGTGATATTAGTGTGTTATTTAACAATCTTTTGTACAATTATTTTATGTAACTATTATTAGACTTTAGACGAAATTTATATTATAACTCAATTGATATAAATAAATATATACTCAATAAATAATAATTATTTGTAAGTATATGTAAACTATGGATAAGCACGATAGAGGCGCACGGTAGCGCGCTGCGCTGCGGCGGCTGAAAAATCGAGTGTACGCGCATACTTAACAATTAAAAAACAACAGTCTAAATTAAAATAAGCCCCGATTACTCTTCACAATCTTGAAGTTGAATGTTTAAACTTTGATTTAGACACTTGGTAACCTCAAAAATAATCATTTACATACGTGTTTTCAAGCCTCAAAAATGCGTATTTTCGCGTTTTTCAGACTTTAAATCGCTTATTACTCGAAAACTATCAACTTTAGAGAAAAGTGACAAGAGACTTTTTTTGTTTAAAATGGCCCAAAAAACCTAAAAAAAACGTTTTCCAGATTAAAAAAATTATTTTTAGACTTTGTTTAAAAAAATTGTTTTAAACAATTTCTGCCCAAAAATTTCGCCCGGCACCCTTCAGATGTGTTTAAAGGGGACATTTTTGAACCGGAATCCGCGAAGAAACCGAATCAGAAACATTTTCCCAACGGGGGCGGCCTCACAGCCTGGACTAATAGCACAGATTTGACAGTAAACTAATAAAACATTAAAACATCTGTATCTGTTATTTTTTTAAGCGTTTTGCCCACTGTTTTGGATTAGAAACTTTCTTTCTGCCACAACCTTTTAGTACTTCTTCCATAACAGTTTAAAATATTAAACACGTACTTTGGCTGTAAGAACAATAATTAGGTTTTACTTCACTAATTAAGTATAAAGAATTACACTCTTTCAATAATAAACAGTAAAATAATCTAACCTAATCACGCAAGTTAAAACGTCAAAACGATCACGTGGCTAAAAATCGGAGGCAGCCATTGGCTAAAAGGATAAGGCTCGCTCACTGCGCGTTGTAACGCGCAATTTGGAAAGATGCGCAACAACTTGTTTTTATATAGAACAAGAAGCGATTTGAAACAGTATTTTGTTACAATAGTATGTCCAAATCAATGTTACAGCGATATTCAGTGCCAACTTAATTTTTATAAAAAATGGATAAGACTCATTTTGGAATGACCCTACTCATATAAAATCACTATGTCAATGCCTTGGTTGGGCAAAGCTTCTATTACTGCCTTGGGATATATAGAATCGAAAGCCTTCTCTAAATCTATGAAGGTTAGTGTTAGCGGTATTTCATATTCTTTAGCTCTACTCGTTAGTTCTCGAAGCGTATGGATACGATCCAGGGTACTGAATATACTTTTGAAGCCAGCTTGCTCTCTTGACTATGCAGCCTCCAATGCATTTGTAAATCGGTTGTTAATGATCTTTACGAATATCTTGTAAATGATTGGTAGTAGACTTATAGGTCTGTAGTTTTTGATATCCTCTTTGCCACCTTTCTTATGAATTAGAA
The DNA here is from genome assembly GCA_918026665.1 of Diabrotica balteata. Taxonomy (NCBI): domain Eukaryota; kingdom Metazoa; phylum Arthropoda; class Insecta; order Coleoptera; family Chrysomelidae; genus Diabrotica; species Diabrotica balteata. The sequence continues at coordinate 25,978,646 of OU898282.1, forward strand.
TTATGTTTGCTGTAATCCAGTGGTCTGGCTTGTATCTTGATCTTAGGCAGTTTGTAAATATGCCTGCTAATATTTTCTAGGTTTTTTTACCAGCGTTTTAATTAAAGCAGTTTCACTATTATGTCATCGATTCCAGCTGCTTTACTGCTTTTCATTTTTGTAACTGTCAATTCTACTTCTTCCGGGAGGACTTCTGATACATCTGCTTGGTTACAAATTACTTCTTTAGGTGTTTCAGGGGCTTTGTATAGTTCGCTACAGAATAGATCAACGATTTGCTTCTTCCCAATGATTGATGCTTTTCTTTTTTTTATAGTTTTTTCTGTTTTCGATTGCATTTTCTATCAGTCTTTCATTGTATTTCCTTATGTCTACCTTAATACTGTTTCTCATTGTCTTACAAAGTTCTATGGATTGTATTCTCTGTATGTTGCTGCTTACTCTCATTTTCCTTCTTTATATTAGCACTATTTTGGTTTTACCAGACAGTTAACTATGTTCATTTCTATTAATTGAGAGCTGTAGATTTGGTCATGTAATCTTTCATCAATTATCCTTTGGTAGTGATCTGAGTTTTCTCTTAGATTGTTAATATTTCTACTGGTCACTGTTGGTTTTGTAATTAATTTTATTCTTTCTAGTTTTAAATCTAGAACTTTTTTTTCTCTGAGTAGTCTATGGTAGCTGCCTCTTTGAAATTGATTTATTACACTGACACCTTTTATTGTAGCAATCTTGCTGGTTAGAATGAAGTCAATTTCGTTCTTGGTGGTTCTATTTGGTACATGTGTAAGTCCGTTTTCTGTTCGATTTTTTTTAAAGAATGTATTTATAATGGGCATGTTTCGGTAGTGTGCAGACTGAACCAGTGTTTTTTCCCTTTTACGTCTCTCACCGACTGCATACTTTCGCATGACTTATCTCTTGGCGTTGCTGTTTCCAACTTTAGCATAACTAACAATTAAATACTTAAAGTGACTTTTATTGTTATTTAGTGTTTCTCTATTTCTTCATCAGTGTAAGTAATCGTTGGGGCGTATATTTGTATAATGTATCTCTTTGATAGTTGTAAGGTTAAGCTAGCTACTCTATCCGAGATATTTATTACTTGTACTACTCTTCGTTTCCATTTCTTATTGATGAGGAATCTTATACCGCCTGTCTTTCCGTTGATCTTCCTGGGTAGTAGAATGTGTTTTCTGACGCTAATTCAAATAGCTCTTCATCTTTCCGTCTTACATCGCTGATTTCTATGACGTCCCATTTTATATTTACAGTTTATTTTTCGAGATCTACAAGTCTGGATTGATTTGATAGCGAGCGGACTTATATGTCGCTATATAAAGTGTTGTTGGTTTATTTGGATACCGGTTTAAACTCCGTAGATTGTTCCTCCTGACTTAATCGCGAAAGCTACCCAGTTCAGGGCGATTTGGATCTCGGAGAATGAGGGCCATGATTTGAATGTGTCTTATGATTAAGGTTTCCACAAGAGCTACATATATGTTATTTCCGTGGTTTTCCAGGTTTGACTCGGCGTTGAATAATTTTAGTTTAAAGAAAGTCATTATTTTAACGATGTTTCGGCAAAGTCACAGTTGCCTCTGTCAAGTCAAATTAGTTCTGCTTTTTCCTTATGTTCAAGGAGTATTATCTAACTATTGTCAGTACATTTGAAGCCAATGAAGCTCAAAGAATCCACTTTAGAGGTACAATACATAACACATTTTGACGCAGTTTGTAGCGTTTTATATTTAATGTCTGTATAATACCATAAATTTAGTTTTAAATTTTGAAGTACGTCCCTAGTTGTTTATCTCGTCAGTACGCATAAAGATTGCCAAAAAATCTGTGTTTGTCTTTTAGGGAAAAATTTGAAGTTGAGTTTACTTTCAAATCCCATAACCTTTTGTTACATTGTCAGGTTAAAATTAGGGTCGCTAGAATAATCAATAACTACGTATTATTTTTACCCAATTTAAAAGTAAATATACATGAGTCCTCTAATACTCCAGTTGAAAAAAAAAGTTGTTTTGGTCGTTTCGAGGTTGTTAAGAACGAGCGAGGGGTAATATTGTTTGTTTAGGTTTGGTAGGCAAAACTAGCTGCGGGGACAGGAAAGGAAATTGAAATTAGTTTAAAAGAGTCGAAGAAAAGATTTGAAACTGAGAAGACATTTTGGTTTGTCGGTAAAGAGACCGGCAAAATTGGTTGAAAATAGTAGACTCTATGTAACATGTCAGTGTAGAAAAGAGTCACCACTATTTCTATTTTTTTTTTGAGTACATTAGAAGATTTGTATAGATACCGTTTCGAAAAGTATTGTATAGGATGTCCCCGTCGTCTGCTCTGTTACTCCACCAAACCTGATTTGATCGTCGTCCCTGAGTATGGAATTGGTTTCCTTGTTCCTGTTAAAGAATATGTCCAAGTAGCTTCCATAGAGATCTAGCAAGTTTTTTTTTAAAGTTAAGTGCAATATATGAAAATAAGGTAACAATTAATATATTGATTTTTTCAAGTTATATAGACATTTTTAATAATTGCTTTCATTAAAATAAAAGAATTTGTAATAATTAAAGTTTTATATTATGTTATGAATCGTAGCTAAACAATGTCATATTTTATTCTGATTTAAAATGCTATGTTGATAGATGACATTTGCTCTAATCTATTGTTGTTGTAAAACAATTTCAATTTGATTATTATATATAAAAGATATTTCATATATAAAGTTAAATTCTACAGTATTTTCATAAAAAGGATATCCATAAGTTTTTTGATAATCTAATTTGGCCATATTATAACCTAGGAACCATTTCAAGAATTTTTGTAGCAATCTCTTTTGTAAATGAAGAACACGTAAGTTTTCGTTAATTTGTTATATAGTATGCTCTTGTATAATATGTATTTTTGAAAACTGTTTAAGAAAAAAATAAACGTTCGATTTATTTGTCTGATCCATTTTGTGTTTTAATTTAGAAAAGTCTCCTAATCCTTGTATGTAATTTTGATTGTAGGAAAGAAGAATTTTTTCTTTCTCCCAGCAAGAAGTTTTCTTCAAAGCGGCGTCCAAACATAAATAGCTAGAGGTAAATTTGTCTGCCATATCTTATTCGTTTATGACTCAGGAGATTTATGTAGGGTAAACTGTGCAAATACCGGTCAGTGGGTAATGGCGGTCATCCCGATTGTGCGAAATCTATTCAATCTGGCAACCTCCTATAACTGCCAACGTGTCGCTACACTACTCTGTATTCAGATTGCTGACGAGCGTTGAGTTAGTGCAAACCATTGTCATAGAAATATTATTAACCTGTTTTCAGTGTTTTCGATCTTATTTTTATGCTGAATAATATAAGGTCTTAATTCATTTTTATTCACTTGTAGATCTTAAAATTGGTTACAATTGTTTATAATGACGTTAGCTGCCTATTCCTTTTTTAAAGATCAATATTTTAATACATGTTTACGAGTAAAAAATTCTAAGAAAAAAAATGCCAACAGGAGGCAATGCCGGTCAGTTGACCGGTATTACCCCCATGCTATAATTTATACCTTATACTATTAATCCTTAGGGATTAATCCATCCATTTTTCGACATTGCAGGAAAGAATAAAAAATAAAAATCTTCAAGGTGTCTCATTAGGTAGAAAATCAGTATTTTCTGCCGAACAAGAAGCTAAAATAGCCACACAAAAAAAATATTTAGCTTAATTTTTTATGGCGTAACAGCAATAGAATTGAGAAAATTAGCATTTGGGTATTACAAGATAATTTTTCTTGTAATAAAACACCTTTTTTTGTAATTGGCATTACAAGAAAAAGGTGTTTGATTCTAGTTCTTTGGAATCGGATATTGATATATCATGTGATAACAGTGACGATGCATACGAAGATAGATGCCTGGTTTACAGTGAGTTTGGCAAAAACAATGAATTGTGGTATATATTTACCGTTTGCTCACGATGGGCTTATTCAGAGTGCAGTGGACGGGATTCTGCAGAGAGTTATACCTGCAATGACTGTCAACTATTTTTACATTAAAACACATATTTTTGTTATTTTTTGTTTGTTTTGCAATAAAAAATATTTTTTCACCTTTCTTACTGATTTACTTGAATTATGACCAATTAACCCACATTCGTTAATCGTTTTATAACAAAAAAATGTTAAATAGATATTGATTTTTATTTTAATAATAACACAAACAAATTTACTGGCATTACCCATACTCATGACCGGTATTGTCCATGTATGGTGACAATACCGGTCAAAGATACTTTTTTATGTTTTGTCTCTGTCAAAGACAAAAATTTTATATTTTTGAAATTAAATGTATCTTGCAATAAGTTAAAACCCCAAATTACGGATTGACGGCTTAAATTTGATTCACAGAGTTTTACTTTTTTTTTATATTAAATTTTCTTCTTGGGTATCCGCGATTTGCACACTTTACCCTAAGTATTCCTTTGTTTTCATTTAGTAGATACCCTAATCCGACCCAAATTTATTTCAACTTATCCACAACCCAGCTCTCCAACAACCCTCTGAGTGTCGTACGCACTAGTTCCGATTATTTGGTTTGCCCAATCTTCTCACCCATGTTTTTACCCTGAGGTAAGCAAAATAGTCGTTACAAGTTACAATTGAGTTACATTGAAAACAAACTATGTCTATTACTTATGTATAATAGTTTTATTATTATTGCAATTTCTGGTAATAAGGATATATGTCGGGAGCAGTGTTTTGTAGTAGATCTCAATTGTGATGAAATAAGGTGTTAGTGGGTTCTGTTGCAAGTGAAGCACAAAAACTGCCATTTAACCACCATTGTTTCTTGATAATTCATTGCCACTGATAATCCATCACCATCGGAACTATTGAGAGTCCCTGTTAACACATTTGTGTGGGCTAGAATAATCACCAACGTCCATTGAGGATAGACATGGTACTGAAACAAGGAGAAGCTGTTTAATGAGCAGCATTATCCAGTTTATACTGAGCTGTTGTTTCTTTTTGGACTATTTGGCTTTCCTATTATCGTAGGAATATATTCTGGATGACAGATGTGATGAAATTATGGATTTTAATGAATACATAGGAAAGTAACCTCACAGATAGACTAAGAGGGAGACAAAAAGAAAATCTAACTAATTCTGAGGGAAAAACCATCAGACAAATAGAGTAAATAATAAAAGAATTAATAAGCTGTGTGACAGTTAAATTTCCCCCAACCAATACAAATTCACAAATGTTGTTGGTACAAGAAAGGCTTTGTTTTCAATACAAGTCTTACTATAGAGATGCAGAGACGTCAGTTGCGATGTATACGCATATCTGGTTAATTACGAAAGAGCGCTTGATTGAATATAGCATGCCAAAATGATTCAAATGATAAAAGAGCAGGAATTAACAATCAAGATCGGAAAATAAATAAGAACCCTGTACTCGAATCAAATCGCAAATCTTATAATTAAAGGTGAACATACCAAATACATGAAAATCATGCGTGGAGTGAGACAAGACAAGTTTTTCTTTGCTAATTTTTAATCTCTCATCTGAAAGAATATTTAGCGAAAATTTGCACGAAATAGAAATAAACAAGAACATCCTAGAAGATCTAAGTCCTTTTGAATTAGCTCACGTAACACAGTCAAAAATATGGAATATGAAATCAATATAAATGTGAAAAGACAAACCTCATGATAATTAGCAAGAAGATAACAGAACGTCAACTTGACGTGTACCAAACCTCAGGAGAGAGTGTGAAGCACACAACTACCCCGGAGCCATAGTAAATGAAGAATAAACAAACAACCAAGAAATACGAGTGTGCATCAGAAAAGCTCGATCCACCTTCAACCGCATGAGGAGCTTCTTCAAGAGCCACAACCTCTCTCTTGGTATGATGTTATTTTACTTAATTACTCCGTAGGCTGTTACAACTGTGGGTTTTAGCCGAAACGAAACATGCCTCCACTGTTTTCTATCTTTGTGCATCCTCCATCCAATTCCTCCACGCCTCATAGTGCTTAGGTCTCCTGTATATTATTCTCGCCACCGCAGGACGAGGGGCGGTGCGGTGGGTTCCTTCCAGTTGGGACTTTCCTCCCCACCAGTCTTTACTGTTCGTTCATCAGAATGTCTTCTGAGGTGTCCTGCCATTGGAGTCTTCTGGACTTTATTTCTTTTATGATGTTGGCGTCTGGGTAAAGTTCTTCAAGCTCTTTATTTAGTTCTTATCCTATATTGTCCTGATGCTTTCATCAAGCACCGGACCAAAGATCTTCCTTAGGATTTTTCTTTCCCAAACACGTAGTCTCTCTTCATTTTGCCTTTGTCATCGTCCACGTTTCGCTTCCATACATCACAACGGGTCGTATGATTGTTTTATTAGACCTGTATCTTCGTACGTCGTGTTGTTGTTTTGTTTTATAAGGTTTTGGAGGGCAAAAATACATCTGATGCCGGCCTGAATCCTGTTGTTTATTTCTTGTGATCCGTTATTGTCTTCAGTTATTGTTGTTCCAAGATACTGAATTCTCAACGCGCTCAAAGTTAAAGTCATCGATGGTGAATGTTCTGACGATTCTGTCTACTGCTTTGGTTATTGCGGCTTATATACATATATTTCGTCTTGTTTCGTTGATTTGGAGCCCCATCTTCTCTGCTTCCTTCTCAGACCTTACGAAAGTCTCCTTCATCCTTAATCTTGCGTGTTTCCTATTAAGATCTATATCGTCTGCAATGCCCAGTAGTAAGTTTGGTCCTTCTCGATGAAATACTGTATTCGGTTTTTTCGATTCTTGCACTTCTGATTATGTGCTCCAGAGCTAAGTTGAAGAGTTGTGGTTGACAGTGCATCTCCCTGTTTTAGTCCATTGTTTATTTCAAATGTCTCCGAGTATTGTTGTCCAACTCACCACCTTACATCGTAACCGTTCCATACACATATCCGTATCAACCGGACTAGTTTTTTGGAAAGCCAAGTTCCTGCATCGCTGTGTCCACAGTCTGTCCCTACATACTCTATCAAATGCTTGTTTTAAAATCTATGAACATCTGATGAAAGCTCACGATCAACTCCAGCATTTTTTCCATTATCTGTTTTATTGTGAAATATTGGTCAATTGTAGAGCGGCCCGGTCTAAATAACCGCATGATTTAATCTCCACGATTTCTTCTGTGTATGTTTTGGTTCTTTTCTAGCAGGATGTTTGCAAGGGATTTTGTAGGTGGTGTTTAAGGAGTGTTATTCCCTGTAGTTACATACATTGCTTTTTGTTTCCTTTTTGTGTATGAGTACAAAACCCCTTCTTTCCATTCATCTGGCCATTGTTTCTTTTGCCACATGTCTTGACATTTGCTTGTATATCGCAACTGTCCCACTGCCTTCTTCATCCCTGTTTTATAAGCACTCTGCGGGTATCCCCTCGCTTACCTGGTATGTCTTAATTATTTTTGACGTTTTTTCAATTGCCTGTAATTACTTCTTCGTCTGGTCGGGTATTGGTCTTCTATGTACCGCTGGTATGTTCCTCCTATGTCTGATGTACTATTCCTGACGTAGAGATTTGGTCACGTCAATCGTTGATTGACAAGTATGTCCTTCAGGTTTTTAAGATTTCCTCTGTCATCCAGGTGATAAGCTGTCCCACTGTCGTTTTGAGAGAAAGTTTCGCCTGTTCTTGCTTAGGTACCGGTCTGGATATATGATATACTCCTGTAAAGATCTGCCTCGCTTGTTGGTTCTTTCTTTTTTCTTCTATATCTCTGATTATTTGTTCCTGATACTCTCTCTTCTTCCTTTTCATATAGTTTTTTCTTGTCTCTCCGTTCTTCTTTGTCTATACCATTTAATTTTTGTTTGTGCGAGGGTTTTGTAGCATGTTCCTTCTAGCCATATTTCTTGCTAATTATGGAGATCAGGCAATCCATCTTCGAACATTTTTTTGTTGTTTTCTTTTGGTGTCCTAGTATTTCATCTGATACGCTTGTCAGAGATACTTTTGATAATTTCCAAGCTGAAGAGTTATGTTGTTATGTCTTCTGTCTGTGCTCGTGCCCGATTTTTTTATTAGCTTTGAAAGTTCGGTTCTGTCTCCTTATTCGTAGAACTTCGGTATTCCATAATTGTGTGGGGGGTATTCTTGGGTGTTTTTTTGGAGTTTTCTTGTCCTTATCCTTCCGCTTTTAACAGAAACTGATCCGTGTCTCATCAGCTCCTCTTAGGCTTCTTACGTCTAGGACCAGTTTACTAACCCCTCCTGGCATCATACTAGAACATGATCTAATCTGATTTCTTGTGAACGCCCTTCGTGGGAGGTCCCATGTTTGGGTTTTTTGTTTGTGTCTATTTCTTGTGTTCAAACATTGTCGATTTTATTAGTAGATTGTGGGATGCTGCAATATAGTCTAGTAGCCTTCGGTCCATTATCGTTGCGATTGACATCGTGAAGACAGACTTTGGTTACCCTATTGTTGGTTTGTACGCTGCTCCTTTCCCAATTCTTTGCATTGAAATCTCCTATGCTATTATGCATTGTCCTGTTTAGGTAAATTATTTATCAGTTCTCTATTTCTACGTAACCTCCATGATGTTATTCACAAGCTTATATTTTAATAATTATATGTAACCTAAATATTAAAAAAACCGTGAGGGATAATCCATACTTGTTCTGTTTTATGGTGTTGAATCGTGGACCTTGAACGAAGATATGTGCAGAAGATTGGAAGCATTTGATATGTGGCTATTTTGGAGAATACAATCCCTTGGACTCACCTAGTCACAAATAAGGAAGTCCTCAGAAGAATGAAGAAGCTACCCGAGAAGTACTAACCACCAGCAAATCTCGAAAGTTACAATACTTCGGACACATTATGCGAAATGAGTCCAGGTATCTCTAGTAGCCATTTACTAAGGGAAAAATGTTTGGGAAGGCGAGTCAGGGACGAAGAAACATTCTGGATATAAGAACCTCAATACTGGGCGTTTTTCAACACAACATCCGTTGCAGCTCTTCCGCGACTGCTGGAGATGAGTATGAAAATTGATATGATGATCGACTCAACATTTCGTCAGGATAAGACAACAAGAAGAAGAATCTTAATTGTATAGATTTTTTAATATTTTGGGAGCTTAGTGATTACAATTTAAATTCGTATCATGTAGGGAAACTGTATACATAATCTTTTTTAAATCTTGTTCAGGGATGTACACATTAATTTCGTCATGATTATTTTCAAAGTGGAAAAATTAATTTAAATTCAATTAATATTTTTTTAATAATCAATGTTATTTCCAAAGAAAATTTAAACTTAATAAGTATAGCTATGATTCTAACTTATTTTATCATATTTTTTACTTAGAACAATTAGTTTTACTTCTGTTAATAAATATTTTGATTGTTTTACGAAACAATATTTTATATAACGTAGATTGCTAGCTATATACTCATCTTTCTCTGGTAAAACATGCATACTTTCGTTTTCGATATGTGTTCCTTTATTCTATGTTATGTCTTTATTCTATGTTAGTATTCTAATTTTTTGCTGGTAATGTCCACGTCTGGATTCCTTATATCAACAACTGCTATGCCAGGGCTTCCCAACTTTCTGTACGGTAACGCCCTTGAGGACTTTTTACGCCATTTGTTTACGAGACGCCCCTCAACCCAGCCCACAAAAATACTTACCAATTTTAGTGCTAGCTTAGTAACAGGTTATCAGAAAATAAAGTACATTATTTTGAATTCATTTATAATTTTTATTCCAAAAATAAAATATGAACAAAATCAAAACATAGCTCATAAAAAATTAAAAGAGAAATTTATCTAACTGGCTGGCTAATGTAAAGGATGTGCTTGCTTTTCTGGAAATTGCCACTCTCATTTCTCCCCTCTGCGTCTATTTTTGACCTGATACTGGTTCTATATTACTGTAATGAATTATGAAGTGTATGTACTTTGCTTTGCAATTTGATGACTTTAACCGATATGGACTGACTACCGCAAAGGTTGTGTATTTTTTCATTCGGATGGTATTTTGATTGATTGGCTAAAGAATAAGTGTTAACAATGCTGCCGTGTGAAAGAAAATAACTTGGCGTTTTTATTAATTTTTGATAACTATACGAGCTACCGATTGTACAAAACTCTGTGCATTACAACAGATGGGGGGCACATCCTTGACTGACGTTAACCTAAAAGATTAATTGATTATGCGGTAACGATGACTTTCCCATCGTTTTTTTTTTGCATTTATTGCATTTTCCACAGCAAGTTATTGTGTTCAAAATTTTAAATTATGGACGGACTTCATGAAGATGGCAATAAAAATTGTAAAGTCAATCAGAGCGCGAAGCTTGCAACGAAATCTTTTTAAAGCACAATTGGAAGCTAGCGACCTCTGCGCTGCGGAACACACTGATTTCCTTCTGCATACAGATCATCGAGCAAAAGACAAACGAGGGAAATTAATTTCTTTATGGAAAAGCGAAGACCAAAAAAGTGGCCTCTGAGATGGCGGACGTATCTGGCATAAGGGAAATGCAAAAAGGCGCCTAAATTTAAATTTTCCGACACTTATTAACAATAAGCTATAAAATTATTTTTTCAGACGAGAAAGTTTTTATTAAATATTAAACGATAATAGTCTAAAAAAGTGGGCACATTCTGGTAAAATAAACTTCATTATAAGTAAAATTTCATGTGGGACAGTTGGGACAAACAATAAACTTAACGCCAAACTAATAATCTTTGATTTCACTCTGAACAAGAGAAGAGACTGGCTTTCCTCTGTGTAAAGTGGCCTCTCTCAAGATTAGCCACTTGCCTGTCTAATCGATGATTTTTGGTTCCCCACTACGTTTACATCTCCTCTTTTGTATTTTTGCTCGATGATACAGATGTGAAGTGGTTGAGCCCTGGAAAATTTTTAGATTAGCGTTCCAGAACGTTTCTGCCACTAAATAATTAATTTCTTTGCTTAGAAAGAAACTATTACTTCAAAAACGAAAAATGGCCTCATGTGATCTGGATGTCCTATTAGATTTAAGAAATCATTTGAACCTCCTTAATTTTGGACTACAAGGTAAAATAAAACAATTATCCGATATGATGAGCCGCCAATGCATTCTTTTGTTAACTTATTGAAAATTATTGATTATAGCAAATAAATTAACAGAAAGAATTTAAACAACGTCCTTCTTTGAAAAGGGTAGCCGTCATTTGAATTTGTTTAATTACGAGACGGAGTCAACAGCACTTCATATACGAGTTTAAAGAAGCTTCGTTGATTTTAAAAAAACTGACAAGATATTGTAACATTTTTATATAATCCATCTTGTCAAGGACGTGGAAAATAAAAATAGCCACTCAAATAACCGTTACATTCAATATGGAGATTCATTTCCGTCCAAAATGAGGTACTCGAAAATAATGTTGTCTATTCACCTTAATCTCAGAGCGACCTCGATACGAATTTCTTGGTTCTTTCATATCGTTGAGAAATATCCGTCTTTTGAGACAAGTAGTTCTAAAGCTTACAGCTTTCTTTAGATCAACATAACCTACTTGTGTGTGTCTGCGCATGTTCCCACCAAATGTAGATAGTGAAATCAATATATCGTAACTCGACTAAATGCACGACATCCTCTTCATGCTTGCGTTTGGCCCTCGGTTAATATTGTACCATATATGAAATACTAATGATATGCAGTGACCCTGCATCTACAACCAAATAAATCTTATATAAAAAACAATGACTTTAATTAAAACTCTCTTTGTGTTAAAGTCGGCACGTAATTTCGTGAAATTTACAGAGGACCAAACACAAGCAAAATACTAGTCAAAATGGCAACGCTGTTAGAGTTACCACTAGTTTATTGTAGTACAAACTAGGTAGTACCAGATAGCGTTGATATCTAATTTTAATTAAATAAAAAGTTTTTTACTTTTATTTAATTTTATTTACCTAAAATTTCATTTTCTATAAAGTTTTAAATAAACAAAATATTGGTGTTTTTTAAATTCTGTGATATATCTTGGGTGTGATAGTTGATAACACTAATCGACTCGAGCTGAACAGAACTGATTGTAAAATAATAATATCTATATAAAAACATTGTTATCCAATAGTAGTTATTCAGCGGGTATGACAGTGCTGTGGACAGTTTTCAGTTGACATCCTCCCTCTAAAACATTAATATATTTTGGTCCTATCAAAGAAGGGTCGTTTATACCATCCAGCAATAAGGACATAAAGAGGGAATGTAAAGGTTTTGCGGGGCAATAAAATATTGGTTAGACAGGAAATGTGCGCATCTTATAATTTCAAATGTTAGTTGGGGTTGTTATTGTTTGTCCCAAATGTCACATGAATTCTTATTTATTTGCTTTTAGTTTTTTAAAACCATATTGGGTCGGCATTTTAGACTATTACTTTCATCAGTAATTCAAGCTTATCATCCCGTCTAAGACACATTCTGAAAATTTTTACTATATAGACTTCTGTTAATTAGTGTCGGATAATGTTACATTTGGCGCCATTCGCATTTTCGCGATATGTTCCGCACATCAAGTCGGCCCACTTTTTTGGTCTCCTTTTCTTAAGGATTAGAGTTCCCTCCATTTATGTCTTTTTGCTCCCCCCCCCCCCCGATGGTTTATACCCTGTTTTCAAAGCTTATATAAGCAAAAATGAGAATATCTACAATATAATATTTTAGCAAATAGAAATAACGGTTTCAACTAACACCTAATAAGTACTTACTATCTACTCAGTTATCTCTGGTTGCTAATCACTAGTAGCACTCGTTATCATCTAATTTTTATAGGTAAGTTCGGTTAATGCTGGTAAATATGTATCGTAAACATTAGTCCTTTTCCACTGTCGGATTACCTGTTTTACCTTTTATTACCAGTTTTTCCATGTTGGGTTCGCTGTTATTTTTGTGGACTTCTCTTTCTTATTAACTGGAGGAAACTGTAGACAAAAATTTTGGTAGCAACGTTTCTTCTCAATTATATTTCCTTTTAGTTGTGCTCCATATTAAACTTCTATTGGGTTCAAATGTACATTAATAAGGAGTGAAATATCTAAAGCACAGTATGCCCGTTACTTCGAGGCCACTGGTTTGTCAACAACATATATCCTGTTCGTATGGATATTACTGGATGCCAAACAACTCCAATCAATTGCTTTACTGTATTTTAAGTTGTCTTATAATACTAAAACGTCCGTGATTAATTATTCTCTGTATTTTTAATTTATTCCGAACTTTTATTTGAAGTTTGTTTTTTCATTTTTATCTGGATTGTTATGATTGCGTTGTCCATGATAATCACTCTATCTTTAAGTACTTTCGGGTATTTGTCGACATTTTGGGTAAACCTGGTGCTTCAATAATGGATCTGTTCCATGTCGTCTGAGTCAATCCAGAGTTGCGTTTGTGGGGGGTGGAAGGTGGGTTGCTGAGTTTTATTTTGATGGCGTCGTCAACCCTCCATGTTCTCCACCGATGCCGGTGTTATATTTGAGTATCCTCAGTCAGTGGTCTGGGTAGGCTAGGGCTGGGTACTGTAGTTGAATCCTCTTGTTGTGTTAGTATGGGTCCAACTTCGTGTGTGCTACGGGTGTCATGAGTTATCATATACCAGGTCTCATCTAAAAATAAACATTTATTTGGTTTCATTTTTCGGGATACTCAGTTGATCTGTCTAATATAATTGTTTCTTAACAGAAATGTATTCTAGTTCTTTCCATCTATGTACTGTCTCTTGTCTTTAGTTTTGTACTTAAAATTATTGGCTTTAAGAAATATATCGAGAGTGTTGTTGTTCTGAAAACACGAGGAGAATGCACTTTCGAACTAATATCACTTCGGAAGGCGCTTTCAATAGTTGGATTAAATATATTAAGCCCGCATTACATTTGGATATCTATTGTTCATAGTTATTGCTTCAAATTATGTGCGGTTATAATTTTTCGTGATTTACCACAATCCTTTCCTATTATGTCTAGAAGACGACGTTTCTCTCTTTAATTTCTGTAGCAGGTTGCTTTGGGGCACTATCCTGGTTAAAAAACATGTTTCTGCAATCTGGCTCTGATTTAGACAAAATTCAAGCACACAGTCCTTCATATAACACTTTTTTTAGCATATCGTTTGGCATCATCGATTAGGTTATTGAAAAATGTCCGCTTACGTTTTACTACACGCACTTTGTAAATCTTCCCCCAATCCGATTAGAGGGTTCCCATTCCAGCTACAATAATTATTATCGCACCATCGGACGCCAATAATTCTAAAATTTATTCCAAAACGTAATTAAATCATAATTACGTATTTTAAAACGTTTCAAGAAAAAAGTAAAAGAAAAAAACGTCCTAATATTTAGTATAAATGTTTTCCTCGTATAATAGAACTCTGAAAAAAGTTCACTACCAAACTTAACTTGCGTGTTCACTATTTAGAAAAATTTGAATTTTTAAACCTGAATCGCAGTCTGTGCATAGCAGTTTTGTTTGTTACTAAAAGTATTTCTTGTCCTCCCATAATCGGTGTGTTCATATCCCGCGAATTTAAAATAATAAAACTATTATGATAAAATTTGCACCTACCTAGTTTTCCCCGTTCCCGTGTACCTTCGGCACTGGACGGTCGATCGCGAAACCTGATCCCTTATTTTTGATGACCTCCGTATAAGGCTCAGGTCTAAAAATACTGATATTAATTCTTACCCCAAGTATGTGATAAGGTCTACCTATTACAAAAAGATAACTGCATTTTGATTTTGTCGCTTATTGAGGCGATATCCGATGTTTGTCATTGGCCGTTAGTCCTCGTGGACTTGTCAATTAGTTCGATTGAAAAACTTTATTGGTTGAGTGGTTGCATTATCTTGGTTCATATTTGTACAAAGATTATACTGGACACACGTCCTGACATGTTAATCATCGAGTGGGAATCTGGATAACTTATGTATTATTATTACGGTCTGAGTCATTGAAAATTTTTACTGGACTCCTGGTTAGAGGTAGGAAGTACCTGATTTGTTTTGAATGAGTTTGATTATAGCTCTCTAGGTTACATTATATTTTTGCACCACGTTCTGGACGCAGTTGAAATATACGAGGGCTACTATACTCAACTTGTTTATCAACTAGGGTTAATGTGCAATATAAAGTTTTTTATTTTTCAAAAATGTGTTTTTTTTACTTTGCCTCGTTTTTTTTTAAACGAGGAGTAAAATTAAAGAGACAAGATTTATACCCAAGAAAGGTCACTTACAAAAGCTGAGAATACTCCGACGCAGAGAAGCTGACACTCCTTTGATTCTTGCCAGTGGGCAAGCCGGCCACACGAGTGGAAAAATGACAGGAACAGGACACCTTATTTTGACTTAATAGGTCACGTGGGGGGCATTTCATATTATCAAAATTATAAATTCTTAAATCAATATTGAAGGAATTTATGTTGACTTTCAATTTAATATATGATAATATTGCACCCTGAAAAATTATTATACATGCAGGGCCGGGCTTCTTTTGTTGACAATTCTAAAATGGTGGTGTAATTATTTTTGATTTACAAAAGTGGTTGTCAAATACATCGCTACAACGCAAAGTAATGGTGAAAATCCGTTATTGATGGAAACCATGGATGAAAATACTTTTTGTTTATTCTGATGTTGGCAGTGATAATATCAATAATACACGGATTTCTTTTTGGCTTGTTGTTGATACTAATGATAATAATTCTGTTCGTCGTGGGAATTTCCTAATTAAATTATCTTTCGTAATTTAATCAGAAAAATATACTACAAAGCCATTGTAACTGCGCAACAGAAATTTTTACGGCCCACGGGTATTTAACTTTTGTCAATCTCTCTTACTTAATAAAGTTACAGTTGTTCTCCATGATTATAAGTCACAAAATTGTCACTAAATATTGAGATATAACAAACTAATTAAAGTTTTAATATTTTTTGAATTTGTAATTCCCTTTTTTATTATTATTCTCCCGAAAATATGTTGTGTACTCGCGCTCCATATATTTGACTCTTTGTTATTTATATTTAACGGTTATTATTATACCATCTGTCAGGACTACTCTTTGTAGTATAGCAAAAATAGTAGATGAGTATTTAGTTTTTTCATATTTAATGTAGTTTGTTTGGTGAAAAAGACAGCAAATATTTGAAGTTATGTTAATGTTAGTTTTTTATTTGTAATCATGTTTTTATTTTGAAGTCTTGTTCTGTTGTAATTTTAAGATTTTCCCAATTTTCGATCTAATTATGTTTCCAACAATTTTAGTTTGAGCATTTTAGGAATTTCTTTGTTTCGTTTGAATCAAATTTCTCGTGTATAAAACCCTCCTATATATTTTTATTTCCTAAAAAATACTATATTTCGTATTGTTGTCTGCAGATGCGCTTTCACACAGTAGGGCAACATCTGTTGATTTTTTGACCTGAGCCCTCGGAGACAATAAATTTAATATGTGTTCGTAGTTCTCTGGTTTTTATTCTGAACTATCCCTTGGCAGACCAAAATTTATTTTTATGGCTTCACTTAACGAGAGCTCGGACGGGACACGTCGGTGTCGGCTTACTCAAAGTCAAATTAATACTATTATGTAATAATAATAATAATACAAGCAATAGTAATTACCTGTTATTATTCTTAGGAAATCTAAATAAACTTATTCCTTTTCCTGTCACAAATGAACATCCGCGAAACGCACAACAATAACCAGAAGACATTTTAAATACTTATAAATTAAAACTTTTAAACTATAAACTATAACTATAAACTTATATATTTAACTATAACTATAAACTTTTAACTACTAAGTAAATTAGATAAATGGTCAAATGCATTGTATAGTCGAGAGTTTACCACAGATGCCTACGGACTGTCGTAACCAACTAAAGTTGAAGAAAACGCACGTGTTTTTGACAGGAAAGCACCTTATTTGGGTCATGCGTATACAGAAATGATACACGGATTTCGGCCTCGTGTCGCTTCTCTGTGTTCGTAGTTCTCTGACAAAAGTTACCAAATACATCTTCTTTTTTGGTTGATCATATCGGCCTTCGACGGTAATCCGAAAGTATTATACCTATACTAATACGTTGCTAAAGAGTTCTAAAAACAACTGATATAAAAGCAAACTAAAATTAAAAGAATATACGCAGAAAACGCACCGCCGATATAACTTAATTAAACTATGAAATGCCATTAGTGTCAAAATTTATAACAGTGAAGTACACTTGCCTGAGGTTAGACCAATTACAAACAAACATTGCAGCGTGGTAAATTTTAATTACTCTTCCTGGTTTAAAAATCAGGGTATAGCAGTTGATCTCTGGACGCTTGAAGTTTATGTGGTAGATCCCATGCAGTTTAATTCTGAGCACCACTCGCTTATGGTATCGTATGCTTTGTCTTAGTCACAAATATCAGTGCCAATAGTTTGTTGTATTCTGCAGACTTCTCTATCAGGTTCTTTATCACTAGTAAAAATGGTCTTTAGTGCTGTATCCAGATCTAAATCCAACTTATTCTCTAGGCTAATAGAAGTCTAATTTACCGTCCAGTCTTTTTTTGATTATTTTTGTGAAAAGTTTATATATGTGTGAAAACAAACTGATAGGACGGTAGTTTTTTAAATCTGTTGTGTCTCCTTGCTTATTTTCTTGAGTTATTAGTTATTTCTGGCATTAATTCTAGATCCCTGATTTGTGATTTGTGGGTAGGGCTGATCTTGGCCTTTCATCGGTGCTCTCATACATTTCGCGATGAAAGGATTCATCGTCCTCAAGGATTTTGGTTCTATACGTAGTAATGTTTCCATCTTTGTTTTTTATTTTGTACAAATTTTCTGTTGCCTATGTTGTTCGTATTTCGCCTCAAACTTTTGTTTTATCGAATTATGTCAGTTATTTCTCTTGTATCGTTTTCTCTTACGTCTTTTCGGATTGACCGGTGGATATCTTTATTTAATTTCTTCAGGTTGTGTAGTTAGAGCTGTATTTTTCCGTCAGCTGTCTTCTTTTACTTATTAGCGCTTTGGTATTTTGGCTTAGTTTTTTTTTTATGGATTAGAACGGTTAAGCAGCACTCCCTTTCCCTTTCCTTTAGACCATTCGCTAAGCCACCATTTGCTTGATCTACAATGAATCTTCTATTTCGTCTTGCAAGTCTTGTATATGCCTAGTTGGTGTATCTGCAAACAGGCCGTCGTTTACTGGGGGAATCCATTTCTTTTTTTCTTGTTTTAGGACCATCTTTGTTTTTTCCAATTTGACATTTAATAGTATCTTAGCTCAGATTAATATGTGGTCGCCCATAATTATTGTGTAATAGGCTGGTGTAGCATGTAACGCTGTTTCTAGGTCGTCATAAAATTCTTCAATTTCTTCATCCGAGTGGGTAGTCGTTGGAGCATATGTCTAGATTACCTTAAGGTTATATTTTGCATTCAGTTTGAAGATGATATAATATACCATCCTCGGGCTTATGATGATAGGTAGTGTTTCGTAGTAGTGTTTAGAGGGTGGATAACTGGAGAAGAGCAGCCAAGGAAAGTGATGCTTAAAGGCGGATGCTGGGGGAGGCCAGAGACCCCACTTGAGCTCTAGTACCGAAGGAGGGAGAGGTAGTGTTTAATTTCTTTATTAAAAAAATCCGATACATATTTTGTGCTAAAACTTTTAGGACATACGTTATTTCTACTCTTTTAACAGCTACAACAATACACATATTCTTTTTTGGGTTGTTTAAAAAGCAACTGTCGACGTTTTTATTAATTTTTCTATTTCGGAGAAATATAATAAGAAAATTAGTTATTAACTTCAGATTTTTAAAAATAATACACGTATTTTATAAGGTATGAAACTTTCTTTATTTTTAGTACGCGATTTAACATAATTATAATAAGTATATGATTTTATTACTGAAAACATACAATTCATATTATTGTTAAAGGCAGTTGTAATGTAACACAACATTCGTTAGACAAAACAATTTAAACCTAACATTGGCAGTGTTTTAAAATTACATTTTTAAATAAATTAATTATAAAATAATACCAAATAAAGTGGACCTGTGCCAATCCAGATGAAGTGACCAAAAATGAAATCGATTTTGGCACTAACAACAAAATTATGACCCATGATGTAACAGTCCTTAATAGCTGTTCCCTAGTAGGTGACCATAGAATGGTAAGAGTGGTCATAACTAAATCCCTTAAAACAAAAATACAAATTTATAAGACAAACACACCCAACAAGGTGGAATCCAATCGAAAACACTAAGTTCTTCGAAGAGAAAATTCTGCCCGGTGATAACAAACATAGACGAGATCGATGACCAATACTTATGACAATAAATGACGATAACTTATTAAAAGCTATCAAGAACACAGCGAAACTGTGCAATACGGCAATAACGCACGAGTACTACGACAGCTTAATAAAGATATTAATAAAGCAGTGAGAAAGAACTTAAAACAATATAACACCAAAAGGGTATAACGGTTGTCGACGAAAAAAGGTTGCTAAAGAGAAGTCAAGTTCCAGGTAAGAATATTAATTAAGATATTTGAAGAATTTTACAACCCAAACATAACCAAAGCTAACACCTTAAAACTCACAAGAACAACAGTTAGTAAACTATAAGTTAGAGGTTTCTATACGTGATAGAATACTAATGCTACTATAAGTAAATAAATCAAGAATAGCAGACGTTATTGAAATAATAACACTAAAATGAAATTGGGCATGTTCTATGGCAAGATCAATTGATGATCGGTGGGCAAAAACAATTTTAGAATGGAGATTCCAAATAAAAAAGAGTCGCTACGAAATATATATAAATGGCGCAAAATGGTACTAAGTAGAATAGTATTCGCGAGGTATATGTCTGCAGTGGACATTGAAGTCTAGACGAAGTATAATAATTCATCTTAAGGGGTTTACGAAGGTCTTATATTTCAAAAATCGATTTTTTTTTTTTTCATGAAGGTATAGTACTTCAAGTGTATTCACACAAAATGTGAAGCAAACTCGGGCAATATTTGATTTGACACCTCGGTCTGTACCTGCGCTCTCAGTTTAAAAACCTTCAAACTTCCAATGCGTTTTTCTTGAAACTTTGTTTTTCCATGCGGTAGGCACGATTTCGGTAGGAACTCTTGGAGGAGTTGGTAGGAGGACCGTGGCGGTCCAGCTTTTGTGGAGGAAGAGTTCTGAACATTAGTAGGGATTCTTCAACGCTCCGCAGAAGACAGACTGGAAGACCTTAGATGATCAAGGAGTGCTACGAATCCCCACGACAAGTGCAACCACCCGAAAGTGGAAAACAAAAATTACAAGTTAAAAATTGAAACCTGGAATACAAAATCTCTCTTTTATGCCAAGAAAAATCTCATAACATCGTAAGAGAATGAAAAGAATGGGAGTCAACATTCTCGGAGTCAGTGAGTTAGATGGCCTGGATCTGGACAGACAAACTCGATAACCATGTAATATACTATGCTGGTATGGCGATCCCTCATCATTTATAACGGAGTGGTTATTTATAGTTGACCAGAAAAGCAGTAAAGTTGTACAAAGAACTTTATACATATATCTGATAGAGTAGCTATGCTTCAAATTAATACCTTTCCTCGTAATATTAACTTTATTCAAGTATATGCTCCTATAGCAGAAAAACCAGGAAAGAGAAGTACGAGAATTCTACCAAGGAGAACAAACAGCTATGAAGATTACAAAGAAAATACTGTAAACAATATTATGGGAGATTATAATGCCAAAGTAGGTGAAGGGGCGGACCGAAGATATTAGTAGGAAACTTTGGTTTGGGCCAAAGAAATGTAGAGGAGAAATACTGGTCCAATTTTGCCAAGAATGAAAATCTAATGATCGCAAACACCTGGTTTAAACACCAAATAGAAGATTATGGAAAGCACCTCGCGATAATTCAAAAACCGCATATAAGAAAACCATATTGATTATATATTAATTGACAAACGTTATAGAAAATGGAATCGGGGAGTTAAAAACATGTCCCGGGGCGGACATCGGTTCGACCACAATCCTGTTGTTGGTTAAAAATTTCAATTAAACTAAAGAAAATCAAATACAGAGAGAAGATAAAACCTAGCCTCGAAAAAATTTAAAGATCAATAGTATAGGCTGGAAATAGAGAAAACACGTTAATGATACACTCAAAGAAAAGTTCAGTGAAGCACCCGCGGAAGCAGAAGAAAACAATAGAAAGTATTTGGCACACCTTCAAAGCAACAATCACAACTATACAAAGAAAACAACTACAAGACAACATCAGAAAAACCAAGAATACATGGATGACAAAAGAAGTCTAGAACTGTGAACATTAAAGAGATCTTACAAAAATCACAATGAAGAGAAATATAAGAAGAACCAGAGAATCATCCACAACAAAATCAGAAAAGCCAAAGAAGAATGGATGAGCAGCAACTGTGAGGAACTGGGAGATTTACTAAAAAAGATTTACAACGACTTTTGAATGTCATAACCAGAGAGGGAGATAGATTGGGACTACAATACAAATACAAATTGGGACTACAACACAATTAAACCAAAAATAATGGCTGTTACACGTTGTACCAAATGTCGACATTAATATTCGTATCTATAACAAACATATAGAACCCGTACAAAGATTCCAGTATCTTGGTTGCTCGATTAAACAAACGATCTTGACCACGAGGTCGAAATACGTGCTCGTATAGAATACGCTAGGTGCGCATTTCAACGAATGATAAAAAATTCCTAATAAACTTTACGTTATCGTCGGATATCCGATACCAATTTGTTAAAAAACGTTTATTTATTCCATATTGCTATTACGGAGTGGAAACATGGACTCTCGGAATTACAAGTGAGGCGTATAGAAGCCTTTAGGATGTGGGTTTTCGAAAGGATTGCTGAAGGTCTCTTGAGACAGTGCACGTGACCAACAACGACGTGCTAAGAAGAATGTGGTACTAAGAGGCAACTCCTAAATATTGTAAAAAAACAGAAAAAAACCAGTTATCTAGGACATATTTATAGAGGAGAAAAAAAACTTCCTACGACTTTTAATGGAATGGAAGTGGAAGGAAGAAGAGGTCCAGGACGAAGAGAAAATGCTCCTGGTTGAAGAATTTAAGAGACTGGACAGGCATGGACACACATTCGGATACTATGAAACAGCTCAAGATAGAGAGTAATTTTGCTGTAGTTATAGCCAACCTTCAGTATGGCACACATGGGAGCTTAAGAAGAAAGGCACGATTTCCAGAGAAAGAATCGATTGATTTCGCGTGGAACTTTAAAACAGTTCATCTTTATAGTATTGTTTCATGATTGAATGACGGAATGAAAAAAAAAATAAAGTTTTTAATAAGTTTGAATAAATTTTCGTCTCATATTTTTTAGCATTTTTACGATTCTCATCGATTTTAAGACATTTTTTTCGTATTATATAAACAAGAAACTAGTCCACCGATTAATAATCATTAAATCTTTTTTCGTTTAATCACGAAACAATACTATAAAGATAAACTGTGTAAAGTTTCAGCAAAATCGGTCGATTCGATCTCGAGAAATCGTGCGTACCGATGGAAAAACAAAATTTCGCGTTTGAAGTTTTTTATTTGAGAGCGCGCACATGTACCGACGCGCGCGATGTTCAAATATCTATAACTCAGGTAATATTGCTCGAATCTACTTCAAATTTACAGTGAATACACTTGAAGTACTATATCTTCATATGAAAAAAAAAAAACAATACATCGATTTTTTGAAAATTCAAGACCTATGTAACTCTTAACACGTTAAACTCCAACGGGAAAATTCGGAAGATGAAAACAATAAAAAATGTTAGACGTTGAATTGCAAAGAAGGATCTGTTTGCCTCCATTATTAGAATTTGCACTTCCCATTCTACTTTATTGTCGTTGGTGATTGTGGCTCCTACGTATTTTAATTCTTTGGCCACCTTGAAGTTATGAACATTTTATTTATTGTTGTCTTTTGAGACATTGAACACCCTGACCGTCCAATTGAACCTCCAAGTTGAAATTGTAGTAATCTAAAATGAAGTTGAACGTATATCGAAAGTTTCTTTGTAGGATTCGATAATATTTATTCCGATTCATTAAATTATTCAAAAGGTTACGAATCACCGGTTAATGTATTTTACTATTTTTTGTTAGGAATAAGCCACAATTTTACTTTAAAATACGTTTATATAACGTTTCGACTTCCACTTCGAAAATCCTTCACTTCAAAACATAAAATAGAAATTAAACAAATTTGTTTTTGTTACTTACTAACACCAATTCTTCTAATAATTTAATTTTACCTGACTCATTCATGACTCACATTTTAAAGTAGATGACTTTAAAATGATATTCACAATATATTTGAGTTACGTTCCTGGTACGACTTGATTGTAAGATTCGATTACATGAAATCAACTTTAACTTAAGAATACCCGTCAGAAAAAACATAGCACGTGACTTGTCTTTAAAAAGGCAACCAAATGCAATGATGACAGTAAAATTCTCCTATTAGTGCTCCCATAGTAAATCATAATAAAAAAAACCTCCTGATACAATCCCGACATATTAACCCTTCAGAGGTAGCGGTCATAAAGTGTACTGTATAGGTCGCGGTGTATCTCAGAGATACATTTGTTTAAAGACCGCTTTACAGCTTGCAAGGGAAACTTGCTGCAACTTCTTGCATGATAACTTTATGCAATTTATTGCAGGGTCTTTATGTGCGACTTTACAGCTTGCAATTATTGTTGAAATTTTTACTCTTACCTAACTTATTTATGATTTTTTTTAATTACTTGTTTATTTAAAACACTTTAGTCGATTTAGTTTGATAGATAGATTGATTAATTTCGATAGATAGATTTAGAATTAATTTCGATAAATTTAGATTAGAATTTGAGAATGATATATTTAGAATTAATTTCATTAGATAGATTGATTTTGATAGATAGATAGTAAACTTCGTAATGCCAAGACTATGCAAGACATTGTTGGTACTTCGGGCAGAAGATAGTTCAATTTTTGATGATATTCTAACGTATTAATTAAAATATTAAATTAGAAAAAGCCGATAATCTTACAAATCAAGCCAAGCTAAATTCAAATGGTTGTGGGAAAGGAAATAATAAACAAAACAGGAAACAGCTGATCGGCATGTCTCCGTGTTTCAATCTCAGTGATTATGACATTTGACATTGTGAAAAAATCAAACTTCCTACAAATTCCCTAGACTTGCATTGAAAAACTTGCACGAAAATGGCACAAACCGATTATCGCGCAACTGCAATAAGTTGCCAGGCAATAATCAGCTGACGACATACTGCGCATGCCCTTTGGGCAAGGTTTCTTGCGTCTTGCAGGTAAAATTGCAAGCTGTTTAATACGGACTTCTGTGGTTTCTCATATAAAATTGAAAATATAAACTCTTCGAGATCCGAAGAAGTTATAGGTGTATTTCATGTCATCGATATGAACTATCTTCCATTAATGTCGTTCCCAGAAAACGCAACCTCAAAAAATATTGACCATTATCATTTTAATGTCATCTACTTTACAAATGTATAATCTATGTCTGAATTTTCAATATGAATGAGTCTGATAAAATTAACTTATTAGAAGAATTTTTTATTAAGTAGCAAAAACAGAGCTTTGTTAAGTTTTTTAATATTTTGTACTTTTGAAGAACGATTTCCGAAGTAGAAATCGAAACGTCAACAGTAAATGCTACGAGATAAATTTAAAAATAGTAAATTCATTAAGATGCCATAAGAAAATAGCTTTAGAACAACACTGCTATAACAGTTACTAAAATATTAAAAATTTTATTTTACAAAAAAGTATTACAAATTAATACAGCTCATATGTTGCTTCCATATTATAATTAAACATATAGCATCATAGATCTGTTCTTATCACATCATGTATATTGTCGCAAGCAATAAACGCAATACGATTAAAATATATTTATAATAGTTCATTTATTCTTCGATTTTTCTTAAACTGGCTCAACACTGGATTATGTACAAAAAATTAGTGGTTTGGAAAATACAAACTTATTTTTCTTCTTATTCTTAACGTACATCCAATATGAGTTTATGGAACGATGGTATCGAAAGTGGATTGTTTGGTATATCAAGAAGAACTTTTCTCTGTTTAGCATTCTCCCTAAGATCATATAACGGTCGACATTGCTAAAAAAATAAAAAACACAATATATTTCAAGAACACACATAATAATTAGACCAGGGCGGATCTTTGAAAAAACCACTACATGATGAGAGTGGTGGTATTCTGATTTTTGCTGAAAAACTTGTATGATAACACCAGTAATAAAAATTGTCTTATCTCTCAAATAGCTCGGAAATATTAATAAAACAATTAAAATTTTTAAAACGTACTAAAAACATCACTTACAACAATCGCTTATTACTAAAATTTCCTTGTTTACTACTAGCAAAAATATGTAGTCTTATTTTGTTTAATTAATTTATTTATAACAAAACTAAAGCATCTTTAGGATTTGGAAATGCGATATTTAGGTGTCTCTAAAAAAAAGAAGAAAATTGCTCCTTTGGTAGCCGACAAAGTACATTTTCTTTACTTATACCGATTTTGAAATTTGAAAATCCAATTTTCTTCAACCTGTTGAAAAAACAATCTGAAAGTTTAACATACGATCTCGTCATTACACATTATTCTCTATTTATAGAATTGCTGTGTGCTGTAAACGTTATATTTGTTTTTTTTTAAGTTAATTTGACAGTTTCCTTGTGTTTATTGGTTTACATAAATATAAAAATATATTATGAAGTTCATATAAATTAAAATGAAGTAAGCTAAACTATTATCATGTGAATGCGTTTATATAGTAGTGCATTTGTTTATTTCTGTAAATTCTCGAAATATTAAATGAAGATGGCACTAACTACTAAAAAGTTAATAGCTTTGTTAGAAGAAGACTCAGATTGTGAACATGCTGAGTCACTTAATGTGGTTTATTTGCCGCCGAGATTAGATTAGAAAGTTTCTGATGTAGAAGACATTGATGATAATATTATTTGTGAAGAATCAATAAATTCGGATATTGCAGGAACATATGAAAAACAAGTGATTGGGAATTCTGACGATTCTAATTATGATATTCCCTGAACGACAGATAAAACGTCAAAAAAAAACCAGGCAAAATAGTATATCCAAATTTGTCTCAAGTTGTAACAACAGATACTCATTCGTGCTCAGTAGTAATTCAACATCACTCTGATTGATATTTAGACAATATAAAAGCCAACCATGGAGGCAAGTGAGATATTGAAGTTTTTTCACTCTTTTTTTTATAAAAAAATAATTGAGAGCATTCTATTATTTTACAAATATTTATGCATCCCAGAATAACCGTCACGATTTTAAAATGAATAACATTTAAAAGATTTAAAAAAAATTATTAGCATATGTATATTATCTGGTTTACACTCTGCTTCAAGTTGATATGCCTTGGTCAAAGGATGAAAATAAAGAAGTGCACATTATAAGAGAAAGCATGACCCGACATAGATTTATATTTATAATTTATATTTTATAATAGTGAAGAAACTGCTACATCAGGGTCAAACTTAGTACATGGATGTCAACCTAAATTTGGTTTACCAGATGAAACCAGATTCGACAATATTGGCCACATTACAAAAAGAGATGATAGTGCAAAAATGTAGGATGTGCAAAAGTACTAATACTATTTATTTATGTAAAAGGTGTAGAATGCATCTACATTCCGAATGTTTCGAAAATTTTCACCTTAAAATTTAATTTACATTTAAGATGCAATATGTTCCTTTATTAAAAATTGTACTGTTTTCCTTGAAAATGAGAAAAACAATCTTTTTGGTTACAAATTAGTCTTAATTTATGTGTTTTAAATCCAATCTAGTAAATTAATTGTAAAATTTCTCTTTGTATATGAGCGGCCGTTAATCGGTCAATACTATATATAAGAATAAACTTGTCTCAAATTTACTTTATTTTGCTTAAATGTATTTTAAGTTAATAATAAAGTCTTTTAATAAATATATCCCCAATAAAAAGAACACACTACGCTTATGCATATGTATAATGTCATAATGTCGAAGAAATAAACTAAAATATCATATTTCTCTCATTACCATTCTTTCTAAGAACGTAGAATATTTATATATATATATATATATATATATAAAATATATATAGATCAGCAAAATATTGATTGAAGTTTAACGATGTTTAAATCTATTCAATGAACTTGTCTCACTTATACACTCGAGAATCGCACCAATTTATATTGTTACGGGAGCAAATTTATCTTACTTTTTCACTTATTTACATGGGCGAAACATACACAATAAAAATGACCCCGGTAAGAATTTACTGCTGAAATTTTACATGGTTGCCCGCTACCGTTTAGTTCAATTTATAGATTAGTCACCTTTAATTGAAAATTGTCCGACTATAGTACAGTAACTTCTAGAATCCAGTATAGTCGATCGCTCAAACTCAATAAGAATTTACCGCCTATCAGCACCGAACATTCTGGAATCTTGCAACCCCAATTGGGAGCTACCAGAAGAGCAAATTCGAATTTTTAGAATTCGAATTAGAAGTCTTCAAAATCGAATTTTATTACTTACTTATTGAAAATTTATATACTTTATATTTATTGAAAAAGATTTTTATGTCAGACTCATCTGGGCCTTAGCTGACTTAGAGTTAGATTTAAAAGCTAACTTAAACAAAAATTTAAATAACTGTGAAGAGATAGATTGAACAAAAAGATTAAATAATTTAAGAGTGTCACCTATAAATATAGATAATTTTGAAAATATGGAAGTTCCACAATTTGGCGTAAAAAAATGTATACATTCTTCCAAATTTTGACGGATATCATGACTTTATTAAAGTTAATCCATTATTGTGATAGACTTAATGCAGCTAACATACAAAATAATTTTTTGCTTCATGGTATTATAAGTAAATTAACAGGTAGAGCAAAAGAAGTTATATCTGTATATCTGAAACTTGGGATGAAATAAAAAATGCATTAATTCAAAATTTTGTAAATCAGAGAGATGAAAATTCGCATAAAAGGGACCTAGTAAATCTGAGACAAGGCTTAACGGAATCTATCATGTATTTTTACAAATACATAATGGGACTTTTAAGCTGTATTAACAACTACACAGAACTACATACTTTAAATGCTAGCATAAAAGAAGCAAACAAGAATATTTCCGTTAACGAGCTCTCACAACATTCCTAGCGGGTAGACGAGAACCAAAGTGTTCCATTATTAGAGCAATAGAACCAGGAAGTTTAGCAACAACAATACAATATGTGCAAGAAGAAAACTTTACGATATCTTAAAAAAATCAGATAACAGATCCCACAACATCCGGAAGAAACAAAAATTACCAAGAATATTCATAATTGGCGCAGTCAGTAGTACATAAGCAAATTTTATCAAACCGTCAAATACAGTACACGACCTCCAGTAATTGCCCAAACGTTTTATAATTAAAAGCGTTATCATAATCAGCTATCGAAAGACCATTTACAAGCCGATACTATAAAATTTTTCAAGGAGCACCTCAACCCGAAAAATAAGCATGCAATTTTATTTGAAGTGGAAGACGAAATTTGCGCACAAAAACGTTTAAAAACAACGCATACGACCTAAAAAGGAACTATCATGAAGGGTCAAATAACTATTGAGGAATAGCCGAAATAGAAAGCCAAATAAGAAAACGATATTACTGGCCTAATACGAAGAAAAACGTAGAAGATATCATAAACCATAAAACCATATCTCCTCATAACAGAAAAATCCTTTCAATATTTGGATGAATTAACAGAAAATATATTTGCAGAGAAGGAACCATACTAGAAGCAACGAAAACCGAAGACTGTATCAAGCAGATCTTACAGTTGAGTACCAAAGAAGCTTCTTGCCAATACACTCCTGTCAAAGCCCGATACATTGGAATATTCCAGAAATGAACCAAAATTAAAACTCGATGTTCTACAACAAAAATTTTGGGCCCAAAAGGAACTTATGCTTACCAATATTAGGACCATAGATATTCAAACGGCAATGAAATGCAAACCATTGAGGATAGACCATATCCCCTTAGACAAACTATTTAAGGAAGAAGAACACCTAGAGACAATTAACCCAAAATCATGAAACCACAGCCATATCCATTTTTAGATAACTCCTGTCTTCTTCTTTGCGTGTCATATCAGAATTATCCGACGTTGGCGATCAACATTGAGAAAGCTTCTCGATCTTCTGCAATATGGAATAATTGTCCTGCATTTGATATCTGAGTCCATTCACGAAGGTTTCTTAACCAAGAAACTTGTTTCTTCCTACACCTCTACGGCCTCTATTTTGCCTTTAAGGATCAGTTGTAATATTTTATATCAACTTCCCCTTACTATAGCGCTCCTTAGTACCTCCTCATTAGTTTACCTTGTCGTCCAATGTATCTTCAGCATTCCTCTATAAACCCACATTTCCAATGCTTCAATTTTTTTCATGATCGATACTTTTAGCGTCCCCTCTTTAGCGTTCTGCACCCAAAAGTACGGACCAAACATAGCACTTAATCATTCTTTGTCTTAGTGCTAAACTAAGATGGTTATTGCAAAGAAATGACTTCATTTTCATAAAAGTAGTTTTAGTCATTGCTATTCTATTGTATGTCTGGATCTAGTTGGTCCGTTATCACAGTTCCCAAATATGTCATTTTGTGAACTTTCTCAACTTGGATTCCGTTTAATTGAAGCTTTGCATCGGGATGTGGGTCACGACTAAATACTAAAAATTTGGTTTTGTTTGAGTTTATTTTAATGTCATTTCCTCTCCTACCTCGTGAATACGATCAAGCAGAATTTGAAGACCTTCAATATATTGATAGAACTACTGTATCGTCTGCATATCTAATCACATTGAGTAGTTCCCCGTTGATTTTTATTCCATATGGTTGTCTCTCAAGTGCCTTTTTAAATAACTGGTCCGAGTAAACATTGAACAATGTTGGCGACAAAATGCAACCTTGTCTGACTCCTTGTTGTATAGAGATTTTATCGGTGTAGTTATCTCCAATTTTTACGATAGCAGTTTAATTCCAGTACAAATTTTTATTGACACGAATATCCTTGTCATCTATTCCGATATTTTCGGGTATTTGCATTAATTTTACATGCTGTACTTTATCGAATAACTCCTGTATATATCTTTATTACAATTATCTGCCTTTATATATGTTACAGGTATAAAGCAAGGAACAGGAATCAAATTCTAGTAACGAACCTACAGAAGAAGCCAATGCAAAAATTTTGTTCCCTCACAAAACTTCTTCAGAGGATGGAGTAGTTATAGTACAATGACCCACTAGAATCCAGTATATTCGATCACGCAAATTCAGTAAGAAGTTACAGCCTATCAGCACCGAACATTCTAGAATGTTGTAACACTAATTGCGACTTACTAGAACAGCAAATTCAGCAAAGTGTATTTATTATAAATAAAACATCGCAAAAGCACCTTTTTTCAGTCTGAATATTATATTTTATATTGTAACTAAAATGTTTGTTGGGAAAATATTAAAATTTTTATCAAAAAAAAAACTGCCAAAGAAAAAGGTAGTAGTTAAATCCTATTATTTATAACTTCGTCGCAAATGCCGATCAACTTTGACCGGTTGTATCTCAGGAACCACTGCTTGTAATTTAACTTTTTTTCTTTTAGAAGAAAAGTTTTACCGAGTCATTTCCAATGCTGTTTTATAAATTTAATTTTAACTAATAGTTAGCGACATCATTTGTTTATAAGCCAAAAATTGTTTATAATTTTAAAACATTCTCGAGACCGCCCAAAATCAGATTTCAATTCTATAAAGTAGCTTAGATCGGTGGAGTGCTTTTCTTATATGTAACTTATATATCATCTAGTTTTTGTTGTGCAATATTTAAAAAAATTCAATTAAAAAAAATTGATAGGAAGAACAAATCAATTATTATTACTGAAGTAACTACTATGTGAAGTAAATCACATAACTTTTCCTGCAACAATCAGAATCCCATCTCTCACATACATCTCAAAACAGATCAGTCCTGGTCTAAATGCATATAACTTTTAGATAAAAATAGCGTAACGTTCACTGTTTAGAAAAAAATTAAATGGATCAGGGGTGAAGGTTAGGTTAGATGAAACGGTTTTTTATCCAAAATTCAACGGTGTGCCACAAATAGGGTATAAATAAGTACGCTATATTTTCAATGTAATGTTTATTTTTAACAATAATCAATAACATTCAAAATGTGTAATAATTTTATGGGAGGTGTTCGAATGATTTCCTTCTGCTTCAACACAAGCGTCAAAACATCTAAACAGTTCACGTGTACATGCCGCATGTATCATCTCTGATGTAATCAGGGTACATCGTCTAATTTTAATTTTTAAATCGTATTTCTTCGTTATACTACTACTACTACTTGTCGGTTTATACCGTTCTCCGCCGTTTTCCGACTTCCAATCGCCACTTAGACGGGTTGTTCCATAGGTCTTCTTCTATGACTCTCTCTCTCTCTCAGTTCTTTATTTATTCCTTCGCTTTAACTTTTTCTCAGTCTACCTCGTTTTCTCTTTCCTTCTGGTTGCCATTTTAATATTTCTTTTGGCATTCATCCATTCTTTGTATGTGTCCGAACCAGATAAGTTGTTTTGTTGTTAGGTCATCTGTGATTGTTCGTTTGATTTCCCATTATTTCTCTAATCCGTTCGTTGGTAATCCTTTCTCTGCTAGATCTTCCTGCAGCTCTTCTCCAAAAATCCATTTCCGTCGCTTTCAGCGTTGATAGTGTTTCTTTCTTTCAGTGGCCATACGTCAGAGCTATATAAAGTGATACTTTTTACTATAGTCTCATATATCCTCTTTTTATTTTCTTTGCTGATGGATTGGTCCAATAAAATGCTGTTTAACATTGTGATGGCTTTTCTCCCTGGCGTATTTCTCTCTCTTATGGCTTTGTCTAATGTTCCATCTCGTGAAATAGTGATACCTAGATATTTGTAAAAAAGATAATAAAACGGACAAGAATGGAGGAGAATAATAAATGAACAATATGTATATGTATTGTTGAGATATGTATTGATTTATTTGCATTTCAGCCCTAGGTCTATACAGTCTGTTGAGCATTTGAAATAATTATCATTAACTTTGCTACTTCATTATTTGTTTTTTTTTTGTAATAAAAATTTATTACAAAATTATCCCTTGTTCGTGATATTTTGTGAAGAATGCACCACGTACCTCTCCCTTATCGGGAACAAGGAATCTTACATAATTCTCTTCTTAGAAATAATTGTTTGTATAAATCGTTTATTAACGCACTTACTACACACACTTACATAGTCAAACTTCAGCAAAACAATACGATCGATAACTTAAGCCAATTAAAAGATATAAATTGAAATTTGCTTTCTACGTCGAGGAATACAGTTAGATTTGCAGAGTTAGTCAGATCTGGAATCTAATTCAATAATTTTGTATATATTGGAATGTAGGTGGAATGAAGAAAACACATAAAAAAGAAAGGAATAACACCAGCTTTCAGAACAAATAACAACTTGGCAAATATATTAAAAACAACAAGGACCAAAATAAAAAGCACTTACACAGTGGTGTATACAAAATTAAATGTGGCGACTGCCCAAAAACTTACAACGGTCAAGCTGGTAGAAATTGTAATAAATGAATAGCAGAACATAAAAGGGCTTTCAATCGATTTTACATACGCACTTCACCTTCAAGATCATAATTATTCTTTTAATGCCGAATTTCAAATTCTTCACATTCAAAATAAAGGCCTTAAGCTATCTTTGTTAGAATCTATGGAAATTAACAAATTAAAAAACACGGATATAATTCTGAATGACCAACTTGAGACAAAAGAAAGTTTTCAGTGTTTTATTGTTACAAAAAACGTAGTCTTTTACTATCTGTTACAACATTAAAAATATGTTTCTACCATCCCGCTAATCCGAATGTACTAACAAACTAGTTTCCAACATCACAATTTATGAGTGGGTGGAAATTGGTGTAAAATTATTTTGCATAATTATAATGCAAATTCACAATAAATACATTTACATATATGAACAGTAACTAAAAAGAGCAGAGGAAAAGTTTTAAGTATTTTTACATATAGAGTAATTGATAACACAATCTTTGTTGGAACCATCAGCTAAGGATAATTTGTAAGAGTAATCAGTCGGTCATACCTACTGATATCATGTAACCAGGAAATAAGCCCCTTCTTCTTAACGTGCCCTATCAAGTCCCCTTGACGTTGGCGATTAACATGGCGAAACTGTCTCTGTCTCGAGCTATTCTAAATAGTTGCTCAGCTTTCTTTATTCCTGTCCACTCCCTGATATTCTTCAACCAAGAGGCCTGCTTTCTACCAATTCCTCTGCGTCCTTCGATTTTACCCATCATAATAAGTTGAAGAATATTATATCGGTCTCCCTTACTACGTGTCCAAAATAGCCCATCGTTCTACATTTGATGTTATCAAGCAGCTCGCGAGCAGCATTTGCTCTCTCAAGGACTGCCACATTTGTCAGCATAGCCGTCCATGGAATTTTTAGTATACGTCTGTGCAACCACATTTCAAAGGCCTCCAGACGATTAATGGTAGATATTTTTAATGTCCATGCTTCGACACCGTATAAGAGGACTGACCAAATGTAGCATTTAACCATAATGGGGCAATAAGCCCTAGGTAAATAAATTGCATTCATTAAATTCGTTCTTAAATCACTGTGTAGTTTTTTTCGTCTATTTCCTGAAGACAATTATATCCCAAATGTTGAAGATAGCAGACGAGATTATACAGTATAGGTAAAAGTTTATGGTCGGTATGGACCTTACATGAGATGGAGTGAGAAACAACTGTTTAAAAAGAGAGAGATATATTAGGTGTCCGCCTTTTATATCACCGAACATAAATGAGTGGATATGGAGTAGATATAATAAAAAGGGGAAATTCAACGTTGCCAAACTTATTGGTTTTATTTGACCTGTTGTCTTTTTCGCATTTGAACAATGCTCCAAGATAATAAAATTTGGGCGAAATGGATTTAAATGGCAGCTTATTGTTTTTTATTGGGAATATGCCACAATTTTATTTTACAATAAGTGTAATATAACATTTTGATTTATACTTCGGAAATCGTTTTATATAAATAAAATTTATTAATGTTTGGTATTTTAAAACGATTTCTGAATTAAAAATCTAAACATCAAAATAAGCTTATTTTAAAGTGACATTATGCCTTATTTCCAATAAAAATATTAAACTGCATATGAATAAAAAAGCTTGGTACAAAACTATTTGCCAACGTGGCGTGTCGCGTGGTCAAATCATCGAATCAAAACGCAAACAGGTATTTACGAATAGAGGTGGGTCATTGACGTCGCAAAACCGATTTTCGTAAACAAGTAACTATGATTTTTTAATAGTAGTTTCAAGTAAGAAACTACCTACATAAACAAACATAATGGCTATTATCGTTTATCTGTATATTTATTGAAGTGAAGGAAACTAATAAAAGATTTTATTATAACTTGAAAACTAAACTAAACAATACAAATAGTAAATCGTACCTACGTTTACATTACACAAATTTAATGTGTAATTTACATTACACGTTATTATTAAATCACGAATCGCCTAAATTGACATTTAAAAACATAAGTTTTTTACTTTACTTCTTATTAATTTTGTTTTTCTTTTATTTAAAATTAAACCTGATTTTGAACATGTGTTCACATTTACAATACTTTATGAATATAGTGGTTAAGTTAGGAGATACATGGCGATGGTTTTTCCACCATTGTAATGGACTCTCGCTACAGGTGTACGTTTAGATGAGTCATGTCCAATTAATTGATCAAAAATACACCATGGACTTAAGTCATCTTTATCAGTTTCTTTTTCTTATAACGGTTGATTTTCAATAGTACAATCTTCTTGTTCTTTAATATAGAAGTAACCAGCTTCTTAACTCTTTCTTTTGTTTTTTTTAGCGTCATTTTTATCAGAAAATCCTGCACTTTAAATCGTGAATCCATAAACGTACATAATGACAATATGCCACTGTATTCTATCCCTCTAAATCTTTTTGCTAAACCCGGGATTAGTAATTATCCCGTAATTAGTAATAAAAACCCGTACTACGTCGGATACTAACTATGGATGTAAGGTTACTGTTTGCTAAAATTTTATTGCAAGATTTTTGCAGGCAGCGTACCAGAACAATCACTGAACTATCATTCAAGTATTTTTGGCCACTCATTGTACTTGTTATTTCTTTAAAAAGGCCGTAAAATTTAGGACAATTACGAAAAAATAATCCAGTCTTCATTATTTAGATTTGGTCTAAGTCTAAGTCTGTATTAACTGATACCAATGTGGAACGGATTGCTCTTCTACTCCGTCATTCTTTCTACATGTAATAGGTGAAGTTCTACCTAGTTTCCACGTCTTGGATTGGCGTTTGGGATCTTTGTTATGTTGTAATTGATACTTTAAAGCGTTTCTGAAGATAAGGTACTTTTTAGAAATGTGTTTTTTTGCCGAATTGTCGAAAAAAAGACTTTTTATTTTATCTATTTGTACACGACAGCATTTAAGTGCGTCCTCCATCAATAAATTTAACGTATGAGCAAAACAATTTAAATGTTTTCATTCCCAAAACATATTTAATAGCTAATGACCATATTTGAGGCATTATCAGTTACTGCAAAATTTACTTTTTGTTTTAGACCCACTGAATAATAATTTCACTAATTTTAAAAGCGATGTTTTCTGAATTATGGTTTCCAGAAAAATGGCAGCAGTCTAATTAAACCGTGTTAAACTCTAAATTTTCGGTTAAAATTCGTTAAAATTCAACTAGTTGATGGTTGAAGCTGGTTACTTTTATAAAAAAAGAAGAAAAAGAAGATTATTACTATTGAAAATTGACTAGTACAAGAAAAGAAAACTGATAAAGATGACTTATAGTCCATGTAAATGTAAGTACTATTTGTATTGTTTAATTTATTTTTCAAGTTATAATAAATATATTCTTCGTTAGTTTCTTTCACTTTAATACTTTATACACATAAACGATAATAGCCAATATGTTTGTGTACTCGCTAATTTGAATTACTGGTAAACAATCAACTAGTTTACAGTTTACGAAAAACGGTTCGATAAAAATTTTAAAAAACTAAAGGACCCACCTCTAGTTTCTTAGCTTTACGAGGATAGGAACCACAGAATATGTAAAATATCTCTGATCGGAACTAATCGTCTCACTAACAGGCAAAATGGGCGTCAAGAAGATTTATGGAGGGAGACCAAGGGGAATATGATTGTTATCTTTGTCTATTCGCTGAAAATATGATTTTATATCTGTGTTTAGATATCCTGTTAAGTTTTACCTTACCGACCATAAAATTTTACCTACACTGTATATCTTCCACTCATACAGATTTGAATATCAATTTAAAAGATTTTATAAAGGAGAGGTTAAGTGAACCAAAAAATAAAAAAAATTACCTTGAAAAGAGAATGATTCCCTATAACATAAACAGCTTTTTTGCCTCGCGTAAGAGCGACATTCAAACGATTTTCATTAGCTAAAAAGCAATTTTGGCTAAACCTTACGCAGGAAATAATGATTACGTCATCCTCTGTGCCTTGGAATGAATCTACCGTATTTACATTGACGCTTACATTTTCATTCATCCTAAAAAAATACTGAAATAAGAATAAAAAAACTTTTTTATTAAATTTAAATTATACAAACAAAGTCATAGAAAATTATTTGAAATTCTTCTATTTTATTTAAACCATAATCGGCTATTGTTCCGGTTTGCTGAAATCAGATATTTTAATCCAGTAGATTCAAATGTATTGCGTTGGGTCAACCCAGGAACAACTTTTTCACCTATAATGTGGGACTAATATGATCTCCTACAATACTTGCTCAAACGTTTACCTATTGAGAATACTGAGTATGTGGCTAACGCATTCAGTGAGAGTTCTCCACCGACCAATATCTACAGTTTTATCGGTTTATAGTTGGTAAAATATGAATGTTGATTTATCAGAAAAAAGAATTGAACAGCTATTACATTTCTGATTAGTGTAGTCATTAATCTTTCGCGAAAATCTATTCTTTGATCTGGACTTTCTTTTGTTATCTCCTGCACAAAAGTCAATTTATACGGACGAAGTTTTTCTTCATGAAGACATCTTACGATAGTTGTATGACTCACATTGCTTTGACCAGCAATTTTATTAAAATTATTTCTTCTTGACGTTTCATCTACATACGTCTGACATATAAAAGAATACAACTTTCACTTACGGATCTGTCGTATCAACTGTCGTAACACAACTGTCGTATCAAAGAATACGACTTTCACTAACTGATCATCATGATCATCATCATTATCACCATATTTCTGGCTTTACAACCCTACGTGGATCCTAGCCTCCTCAAGAATTTTTCTACAGTCATCCCTATCCATCGCCTTTCTCCGCCAACCATGCATTCCCATATTTCTCATATCTTCATCGATGTTATCAAGGATCCTTGTCCTAGGTCTTCCTCTTCTTCTCTGACCAATCGGTCTATCAACGAGCGTTTTTCTAGCTGGGTCATTTTGTTCCATCCGCATTACATGCCCTATCCATCTCAGACGTCCTAGCTTAATATGTTTTACGATATCAGGTTCCTGGTATATTCTATAAAGATCGAAGTTGTATCATCTTCTCCACACTACATTGTCATTCACTGCTCCATAAATTCGCCTGAGTACTTTTCTTTCTAAACATCCTAACACGTTTTCATTATTTTTTGTTAGAGTCCAGGTCTCTAAACATATGTTAAGACGGGCGTAGTATTGTTTTGTAGATATTTATTTTTGTATTTCTCGATATAATTGTGGATTTAAGGAGGAGATTAAGCCCAAAATAGCATCTGTTGGCCATGAAAATTCTGCGACTTATCTCTGCGGTGGTATTATTTTCAGTGTTAAGGGGCGCTCCCAGGTATACAAATTCATTAACTGCTTCGATGACGTCGTTTTCTATAACAAGTGGTCGTAGTATTTGTGGTTGCGTGCTTATTTTCATATATTCGTTTTGTTGCTGTTTATTATTAAACCCATTTTTGTAGCTGATTCTTTTAATGCTACATACGCCTCTCGTACAGCGTTTTCCGTTCTCCCAACAATATTGATATCAGCATAAGCCAGGATTTGAACTGATTTATTATTTATTGAACCAGTGATTGTGATTTGTGACATACGTATTACTTTTTCCAGAGCCAAATTGAACAATATACAGGAGAGAGGGTCTCACTGGCATAACCCATTATTTGCTTTATAAGGTTCGGACAGTTCATCCTGAATTCATACTCACATTCAACTTTTTCAAGAGATAGTTTAGTTAAATTTACCAACTGATTTGGTATTCCTAGCTCTTTCACTGCTTTGAAAATTTCTCCTCTATTCACAGAGTCGTAGGCTCCACTGTAGTCTATAGTGTATGATAAGTATCAATCCATATTCCAGTGTTTTTTCCAAAATTTGTTTCAGGGTTGCAATCTGATGAATGGTCGATTTACCACCTCTGAAATCAACCTGGTATTTTCCTACTATCCGTTCTGCATATGATGCCATACGATGACATAGTACTGTGGAAAATATTTTTTACGCTGCATTTAGAAGCATAATTCCTCTGTGGTTAGAACACTCAAAGATGTCTGCTTCTTTGTGTATGGTGCAAAGTATTCCAATCATTGGGGAGGGATTTTTGTGTCCATATTTCTTTTATAAGCTGCTGTAATGCCATTATAGTATCATAGTCACCTTCATTATATAGTTCAGCTGGGAGATTATCTATTCCGAGTGATTTGTTTCTGGCTAGATGTTTAACTGCAACTTTAACTTCACTCGTTGGTCTTCCCTCTCGTCTTTTCCCCTTATCTCATCTCTTTCGTCTTCCA
This sequence comes from Diabrotica balteata, assembly GCA_918026665.1. Taxonomy (NCBI): domain Eukaryota; kingdom Metazoa; phylum Arthropoda; class Insecta; order Coleoptera; family Chrysomelidae; genus Diabrotica; species Diabrotica balteata. The sequence goes on from OU898282.1 coordinate 26,017,849, forward strand.
GGTTATCTTCTTCTTCCTCTATATTAAGTGCCTGATTAAAGTATTCCACTCATCTATTCAATACATATTTCCTTGTTGTTAATAAGTCGCCATTCTGACTTGTCTTGTAGTTGCCTTGAATTATTTTCTGTTGATGTTAAGTTTCTTATAGAATGCTCTGAATTCTTTCTCTCCGTTGAGGTTTTCTATACAGTATGATGCAAATGTATGGAATAAATTCATTAGTTCAGAAACAGACGACTTTAAAAAAACAAATCAATTTTAATTTTTGAATGACCTTCAATTGATATATATGTATGTGTTGGACATTACGTCATCAGTGTCGGCGTAATTGACGATTTTTTTTAAATACAAACCGTCACGCGACAGCTCATTTGAAAGGTCTCCTTATTGTCTTTGCAACGATATAATCACTTGAATATTTATTTCTACAGGGTTCACCAAAATTATGAAGTTTGTTAAGTAACATGGAATTACAATAACTATTCATTCACTGAACTAAAATATACTAAGGAACGCCATTGCGAATAAAACAAAATAGTGTTTTTTGCTGGTTTTGAAAAAAAAAATACATTGTTAACAAACAATGCTACATTATAATCTGAAATTAATTATTGTAGTAAGCATTTCAAGTTAATTTTCAAAAATATTTAAATACATATTGTCATTGACTCGTCTTTATTTGTCAATGATCTGTGAATCTGTCAAATAATAGACGTCAAATTTTTACTCTTTAGTTTTTAGCCGACATTAATAACAGCATTTACAAAAATGAAACTAACAGAAACAGAACGAATCGATATTTTAATTATGATTGGTTATGGAGATAGAGTGAGGGCTTATAAGCAGAAGTTTGTAATTTATTTAATGCTAAATACCCCGATCGCGAACCAATTACTCAATCAACAGTAAGTAAAATAAAAAAAAATGTAGAGAATTGGCCATGTTAAAGATCTTCCCAGAAGTGGTAGAAAATCAATATCCGAAGCCAAGAAACTGGACATTGCACTGGCGTTTCAAGAAAATCCCCATAGCAGTTCTAGGCAGGTCGCACTAGATAATAATGTCCACCAATCAACTGTTGTAAGATTGCTAAAAAAGGAGAAGTGGCATCCATATAAAGCACATTCGGTCCAGGAGCTATTAGAAGATGACTTTGATAGAAGAATTGAATTCTGCGAAACGTTATGCAAATATGTAACAGATATCAGGGTTTCATACAAAAGGTACTTTTTTCTGATGGTCTTTTATGCTGGACGGTCAGCTAAATCGCAAGACATATCGATACTGGGCAAGTGAAAATCAACATTGGATGACAGAGTATAGGACACAATATCCTGAGAAGATGAATGTTTGGGCCGGCATTATAAGCAATCAAATTGTAGGGTCATATTTTTTTGAGGAAAACTTAACTGCTTCTCGTTATATCTAGAATTTCTTCAGGATTATTTGTTACCACAGCTGAATCAGCTATTCGAAAATAGAAATGATTTGTGGTACCAACATGATGGGGCTCCCCCACACTACGGCGTTGAGGTACGAAATTACCTTAATAGCGTTTTCCCATGTAGGTGGATAGGTAGTAGAGGGCCCATCGAATGAGTACCAAGGTCTCCAGATTTGACTCCGTTAGACTTTTTTTGTGGGGATATTTAAAGAGCAGACTTTATCAAATCGACCGAATAATGTAGAAGAGTTGAAGGAGCGCATCAGAACGGAAATTACACAAATAACTCCTAAAGTCATCGGAAAGGTTAGGAAATAATTTATTGCCCATATTTCACGTTGTATTGTTGCTAAAGGTCGTCAATTTGAACATTTGTTGTATTTAATTGTATTTAAGTAAACATTTATTGTAAGGTAATTGTATTAATAAACCAACAGTTTTGGTTAACCCTGTAGAACTAAATATTCAAATAAGTATATCGTTGCAAAGGCGATAATTAGACCTTACAAATGAGCTGTCCCTTGACCTCGGTTTGTATTTAAAAAAATCGTCGATTACGTCATTACGTCGACACTGATGACGTAATGTCCAACACATATATAGCAATTGATGGCCATTCAAAAATTTAAATTGACGTGTTTTAAGATTTTTTTTAAAGTCGTCTGTTTCTGAAATAATGAATTTATTCCATATATTTGCATCATACTGTATATTAAGTTCCTCATTTAGGTGGTTTCGTTTTTTTCTTTTGTGAATCCTCTTTTCTTGTCTTCTCTTTGTCTGGTAATTCTCTACAGTTGTTCTAGTTCGTCGGATAAGCATCTTCCTGTAGGCTTCATTTTTTTCTTTTGTTGCATTCAACGTCAAACCAATGATTTCTACGGGCCCAAATGTCTGTTCCTATTTCCTCTTTCGCTGCTGCTTTATGGTCTTCCTTTGTTCTGGTCCAGTAGGAGTCTATATCTCTCTGGCATTCTTCATTTACATTTTGATTCCTTAGCCTGTTCGGCTCTCTCGGCTTTTGCACATTTTATTTTTTTGTATTCATCTTATTTTGTTTACTAGAATTTTACTAGTATTTGAAATTCTAGCCCTCAATGTTGAGATCACTAGGCAATGATATGGGTCTATGTTTGCGCCTCTATAACTTCTGCAGTTTATTATGTCTGTTCCATGCCTTGAATCTATCAAGATCTGATCAATCTGACTCGTTGAATTATCATGATAAACTTATGATTTCATAATCTCATATTTTATGAATTTTTGAGCATTTTTCTTCGCATATTCACCCGAAGATTTGATTTAAAAAAATATGTGATAATGTAAGAATTAGATTTCCGTACGATTAAAGGTATATCTCTTAACTACTGTGCAATAGAATCATGTTGGGACATTTCGTCAGACCATTCTCCCATTTTAATTGACCTAGATTCCAAAATCATACTCAGAAGTAAGCCTCCAGTCCTAACCAATAACCAAACAAACTGGAAAATATTTCGCAGTGCACTTACAAAATAAATATCAATAAACTTACTACTTACAAAAGGCATGATGGAGTGCTACTCCTGATCAGACAATATGAAAGGAAAGCATAAATTGTTCTCTGAGTACCAAAACGCTTGATTGAAGGGAAAAGAAAACTAATAAGAAACTGGCAAAACACACACGCACCTATTGACAAAGCAAACCTAAACAGAAATACCAGAAGACTTAAAAATCTGTTAAAAGAAGAAAAAAATAAGGGAGTCCAAACTTACGCCATACCTCCTTTAAAAAATGTCAAAGTTAAATGAGCAAGAACAGATACAAAGAAATCCGAGACAGTCGCATCTTTCGAAAGTGTTTATTCCATTTACCAGAGAAGTGCATGTAGAACAAGAAGAACCACTTCATTCTTTTCTTGAAGCTCCATATCAAATGGAACACCAATCTCCCAATTTAACATTAAAGAAACAAAACAGATAATAAAAAATAAGATAACACCCAACAAGGCGCCGGGATACGATCTCATTACAGGTCCTTCTCATCCTTCAAGAACTAACCCGTGATTGCTACAGAATAATTACAATGATCTTAAATGCTATGTTAAGTCTGCGCTACTTCCCTTTGCAATGGAAAGTGACGCAGATTATACTCATTCAAAAACCTGGTAAAGACCCAAAAGATGTCAACTCATAACGACCGATTAGTTTCTCATAACACGCTACAATATAACAAGTTCACAGATTATACACAACAATAAAAACCAGTCTCGAAAATAAGAAATACTGTACTGCAGCCTTTTTAGATGCCTCTCAAGCTTTTGACAAGGTGTGGCACACAGAACTTCTGTACAAGTTAAAGAAAAGCCTACCTTACACTTACTTCAAACTGCTTAAATCATACCTTACAGAAAGAAGATATCTAGTAAAGTATAGTGAAGCCTACACAAAACTCTACCCCATCATATCTGGTGTACCTCAGGGTAGTGTGCTCGGGCCGATCTTGTACCTGTTATATATGGCTGACTTACCCACAAGTAATAACCTTACGCTCGCAACATTTGCAGATGATACTGCTTTCCTAACATCGCATAGTAATCCAGTAATATCATCAGACATACTGCAATTACATCTAAACAAAACTAATGAATCGTTTAAACTCTGGAGAATTAAAGTAAATCCCTCAAAGTCCACACATAATACATTTACTCTAAGAAGAGTTATAGGTCCACAAGTTAACCTCGATAGACATGCTTTACTCCAAAATGATGACGTAATATATCTAGGCATTCATCTGAACAAATTCTGGAAATCTATATGGACGAAAAGACTACAACTAGAAATTTTGTAAAAAAAATTACTGGATGATGGGAAAAAATTCACAATCGAATATCAACAAGAAGCTGATATACAAAGTTATAATAAAAGCCGCTTGGTCATATGATTCGCAGCTCTGGGGATCAGCTAGCAAATCTAATGTTATAAAAATACAAATATTTCAATCTAAAACTCTAAGAAAGAACAATCGCTAATGCTCCTTGGTGTATTCAGAATAACGCCTTACATAGAGATCTGCAGGTACTAACAGTCTCTGAAGAGTGCAAAAGAATTTCTAAACAGTATCAAAACATGGTGCGTGTGCATCCTAACACCTTGGCATACAATCTTCTCCACAACCAACAAGCGAAGAGGTATGATCCCTTGGGTCTACCAAACCGTTCCTGACAGTGCCTACAGTAGTGGAAGCTACGCCTTCAACAGCGCCTCACCATTGTGATCTATGTGTTTTTAGTATTCGTGTTCTCGTATCTGTGTATGTGCGCATTTCACCTAATGTGCTAATATGTGTGTTATGATGCTTTGGTCACTGCACCTTACATCTCTCTGACATTGTAAAGACAAACAATTTTACTTATTAAGATAAATAAAATTTCTTGTAAAATATATTCACACTTAAGATAAAAATAAACTTACTTCATTTCCCTTATACATTTTGTAATTAAACACACTTGCGCTCGATAAGGAGTAATAATTCCAATACTGTATTTACAGGTCGGTAATACATGCGTATTCAATGCTTTTAGTATACAAGAAACAACATCTAGTTCATTGGGGTTTTCATATTCTGAGCTAAAAAATAAATAAATTGTATTATTACTAGTTAAACTCGAAACATATAGGTAAGCAAGCTAGGTGAATATATAAATAAGTTAAAAAAATACGAAATTTTTAAACGACCATTTTTAATTAATATAATAATTAAAAGAACACTTTTAGTTTCCGTGTCTTCTTCAGTTTTATTCAAATTACGAGCTTCCAGTACTTAATGGCATCCATATATTTCGTTGGCTTGCTTCGCGTTGGTTGAATTGCTTGATTTGTTCAGTCCTTATGTCGTTAGGGCCAGAGCCTTTGATATCTTTCACGGACAGGAGTATTTCACGTAATTCGTCGAGGATGAAGGGATCTTGTAGGATGTGATTTTCGTTGTTTTCATTTTTTTTGGATTTTAGTTTTCTGTGGCCCTGTGCTGGTTTTTCCTTTTAATAGCAGTTATCTGGTTAGCAGTCACATTGCCTGTTTGAGTTGTTGCACTTGGCTTATCTTGATTTAAGTTATTGTAAGTTTCCAAGTTGTTCTACTATTCTCTTGCATGTCCAGGCTCTCTATCAGGTTGGTCACTTTTCTCATTTATTTGCAGCTAGCATATGTAATAAAATCTCGCCTGCTTCGATGGTGTCTTCAGAAAAAGGATCAGTCTCATACAATTCTTTACATTTCTCCATGGCTTCTTCGTTAGTAAGACCAGAGATATACTGAGTGCGAAAGCGCCTGGGAGTATTGAGAAAAGCCTTTATATTGTTACGAACATGCATTCAGCGTGGTCCGCCTAACGGTTGCATCTCGAAGCATCTCAAGCATCGAGAACCATCGATCGATAGATTCCTCGACCGCAAGAGAACAATCAGTCACGTATTTGACTGAACTAGAATTAGAGGTGGGAACTTTCTAGAACATAGTAACTTTGGTATATATATGTAACGAAATTAGGAGTTAAGTTTTAGTCGATAAGATAGTAGCGAACTGTAAAGTTATAAATAAATATATTTATATAAATTCGAACCGCTCGTTTTATTTAAAACGGTACAATATGATTCTACACTTGGTTGTAACGAGTCAATATGATTTTCGAGGTCATTTGTAAAGCTGGACCACTTAGCCCTTTTAAAATTGAAGTATGTCTAAAAAGGCACCTTGAAACGATATACAGTGTGATTCGTAAGTAATGAAGAATTAAAGTAAAAAAAAATTAATTATTAAAATTCATAATTAACCTAAATGTGATGTGATCCTCCTTAGTGGTCCTTATTTACCCCTAATGTATGCCTATTTACCAATGAATGATTCTGATTATTAAACCTACCTGTTATATGAATTTGAAGAGTTCATAAGGTTAAATACTAAATATGGCTTAAGTCGTGGCTCTATTGGATTAGTGCATATTGGAGAAGATTTCAGTGCTCCGTCATAAAATTTTCTATTTGGATAATCACATATGGCTGGATTCATTCGATATTGTTCACATAGCATTTTCATTGGGCTCTTGTCTCGATTGTTTACAAATTTTTCATATATCCTTGTAAACAAAGATTTGCCAAATCCGACATCTTGGGCTTCCTACAATTAGAATTTTTCGACATAAAAAAAGCGTCTTACATTATACAAAAAAAATAATACTTGGAAGTCCAACAAATGAACATAGTGTAGATTCGTCTTTTTATGTAATACGAACCTTCTCTATAATGTATAACATAGTTTATAGACCAACAACTTGTATAAATTATTATTA